>CM062817.1:1787816448-1788408489 GCA_031772625.1 Pinus tabuliformis | reverse complement strand
AATATTTTTATCAACATTTGAAATAACTAACAATGTCAAAAAGATAACCCTTTGTTGACTACAATGGTAAATTTTTTATAAGTTTTTTGGTGGCTTTTGGCCTTGCAACTTATTGACTCTTTAACTACCCTAGATGACTCTTGAGTTTCTCCATCTTTCAACTCTTTTCAATCTTGTTCATTCTCACTTTGGCTTTTCAAACAAGTTTGTGACAATAAACGCTTAGTAAAAATAATACATTTACCATTTATGCCCACAAATGTAAGAATATAAAAATCAACTCCAATTCAGTAAAAGCATCCGTACCACTTAGATATCCACCCCCTTATTATTGATTGCATATTTCCAATACATTGATGCTTGAACATTCCTAGCATTTTCATTTGGTTGGAAATTTCATTGTCTTTGCATTCATTCCTGGCTAGAACTAGTATTTATCATTATCTTCATCATCCCACTTTGTGCATAGATTCCTTGTTCCAAAATTGGTTGTTTTAATATGTGGAAGATTATTATTATGGTCTTAGATGAATGCAAGAGGTGACTACTAAACAACAAACCGAAATGAATCTTCCAATGAAGCTCTCATACAACAAATTTAGCCATTAAGCACACAATAAATGGATATATCTTCAAAGAATATTAAATGACTACATATGTTAGAATCAAATGAGATTGTAAAGGCTCAATTTCACAAGAATTCATTGATGCATCACGATACAGACTAATGCCTAGAACATGAAACATGAATAGCTTTGTGAGAGAAATTAACATGTCCGAATGCAACAATTTTAGCATTGTTTGACATTGAAACAACCTCTTAAATGAGAAGTAGATAAACTATAATTAAAATACATTTGCTTTATTACAAACATGGATCTTGCTTCCTTGGACTTGAAATACAATATGAAGTGCTTGGAAGAGATGATAAAAACATAATCAAACCTAGATATTCCTATTTTGAGCACACATGAAAATCCTAATGAAAATACAAATGTAGAAGAATATATGAGGGAAGGTTGAGCAATATGATTCACAAGATCTTCTGGGAAGGAAAACTTTTCTTTAGCAAAAATTCAAAAAACAACCCTTACTTTTTTAATATGATTTTCCTCCTTTATAATCTTCTCTTCATCTTTGCAACTACTTGATTGTTAGTTTTTTATTCTTGTGTTAAATCAATGAAGGTCCATTTTGAAAATATGAATTTAGGATTTATCCTCCAAATTATGCCCCACTTTAGATATTCTTGTGTGTGTGTATATCTATATATATCATTCTAAAAAATTATTTAGTGATGGAGCCAAAATGGTCATGTAATTTTTTGAATGATATCTATAAGGTTAGCCATAGAAACCATTCCCAACATATTCTTCACATTTCCATCTTTCCAGTGAGCTCTCATTTGCTCGATTTGGATGTCAGAAGCTTAATTCATGGATCTTGGAAGTTCATGTTTCAACAACCATTGATTTTGTTAAAGGCGGATCATTAGTTGTTGATATACAAGTCCATATTTTAATCCCACGTGCATAGTTGTAAAATACTTCAACATATTTATCATGGTAACCTCCCCATATTGTTCACGTATTAAGCATAAAGAAGAATGGGACTTTGTGCAATTTGTGGATGGTGTAAACTATTGTCATTTTTTCGCCTAACTCATCGCCCAGAGAACTAAAAATGAATTAAGTGTTACGATATATGAAAATGAAAGGGTGTGCGGCAAGAGTAAACATATCAATGTATATACATGGGGTGTAGAGGAGTGAATTAAGTGTTATGATATATGCAACATGAAAGGGTGTGCGGCAAGAGTAAACGTATCAATGTATATGCATGGGGTATAGAGGAGTAATGAAGTTGTTAGATACGGAGGCAACTAGCATAAAAATGGTATAAGAAAAAAAATAGGAAAATGGAAAATGGAAAGGCCATAAAAATTGTATAAGAAAAAAATAGAAAAATGGAAAATGGAAATTCCAGATATAGAAATATGGAAAATTATAGAATAATATGAATTAATTAGAGGAAATTTTGACCTTCAATTTAATCAAGGAATGTTGATCATCAGAGAACTAAAAATGAATTAAGTGTTATGATATATGCAAATGAAAGGGTGTGCGGCAAGATTAAACATATCAATGTATATGCATGGGGTGTAGAGGAGTTATGAAGTTGTTAGATGCGGAGGCAACTAGCATAAAAATGGTATAAGAAAAAAAAATAGGAAAATGGAAAATGGAAAGGCCATAAAAATGGTATAAGAAAAAAAAATAGAAAAATGGAAAATGGAAATGCCAAATATAAAAATATGGAAAATTGTAGAATAATATGAATTTAAAAGAGGAAATTTTGACCTTCAATTTAATCAAGGAATGTTGATCATCAATAAGAAATAAAACTTGCATTCTTCCTTTCGTAGTTTTGTTCACTTCAAATGTTTGAAATTCCCTCTCATTTCTTACACTTAGGTGGAATTGCATTGACACTTTGATTTTTTTTTATTATTATCCCTCACCTCCACTCATGAATCCTATTCCTTCATCCAACTTTGTACACATAAAACCCTTCCCTAGTGATATGAACATAACATCATCCCCAATATACAATGCTTATGAAATAAAATAAATACATTATTTCAACATTCATGGTAACTAATTAAACGAATCATAAGAATAAAAACTAAGCATAATTGGTTAAAAACAGAATTAAATGCTTTATTGACCTAAAAAAATATTAAGCTCGTACAAATAGATTTTATGAATAAAAAGTGTGATATTTCTTTCCCTACCACACATGTACAATGACATCTTGGTGACCTTCATTCAGTTATAATAAGGGAAACAATACTTGCCATTTAAAAATGTCTTGTTTTTCTCTTTTTTTGCTTTTTGACTAAAGGAATTGCCAACTAGGTGGGTTGTGTACTCACGTGACACAGGCTGATTCTCGTCGCTACCACTGTAACCTCTAGTTGGAAGTCAAGTACGTGGGACACCAATAGGATTTCAGACTAGTGACCATTACACAAGGAGTGCCTTAACAATGCACCCATTCATAATTTGTTCTATTCCATGTGGGCTAAAAAATTCTTGTCAATTAACATTATTTTTAATAAATTCTTGTTGAATTTTAATAAAACAATAACAATTATGAATTAGCAAACAACTATCCCTTACAAGTAATGGATTCACAATTAAATGAGTTCGAGGAATATAGTATTGCGTTCACTTTTTTCCTAACTATCACATTATATTCCATATTGATTATCTTATATACACAATTTAATAGAATAAAGTCAACAAAATAAAACTAAACCTATAGAGTATCATATGTAGTAAAAGAAGGTTGTACTGAGTATATCGAGGGATGGACAATAGAGTTAATCTTTCTTTGCTGAAATGAGAGAGTTGATATCGACAACTAATGATGACTTATTCATTTTAACAATTCTAATAATGTCTTTACCACTACCCTAAGAGAGATGAAAGGTAGAGAGAAATCATATGATGTTCCCATGAGCCATCTAGAAAGCCGAGAAAGAAAAATCTAAGGCTCTATTTAATTTATTGGTAAAATTATGATAATTATAATTATTCCAAGTATGAGATGAAATAATAGCTTTGTTCACTCGAGGACCGAGCCTAGTAGAGATGAAAGCTACACAGAAAGCACATGTACATGATGTTCCCATGAGCCATTCATAGAGCTCAGCCAGCAAAAGCTAAGGCTATATTTAATGATTTGGTGTAATTGTGATAGTTATACTTATGCCAAGTATGAGATGAACCAAGCAATGAAACAATGGCTTAGTTCGCTCGAGAAGCCTAATTGAGATGGAAAGAAACATTTGAGCACAAAAAATGACAAATTAAGATCTATTGACAATTTCATTGTGTTGAGAGAAAATTGGGAAGAAACACACTCAATCTAGATGGGATGAACGACGACGGGATGATTGACAATTAGTGTTATATTGTTTCACTTAGTATTAAATTGTTGTCATCCAAGGAGATGAATTAAATCTAATCTAAGACAAACTTATAAATCAATATCCAAGTGGGGACTCGATATTTTATTTGACCTAGATGTTTAAGTATGAGGAATTTTTCGTTGCCTAATTTGACCATGACAAGGGATGAAGATTTTAAAGGATGAGAAACCTTGGAGACCCACTCAATCATCTTTCTAGGTGTCAGATTGCTTTGGTCCAAAGGTGTTTCCAGGTGTCGGATTGTTCTGAACCAAGGGGCATGAATGAAAGATACTATATATACCCAACATAATGCCAAACAGCCAGAGCCAATCTTCAATTCTCTATCAATGCCAACACCCACACCCAGACCCACCTCTCGTAGGTAAATGTCACTCCCTAAGGGGTACATGCGATGAATCTCATATAATAGTGATGACCTTGAAAACCATGAAATATCATAAACTACCAAGTCAATACTCTAGTAGTCTCTCGTTTGTTTGTATCTATACACGTGTGAGACATGCATGACTTATGGCAAAGAGATTAACACGTGCCCATTTGCCTCTCCGTCCTCTCCACACATGCCTTTCATGTCTCATGAAAACTCCTTATCCACCTATCCATTTCCACCTTCCTCTCGAGATTGTACTTCCTGTACATAATTTTATATTCTACGTATTTATTTTGTACTTTGGAATACAAACATATTTTCAGCCCAACATAGCTTGAACAACACTTGGGCAGAAAATTATTTATTTCGAAAGTTGTGAAAGGCATCTTTCTGGGAAAGACAAACGTAAGAAAGTGGGTAGTTATGTTTAGATTCAAATATGTATAGCCTTAAACATAAAGTGGGCAGTGATGATTCAAACATTAATATATTTAAAAATTATATATGGCCATAAACCACTCATATCCAATGCACTTCAAAGTAGGGATGAACTTTTCACTAAAGCTTTTCATTTTTCAATATCCAATATATTCGTTTGCACCAGAAATTTTATGCTGGGAGAACAGACAAATTCAATTATCGAACATAAATTTTATTAAATTTGGATATAGATTTTATTAAATTTGGATTAATCAATATGATTTAAAGCAATACATTATACTTCCCATTGGGTGATTGATCAATGCATTAATGCTTATGCCACATGGAGGGAGGAGACATCGTGATTCTTACTCTAGACTTCATTCCCTCTTCCCACAGTGTGGGCTTGTACAATTGACGGTAATAATATACATAGGAGTTAAAGTCTAGGCTTTACAGTAAAAGATGAAGAGAAACATTTCAATTTCATTGCCTTATTCTAAATGATTGCTAAAGCATATGAGATATTGAGAGCCTATAAGGATGTCAATATGTAAGAGGAGTGGAGATTATTTAAGTGGAGGTAACTTTTTCAAGTGTTAAAGAATTGATTGATTAATTATATTTTTTCCAGGTGAAAGAGTTAAGTTTTATCATGTTAGTTCAATTTATTTATTTATTTTATTTTTTTGTAAGTGTGGTTCACGAACACTTGGTCAGTGAGTGGTCGCTACGTCCATGGAAAAATATGGGCTAATTGTCCCTCGGCCTACTGGCAAGACCTAACCCCAAGGGCTTTGGGCAGAATCGACCCTATGACCTCCTGGTGGTGAGACACGGTTTTTGACCAACTAAGCTAACCCTTGGGGCTCATGTTAGTTCAATTTTATCTTTAAGTTGGATTCATTTCTTACTTATTTAGGTGTTTTTTTATCTCGACTTTATTCCAATTCTCTATTTTTTCAACTTAGTACCTTTGTGGTGTTGGGTCTTTGTTGTTGATTCTTTTGCATATAGTTGAGGAGTTTCTTGACTAATGGTTGCATTTCATCCCTTGTCTCTAGATTCCTATGATAATAGTGAGTTGGATTACCCTCAGCCTTTTGTTTGCTTTCCTCTTTCTCTATCCCAGGCCTTGTAAACATGTATCTCCCCTTTTCAACATCTCATAATTAGTGGTCAATGTTTATTGGTCATATATACAAAGATTATTAGTGTATCTCTCTCATTGGTTTTAATAATCCCTTGCCTTTAGTTTTCCTTTATCATTATGGCAGATAATACAAATAAGGATATTCATAAATCAAGCAATCTTGGTCTAAGGTGAAGGGGTATAACCAAGCCTCCTCCCTTTAGGAGCACCAATATTCAATCTCACCATAGAGGGGTGGAGAGAGTTTCCAATCATGCTAGGTAGAGCTTTAGCCTTGGCTATTCAAGAAATCATGAATTTAGTTGACGTAATAATTTGCAAACTCCCAAGCAACAAATCAAGAAAAAATTCTAGGAGTAGGTCTTTGATTTTTACTTCTCAAGGTCAAGGGACATGAAGGTTTCTAGAGAAATGGAGTTCTATTAGCTTGCAAAAACACTCATTAGCTTCTCCATTGAAACAAGGAGTACTAGTAGGCCTAAGCTCTAGATTGACGTAAGCAATTCGAAGCCAAATTTCTTCTCTTATGGTCTTCGGTCTTAACTCCAAGGTGATATATTTTTTTTTTCTCGTTAAAACTATTCTATTATATACATAAACAGAAATCAGTTACATCATTTCAAGACAGAAAGAACCAGTTGCCTGTAATGGCAGCTTGAAACAACTAAGACTGCAGTGTCCGAGGACTTAACCAGACCAAAAATAAACCAGCCCTCACAGGGGCGCCAACAGAACATCAGAATAATCCCGCGTAGGGGAAAACAGACACATCCCGACCATAGAACAAGATCCCGGTACCCAAGACCCAAACAAAGACAGTTTGCCGACATAACAAAAACTTAAGACCAAAATATAATCAAAGCAGCGGGAGAGGCCGAAAGGCTTAACAGATGTGCCGCAGAGACCTGGAATGATGGCACCGCTATTCGTCCGGTTCCTCCTCAACCACCCGGCACCACCCGTATTCCTCCACCTCCGCTACAGTGGGAGCAGTTTCCATGTTGACGTCTTCGCCTTTGCTGATCATCGCCTCCTGAGCCAGAGGGCGATTTGAGACATTCTCTGGTGTTGCCGCGGGCGTTTTCATGACTGTCTCTGTGCCATCAGCTGGCTGCATCCCCCGATCGTCTTGAGAGTCGCTGCCATCCTGGGAGGCTTCGATGAAGAGAACCGAGACATGGGCACTGATCCGAGGGCAGTTCAAAGAACTATTGAAATTGAAAATGGCAGAGCCGAAGGTTGGCGAGGAAGCAGAATCAAGAGCGCTTGAGTCCAGGAATTGACTTGACTGAAGGGGGTTGGCATCAAGGGAACGATGACAATTACAATGGCAACAAAGGGGATAGGTAGCATCTGCAGGAGGGCGCGAAGACCCCCCACGGGAGGTGCCTCGACGACTGAGCATTCGTTGTCGAGGCCTGACCATAATTGCAGGGTCCAAATGGAAAATGCGCAGCGCGAAATTGAGGATCAAACCAGTCCCGGGGATACCACAAACCGACGGTGAATTGGCCCAGACGGAAAGATAGCCTCTTGGAGCTGCTCGCAGCTCCAGAGGTTGCATAAACATACCCTGGGGAAGAACCATGAACAGACCATGAACCGGCGCAGTGAGATCCAACCCACCATTGCTTTTGACATAGCTGCCTCCACCTCGAAACCCGTCTGCCATTACTGCAACCTCCATGCGAGCTGAAGAGCCGGACAGAGCATTTAAGCGCTTCTGGAAAATATCAAACATTTCATTCCCGCGCGGCCAAAGACAGGCCTGCGCCCATGTGTTTCCCTTGCGACGGCGCATGGCTGGCATGTGGCCGCATTTAAACGCGCGTCCCATCCGAGCTATCACCCGCATCCGGGGGAGCCGCATCTCTTTGGACCAGACGAGTGCATTCCTGTGCCTGATCATGATTTGATATGATATCCAGTTTTCCTGTGAGTAGAGTATTCTCATTTTCCACCCCTATATTGGCCAGGAGGTCAGCGACCTTGTTGCCTTCCCTTTTTATGTGATTAAAGGTGATGGCCCTGTTTCTGTGGAGCGCTTGTTCTATGGCTTCCAATCTCGCTTCGAGCCTCCAACTGGTAGCTATTTTCCTTGCATGAGAACCATTTAGGAGATGCTTGGCCATATTTATAAGGATCTGGGAGTCTCCTTCCACTTCCAGGGGTTGGAAGTTGTGTTTCCATGCGAGAAGGAGTCCTTGCCAGAGTCCCTCTAACTCAGCCGAGTTATTGGTATCCCACCCAATGTTCCCAAAGTAGAGCAGCAGGGGTATGCCTTCGTGATTCCTTAAAATTCCACCAAAGCCTGCAATTCCAGGATTTCCTTTTGAGGCACCATCAAAGTTGAGCTTGAAGGTATGCTTTGGGGGGGTAGTCCAGGAGACTTTTTTAAGGTTGCTGCCATTAGAAGGGCCGTTATTGTGAAATCCCTGAGGAAGATGCATTTGCCAGTTTTCTAAAATGGCTTTCTCATTGTCTAGAGTCGGAAAGTCCTTCTCAGTCCATGAGCGGAGCAACAACGTCTCTTTGAGATTCCCACAAAGCGTACTCCAGATACTATCTATCGAGGATCGCTGATCTTTGAATATGCGTTTGTTCCTTTCCTTCCATATGCTCCATAGGAGGAACCCGGGGATTATGTTCCATAAATGGTTGAGAATTTCACTTTTGTAAGGATTCTGTTGCCAATGACGTAAAGAGTTGGTGATGTCGTCCTCAAGTCTGCATCTTCTTTGACATCTAAAGCTAGCCTTTTCCCATAGTTGATTGGCTAAGGGGCAGGAGTCCAGGAGGTGTTGGAGAGTTTCCTCATGGGAATTGCAATTAAAACAAATGGAGGGGCCATGAAAATTTTTGCGCCTGAGTTTATCCCATGTGAGGATTCTCTGATGTCCCACCAACCAAAGGAAGTAGGAGACTTTGGGCCAAGATCCTAACCCCCAGATTTTGCTCCAAATTGGGTCAGGGGGAGCAGGGTTATTGCATATGATTTTGTAGGCCTCAGATGTGGTGAAGGCTCCTTTAGGCCGGTACCCCATCGTAGAATGTCTCTGCCTTCGTCATGTCTGATGCTTCTTTTGCGTAGCTCCCTTTCCAGCTCCTCAACGATTTGGTGATTTTCAATTGTGATTAACTGGTTACCCTGTTTCCATTTCCTGAAGCCTTGCTCTGTCTCCTGAGTCCAATATTGCCGAATCTTATCTTGCTGCTGCTCCTCCCCAATGAAGTTCGGAGGTGGATTAAGAATGCGGCTGAGCTGTGGCATTTGGTTCCAAGCATCTATCCAGAATCGTGCAGTTCTGCCATTTCTTACTTCCCAGAAACTATGCTGCTGTATCAACTGGAAGTGTTGTTTGGCCGCATTCCAAATTAGCGAGCCTTTGTCATTGGGAGTGAACCTGATGAGCTCCTCCTGGGGTCTGTGATTGGCGTATTTGGCCGTCCAGATTGTGGCCCAAGGTTTTTCTGGGTTAGAGAGCCATTGCCACCAGATTTTTGCGCTCATGATGGTGTTGCTATGCGCGGGGTCTCTGAGGCCAATGCCCCCTTTTTCTTTGGGCGTGCATACAGTGGTCCATTTTACCAGGGCCCATTTGCGGTTTGTTGCCGTGTTTCCCCATAGGAAACCTCGCTGAAGAGCCCTAATTCTTTTTAGAACCCATTTTGGCGCCGCTAGGATTGAGAATAAGTATAGCAGCATTGCCTGAAGAACTGACTTTATGAGCACTACACGACTGGCCAACAAGAGCTCTGTGCGTCCAGAGGTTGAGACGGGATTCGAGCTTCTCAATGAGAGAACGCCAGGAGGAGTGCTTGATGGTTGAGGCAGAAAGAGGGGCTCCAAGGTAATGAGAGGGGAGAGATGCAATTGGGAATCCCAGGATTCGAGCAACAGCAGTCTTAACGACAGAAGGGGTGTGAAAGAAAAAATATGCGATTTGGAGCTATTGATGCTGGTTCCGGAGGCTTCAGAGAAGTCATTGAGCAGGGCTTTAAAGCAGGAGGCTTCCTGGACAGAAGGGTAGCCAAAGAGCATGGTGTCATCAACAAACTGCTGATGGGATATAGCTGGGGAGTGGTGAATGGAGAGACCTTTGAGCTGCTGAGAGAGGAGGGCTTGTTTAATGTGACGACCTAAGCCTTCAGCCATTAAAACAAAGAGGAAGGGGGAGAGGGGATCACCTTGCCTGATTCCACGGGATGGTTTGAAGGGGCGAGAAGGGATCCCGTTCACGAGAATGGAGAAGAAAGAGGAGGAAATGAGACTCATGATCCAACAGATCCACATGGGGCAGAATCCAAAGGCAATTAGCATTTGCTGTATGTAGGTCCAACTGAGCTTATCAAAAGCCTTAGAAAGATCAAGTTTTAGAATCATACCTGCCTGTTTGGACTGCTTGAGGGAGTGTATGATCTCATGCGAGAGGATAATGCCATCCATTATCTGTCTCCCTTCCACATATCCAGATTGTTCCGGAGAGATGAGCAGTGGCAAGAGGGGCTTTAACCTGTTGGCGATTACTTTGGAGATGACTTTGTATATAACGTTGCAAAGAGAAATCGGCCTGAATTTGTCCGGGGTGATTGAATCCGCCTCTTTTGGTATAAGGGCAATGAAAGTTGAATTGAGTGAGGGAAGCAGCCAATGCAGAGCTCTCGATTCCTCTACAACTTGCCATACCTCCACTTTTATCAGCTCCCAGAAAGTGTGAAAGAAAGTTGTGGTGAAGCCGTCCGGGCCAGGGGCTTTTCCTTCCTTGAGCTGTGACATGGCCGTATCCACCTCCTGAGTAAGAATAGGGTGGAGGAGAAGTTCATTATGTTCCTCCGTGATTAACTTTGGCACATTATGTGTAATTCTATCTATAGCAGGTCGCCTGTCTACATCGGGCTCTAGATGAACTTGCTTGAAGTGATTAAGGAACTCCTCCTCAATTTCCTCATGCTGTTCTGCTTTTGCCCCTCCTTGTTTTTGAATGAAAGGGATGTTATTGTGCATTCTTCGTTGAACCGTGGTTCGGTGGAAGAATTTGGTGTTTCATTCGCCCTCTTTCAGCCATCTGATCCTGGACTTTTGCTTCCAATATATCTCCTCCTGCTTTCTCCTCTCCTCCAGCTGGTTGTGGATGCGCTGCTCCTGCTCCAGGGTCCCCTCAGTGTGACCCTCTGTGCTTATTTTTTGTTGGAGTTCCGCCATTTCCTTATTTAAGTTATGTTGTGCCTTGAAGATGTCTCCAAAGGTCTCACTGTTCCACCGCTTTAGATGGTTTTTTAAATATCTGAGTTTCTGTTGGAACTGGAACATCTTGGAGCCTTCTGGCAGAGTGAAGGTTGTCCAAGTTGTTTTGATAAAGTCTTTGAAAGATGGATGGGTGAGCCAGAACTCTTCGAAGCGAAAGGGTATTCTGGTGGAATTGCCTGGTCGTTGCCACTGGAGGGCAATTGGCCAGTGATCCAAGCCTGAGTGGGGAAGAATGGAAGTTGTGATGTCTCCTCCTAAGTGAACCGAATTATCTGATATGAGGAAACGATCCAGTTTGGAAGCGATTTGATGCTTTCCTGCTCTTCGATTGCTCCAGGTGAAAGTGCCATTGCAAAAATGTAAATCTATAAGAGAGGTGTTCTAGATGAAGTCTTTGAAATGGGTGTTTTCATGTTCCAATCTATTTCTTCCCCCAATCTTTTCCTCCAACTTAGTGATCATGTTGAAATCCCCTCCAATAATCCAAAGAGGATGCCTCCTATTGTTATTTAGAGCTTCTATGGTGTTGAGAAGAGCTATTTTGTTTCCTGCTTCCTGCGGGAAATAGACATTTGAGAGGTTTCCATGAATATTGGTGCCTAAGATGTGGAAGGCAGCCTGGATGAGGTGGTGAGAAGCATGGAAATCAGAGAGAGTAAGTGCTTGTGTGTTCCATGCAATGGCAAGCCCCCCTGATGCACCAGATGCATCCACTGCCACTGATTGACAACCTGGCCATGCTTTAGAGAGGATATTGCCTAGTGTAGAGCTGTTACACTTGGTTTCCTGGAGAAAGCATAGTTGCGGCTTTTCCATTTTTATCATATTTTTTAGCATTCTAATTTTTCCTGGGCTGTTGAGCCCCCTTAGGTTCCATGAGATGAGCTTCATGATTCACTATTAATAGAGGGTTTATAGTACTTTGTCAATTTAGCATACCTGCCTGAGTCCACCAGGATTTTCCCTACCGCTATTGTTCGCTGGAGATCAGTTTTTCTTCCCCTCTTTTTGGAGTCTTTTGGGGGAAGGCCTCCATCCCATAGACTTCCTGGCTGGATGCCTAGTTGTTGCTGCTGATAAGCCCTTGAGATGACCACTTCCAGTTTGTTGAGCTGAAGCTCTGGGATACTGTCGAAAGCCTTCTTTTTGCATGCTACTTCTAGTTCTAAAATGTCTAGTCCGTGCAGATCTATACTTTCTGGTTCTTCATCCATCTGTTGCACCTGGCTATTTCCTTCAGTGGAAATATCTAAGCTTTGGAGGGGATCTGGAGTTCCATCTACGTCCATTTCATTGTCTTTTTCTGCAGGTTCCTTTCGACCTTCCTTGGGGTTCGCCAGTGTAACTTTGGGGGTTTGATGTTCAGAGGGGGAGGCTGAAAGAGGAGGCTGGGAGGAGGAGGAAGGGGGTGCGGAGCTGGGCTTGGAGATCGGGATTTGCTCTTCCGAGGTCTGAGCTAGAATTTCAAAGTTGTTCCTTAAAGCAAGGCTGGGGGCGTTGTCTTGCTGGGGCTTTTTCCCAGTTGAAGGTTTTTTGTGCGCTCGCTTGCGGCTAGGAGCTTTGGTGAAGCCATCATGGGTCAAGGAGTTTGAGGGTTCAGGAGCATTAGCTTTGGCATTTAGGGGACAATCCCTGAATAGATGCCCAAGAGCGTGGCATTTTCGACAACAAAAAGGGACATGTTCATAATCCAAGGGTTGAATCCATTCATTGTCACGGTGAGAGAGACTTACCGATTCTGGCAGGGCTTTGTCCAGGCGCATAAAGACGCAGATGCGAGCATAGGATGTGTATCTACGCATTTTTGTTTCTTCTGCCGCTTTTATGTATTCCCCTAATCCATTTCCTATGTCTTTGAGAATATCTTCATCCCAGTACTCATCTGGAAGTGAGTACATTCTGATCCAGACTGGCGCCCAGGTGAGGTCTTCCTTGTCTGGATTAAATCTTGCTATCCATTCCCTTAAATACAGACCAGCTGAGTTGAAAAAGTAAGGCCCTTCACCCAGGATTCTGTATTTGTCCTCAAGGCAAAAGAAAATCGCAGTAAAGAATCCTTTCGGCCCTAGCTGCAGAGTCACATCTCCTTTGGGTTTCCACTTCGCTGCAATCCAACCATATAGGGCTTTTTCTGTCGGCCAGAACCCTATAAATTTCCCGATGAGGGCATGATCCCTCATGTATTGGATTCGTTCATCAATCTTCTGTCCCGGCAGCTCTATTCTGGGTCGTTCGGTAGCTATTGGTTTGCATGTAGTGGAAGAGACCTTCGAAACTTCCTCTGGTTTGTCCTTTCTTCCGGGTGTGACGCCGGTCTTGTCTCCCTGACTGCCTGTCTCATTGTGCCCGTATTGTTGCAGGTTCTCCTTGTTTATCACTTCCTCATCAACAGAACCAAACACAATCATCCGTTCAGGTCCTTGCTGCGAGGTGTTTGCTTTGGGGGAGGGCGTTGACGCCCCCCCCTGGGGTGAGTCCATTATCCTGCGATAGAACCCTGAATTGCTTAGTTGAATCAGAGCTAGAGGTCAGGCCCATGATGGTAACCTGATCTGTGCAGACTGCGCCGTCTGAGTTGTGGTCAGAACACTAGCAGTCGAACCCTAGCCGCTCCTGAACCACAGAAAAAAATCGATTTTCACTTTGGCCATACCAAATTTAATCAACTCCAAGGTGATATATTGGAAGCCAAGCAACAAAGAATAAGTTGTGGAGGTCATTGGCACACTAGTTTCTCACAGAAATGGATACAACTATATCTTTTTGTAGAAGAACAATCTAGACACAGGATGAGTGGTAATTCCAAGAAATAAGAAACTTCTAGCTATCCAAATTCATCCAAACCATCTCCTATTTAATCATGTTGTCTTCTGGTTTCCTTTGAAGTTTACTTACCTATCTTTATGTTTCTTCAACTTTATTTTGACAGATTTGAGGTCATGAATCTCAATAGCTATAATATATGTATATGGACTAGTTTAGACAATTTGGCGATGCTTTATGAATGTGTTCTGAGCTTTGGCTTCCTCTATGGTAGGCCTCATATAACCATGACTGTAATAATCTGTGTACGATATTATAGAAGCATACTAGATTATCCACACAAAAAAAGAAAACTATAAAACTTGATTTTGAATGTGTCAATATTAATGTCTCTAAAGAAAAAAGTTGGTTTCCAATCATTTGAAAATTGGTTTTCAAAAAAGTGAATTTAATTGTGAAAATATGGATTTCAATTCTGAAAGTGTAAATTTTGGAATATAAAAATGTTAATTTCAATTATAGAGTTGTGTCAATATTGAATTTCTATATCGTGTATTTGGATTTCAATATTTTGAATTTATTTTGAATGTGCATATAATATCTAAATGCAAGATTAATGTACATTAATCAACATTTTAGTCTTTTATATGAATGTACCAACCTCAGTCTTTCGCTTGGCTCCTTGATTGTTTCCTCTCCCCTTTGATAGAGCTTCACCACTTGCTTCTCACTTTTCCTGCTTCAAAGAACACTTGTAGGGTCAAAGCAGCAAAATACCATCAAAAGCATAGAAATCTATAACCATAAACAATGTAGAATCAGATGTACATTAGCCATACAAATGCATACACAAATACAAGATTCAGAAATATACAAGTATATGGAGGAAAACTCAAATAGCTTTATTGATAGAAGTAGTAGAAGAGAGATTACAACCCAGCTGTCTAATCCAACATCATCCTCCCAACATGAAAGCCCTCTTCACCTCATGAAAAGCTAGATCACCTAACAATACAATGTCTCGAAGAGAAACCAACAACACTTCCTTACAAATTACAAAATTCCAGCCTCTTGATCTCTAGGATGAGGGATCCATATATAGATATCTGCAGGGGAGTGAGTCAGCTTCTGGGATTTTGATTAGTGTCATTTCACTGATATTTCTTGGTTCCACTTGGAGATTTCATGATCTCTTACTCATCCCTGGGCGAATTTAGAGAGGCAAGTGTCATATGAGCAGTTTCTAGAAGATTCTATGATCATCCACTTAGCAAACTGTCTCTGCCATTTGTCTATTCTCGCTCGTCGCACCCTATAGAAGGCCTTTTAGTATGCATCGCACCCCCTATGTGTACAAGGTGAGATGTATCGCACCCTGACCATGGAGCAGTTAGTATGGTCCAGTTTTGGCTAGTTCTGAGTAGTTTTTCAAGCAAAACTTCTGGGAGATGATGTAATCAGTGGACCATGATCCTGTAGGGTATGAAACAACACTTTTAGGGACTAAAGAGCCCTTAGATTATGGACAGATGAGTTTGGGGTTGCAGTGCCCAAATATGTCTATAACAGCTGCCCCCTAAAGCATGAGGTCGTGAATCTTCTGATGTCGAGTGAAATGCTTTATGATGAGGATCCTGTTATCACTCTGGTTGTTCCCTTTGACTCCCAAGGGAATACGGCCGAGGTAACCACTAACCAATCTTTGGGTCACAGGTTCTAGCCTACCTATGACCAGAGAGGGCTCTCTCTTTACGTTTTAACTTTGTTGGTATGATATTTTTAGGCTAGTTATGATGCTCAAGGTGTTGTTTTGAAGTTTGCTGGATGGTGACTTCAGTCAAGATATCTATATGATTACCAGAGTGTTCTAGGCCACTGGGCATGGAGTCGGTGATGCTTAATTTGTTTGATATGTCTGTGTTGATACAGTAGTGATGCTGCAGAGCCAGATAAGTGTCTGAGAAACAATTCTTTGAATCTGTGATTAAGTGTGACGTAACCAGGGTATGAAAGGCAATTAAGAATCTTTCAACAAACTGGTATGGAGAAACAGTGAGAATATTATTTAGAAGCAGTGAAGAATTTCTACATAACATTCATATTTATAGAATTTATGAAAGCATGAGCAATTAAGAATTCATGTTCATGATCAATTCTGAAGAAAACATCTTCAGCAATAAAGATTGAGCACAAGGTGTAACCAAACATTTCCTGTACTATTCCTTTTCTCTACTGCTAGTTTAGTGAGACATGTGTATGATTTAATAAACATAAGAAGACAAAACATAGATTGAGAAAAACTTATTGTTCCATCAGACAGCACAGGAATTCTGCAACAGCACGCATAGCATCACCAAGACATCAAACATTCAGGAAATCACTGAGCTCTTCTAGCCTTTTGCATTAGATCATCTGAAAATATACAATACATTTGCCTCAGAATAAAATCACCAACCCCTCATACGCTGCCAGGGGAGGTATATATACATAATTTACATAAGAAAATATCTAGCTGATGAGTTAATGGCTCATTAATATTGTGCCAACTCCTAGAGCGTTGTAGCTGAGAAAGTAAATGCTGTAGTAACTCCTCAGTGCCTTAGTTGTCCAAAATGGTCAGAGAATGTTGACTTTGTGACCGTTGGAGTCGGCTGAAGATATGCTGCCCAAAATTCGCGTATTTTTGATCTTTTGCTTGTTGTCGCTGTCCTTTGCTGAGTCATCCTTCGGCTGCCTTGTGTGCTGTCTTTATTCTGCTTTTTGCCTTTTGCTGAGTTGAAGCTGACTAGGACCGAGTAACTGAGACTACTGTGGCAAAATTTGTAGCATTGCCTGCCACCAATCCTCTTTGGGCAGCTGGTGTCTTTGAATTTTCACCAATGTTTCATCTGCCTCTGTATACCTGTAAAAATTAGGAGGAACCTCAAAAAGGTGGTGGATTTCATTTTCAATAAAAAACAGATTTTCAAGTTTGTCATAAAGGCCCTGCCCTGTTGGAGGCCCTGCTTCCTCAGAAGTACTTGTAGATGTAGTGATATGATTTTCAATAAAAGTTGCCATCCTGGCAGCATATTGCTCACGGGGGAGCAGTTTTCCTGTGCTGGTTAGTAGGCTGGGCAATCCCCTTCCTTGCAATGCTCCCATTTTGAGCTTGTATTCATCCACCTCAGCCTGTATTTCATGGCACTTTCTCTCTACAGTCTGTACATAATTCCTGAGAGTTAGCACCTTTTTAGCTGTGAGGACAGCCTCTGTTCTGTTAACAATATTGATGGCTGCTAGCTCCTCCTAGGTCTGATTGTTCAAAAAGTGTATCATTCTATTGGCCTGCTCAGGCCTATTCCCCAATACTGTTCTGGCCTTCTGGATCTCGATCTGTGCTTTGGCAATTAATTCCATTTGTTCATGCACAATCTTGATTGACTTCCATTGTCTAGTAATGGATTGGTCAATTCGGGCCCACAAAATTCTTTTTATTTCTGCCATAGCACTTTCTAGCTTGAGCTCTTTCTCCAAGGCCTTTATTTCTCTACCTTCCTCTGCCACAGTCATCTTTGATTTGTCATATTTGGCCTCTAGCTCTGCCAATTTTTCCTTGGCCTGCTTAATCTCAGTAGCCTGGAGCTCCATTTCTTTGATAGCCTTAGTCAAATCTTCCATGTTTAAACTGGACTCTGGGGTTGTTGTTGTTGCTGCTGCTTCTGTTGTTGCTGTAGTTGTTACAGGGGCTACTGCTGCCTCTGTAGTTGTTGCAGTGGTTGAAGTAGTTGGAGGAGCTTGGGATGTGGATTCTCCCTGCTTGTCTTGCAGTGCCCCTTCTAGCTCCTTTTCTAAATCAAGGACCTTTTGATTGAGCTGCATTATTAGATCAAGCTGCTCATCGGCCTCCTTTTCCTTCTGTAATTCTGTTGTTTGGGGGTGCTCGGTGGGCAGCAGTTTCAACCTTTTCTTCAATGCATTAAGGTCATCTTCTTTTTTCTTCATGAGGGCCCTCACGCCCTTTGGGTCCTTAGGATCGTGTCCTAGGTCGATGATGATGTCCTCTAGTGATTTAATTCGGTTGTCCTTGGCCATGGAGGACATTCTCTCAAAATCCAACTGAATGTTGGTATTCTTCAATGATTCTTTTAATTCATGGGCCATTGTTGCCCTGTCCACCAAGGTGGCATAGACCATTTCCCCAGTCTACTTGTGCAGTTCAATTTGGTCCATGGGGTGAATGTCTTTTGCCATGACTTCCACCCTTGTCCTTACAAAATCTGCAGCTGATTTAGGCTGCGGCACCTTAGGTTTGAAGTGGTTGAGGATCATTTTCTCCTCTTGAATGTCATATACAGACATTAGCCTTTCTTGCTTGGCTGGTGTTGCCTTGAGAAACTGTTTATATACTTCTACTCTCAGCAAGTCATTTTGTGCCTTTATTTGTTTGAAAGAAGCCTTAGTGCTTGAAGGCTTCTTGCTCTGCTGAGTGGAGGAGGACACCTCCAAGCCAAGCTGCAATCCCTGCTCCTGCTGAAAGGAGCTTGTGCCCGTTTGCTGGCTGCCTTCCCCATCTTTCCTTGGACTGTCAAGGACTTCTTCACTTATTTCTTCTACTATTGGGGAGTCAACCTTTTGCCTCTTGGCCTCAGGTTGCTGGGAGGATCCACTAGCGGGAGTGGACTCTTCTCTGTCTCTTTTCTTACCTCTCTCCTCATGTGCTGGAGTCTGCAAAATTGGTGCTGCTGGTGGCTCTGTTTGTGGTGGAGGGGTCTGCTCTTGTTGCTGCCCAATTGAGGAGGCAGGCTGTTCTTTTAGTGTTTCCTCTTCAGCACCCATTATCCCTTTACCTTTATCTGTACCTGATGCTACTGTAGAGGGCGCCTGGGTGGCTGGTGCAGTTGTTGCAGCTGAAGTCCCTTCTCCCACTGGATGTGGTTGCTTGAAGATTACCTGCTGCACAGAATCCAAGTCAAGAGTTTTTTCCAAATCCTTGACATTCTTTTGCATTATCTCTTCTTCAGTTAGTTTTTCAATTAAAGTATCTTGCAGCCATTCTTGCTGATTGGCATACTGTTCAATATGTGGATATTTGCAATGCTCATAGCCTAACAGCCTGTACTTAACCCTCCTGGCACAGATGAAGCCTTCAGGGTCATAAGGGACCCACCGGAAGCTTTTTGAGAGCATGTACTTGTCTTTGAGGATTTGCTCAGCATCTTGCCATCCCTCTTTTTTGTTCATGATGAAGGGGCCCAGGTGGTGCTTGAACTTGAGGTGGGCTTTCTTTTTGGCACTGTGGAAGTGGGTGAGGTCAGAGTGAATGAGCTGCCTATAG
The DNA here is from genome assembly GCA_031772625.1 of Pinus tabuliformis. Classification (NCBI taxonomy): domain Eukaryota; kingdom Viridiplantae; phylum Streptophyta; class Pinopsida; order Pinales; family Pinaceae; genus Pinus; species Pinus tabuliformis. The sequence continues at coordinate 1,788,389,218 of CM062817.1, read as the reverse complement.
TACTCCAAGGCAAACAGTCTCATTGGCACATATTTTGGGAGCCTGTATGGACAGAGCTCACAGCCATAAATCCTGATGACTGTATGATCTTGATATAGGTACCAATCACCTATTTTATAATTTTTAGAGAGCTGCAGGGTTTTCTGTATTTCAAAAGACACTCTGGGAGGAGGGGACCTCATCAACAAGCAAGAGACTGGGTATACAAATTGATCAATAAATTCACAATATGAATATGGTGAATTTTGGACTTGGTGGAAGACAGATGTCCAGAAGATAACAGATCTTCTTTCTCCTCTAGAATCCAGCTTTTTGATGTAGCATGGAAAAGCCTCGGACTGGTAGTACATGAACATGTGGTAGATATAAGATGAATACTTGAAGATGCCCTCCCTGTCCACTTTGAAAAGCTGCTCATGTATCTTGTTGGCTATGAATTTAGCAAAATTATATTTGTAGGCAGGAGGTTGGCCTGGGCTATAAGCAGCTAGTAATACCAGCACTGTCTCATCAACAAATTCACTGGTTTTATAGCCCAACACATATGAAATCATGTCCAGCAGAAGTTTGCCTATATCAGTAAAGTGGACATATAAGTAGGGAGGTGGCCCTGTGGGCTGGCGGTCAGGCCTCATAAATGTCTGGGTGATCTTCTGAATGTCAGCAGTGGACATCTTGGCACCTGTATCCAGCAGATAGTTCATGGAGAAAGGAAACAACAACTGAGTTTGTTTGAAGTTGAGCATCTGGTTGATGGACTCAGCATTAATGTGAAAGAGGATGCTCCCAGATGGAGACTTGACAGCTCTGTGATTTGCATCATAATTCTCAGCACATAGGCGAATAATCTCTGGAAAAATGTTAACAGATGGGAGAAAGTAATATGGCAGATTTGATTCCCATATCCCATATGTATCCTTGCCATTCAAATAGTCATCTCTCAATTCCCTGAAGGTCTGCAAATGGTTCCTATCGCCCACAAAGTCTTGGATGAGGTAATCCCTGTCAGCAAGAGGCAGGGACTCCAGCTCTTTATTTGGTGGATTCATGGGGGCAACACTGAGAGCTGTGGGTGCAGGGGCAGCCATTATGTAATTTCTGAATGGAACAAGGTAAGTGCAAATAGCTTGAAAGGTCCCTCAAAGCTCAGGTGATAGACTGAATACAGATAATGCTAGAAATATTCTTCAAAGAGAAATAGGCAGGCTAGGCAGGCTTGTCTCTGCTCTGCTTGGGAAAATTCACAGGAATTGTGAATAATGAAGATGAATTGCAGGGGGTGCAATTATAGTTTGGTGCAATTTGGTCCTTCAAGTATGTACCCGGCAAAAGGGAACAATGCCGGGCGATTTGGGAGTCAATTTGCGATTTTGAGACCGCGGATTATTGTTTTAACACCAAATTTTGGAGCAGGGGGCAATGTAGGTTGCTTTGGTCCAGAATTGATTAAATGACAGTCCTTAATGTTGGATTTAGCAGGTGTTTAATGGACAACTTGCAGAGAAATGGCGTAAACACGGGTAAAACAGGTGAATTTGGGCAAATACCTGGATAAACGATGCCGAGATCCTCTGGATTGAACAGTGAGTGAATAATGCAGCTAAATTGGTGAGTTGCGGCGTCTGCAGCTTTGAATTTGGTGACTTGGAGGCAAATTTCGCAATGGACGCATAGAACGGCAACTCTGTCTTTTTCGAGTGAAAATGACACAAAACGGCTCTTTTGCGTGTTTTTAACGACCATTTTGGGAAAATGCGGGTTATTGGCGCTTTTCCGCCGATGACGTCAGCATGACGTCATGGCGGGCCCAGGTACGGAAGGTGACGTGGGTGCTGAGCTGGAGGCTGGCATGGCAGGACACGGTGGCGGACGGTGTGGGGTGGCAGGGTTACGTGGAGGGCCACGAGGCGTGGGGGCGTGGGCTGGAGACATGACGTCAGGATGACGTGGGGATGACGCGACAGAGGAGGGGCGGTAAGCGGGAAGGTGGTAAGCGGTCTCCCCGCACCGCTTTTGGGAGAAGGCGGTATCGGGGAGGGGGGCTCCGAACACCCCCGCCGGCTGCCACGCGTCCAGTGTACGGGGGCCAAAACCACCCGTTCCCCGGACGTTAAAGCGCGGCGGGTTGAAATCTCCAATCGACCGCCCACCGTTAGATCGGGGGCAGCGGGAAATCAAGGGCTGGCGGGCGCCCCGACCCATCGTGCAAGTTTGGGTGGGGACCCGCCGGCCAATAAAATATTCATTTAAATGTTTTTGGGTTTAAAACTTTGGTTAAGGGGTTTTTTGTGGGTTTGGGGTATGCGGGTTAGACTGTCGGGTTTAGAAAACATGTGAATATTGGGTTTGAGAGGGGGAGAAGGGGCTTTTATGAAATTTTTCTGGAAAAAGGGGAAGTGAGGGTTCAGTACAGGTTATTACTCTAACCAGAGGTTAGGGTAATCCCAGAGCAGGGTTGACTATAGTCCCTGGTGGACTAATGTCTCCCTTAGAAGTGTTATTCAGCTATAATGCTAAAAGGGGGGGGGATATTTATACATTGCTTGGGGTTTATACACCATGGTGTTATAGTAATAGGGAAAGGGGAACATAGGGGATTTTAGTGTAGATAGAGTTAGCAATTAGTATTTGGAGGGGAATGAGAATGGGAAGTGATAGTTACTAAGCTTTTTAGGATTCAAACTTAGTTAGGGAGTAGATCAAAATGAAAAGAATTTTTACACAAGAAATGTGGCTTCTTTTCAAAGAGAGAAGTCATTTCTGACATGAAATTTGTACAAATGAAGAGTGTAAGGAGGACTGATCAGGCAGATCCTGCAGTGCTCATGGGGAGGTTAGTAAGAAACTTTTTGAAGGGGATGAGGGAAGTTAGTGATGGTTTAGTAGTATGCCAAATAGGCCATTTCTCTTGCCTTTCTCCTGCTGGTGACATCATTGTGATTTTTTCCAAGTGACATGCTTAGATCTTGCTTTCTGCAACCTTCAACTGCCTACCCTACCTAATATGCCTAACATTTTTTCTTCCTTTGGATGGGTGCACTTGGCCTTGCAAACCCTGATAATTCTCTTTTCTTTTTGCTGCCCTCCTATCTAAGTCTACCCTTATGACTTCCAAGGGCCCAGATTAAGCAGTTGGGCTCCTTTCTTTCTCTATCTACCTAGTCATCTGTCAAGCTTGAACTGTTTGAACATGTACTTCCTCTCTAGTCTACAACATGCAATTTAAAACATGGTGAGGCCCAGCTTGAGCTGTTGGACCACCCATCAAAATAGTAGTGGCAATTTGGACTAGCCACTTTCATGGTCTTTGTTTGGGGTTCATTTCTTTTATTTTTTCTTTGACCAACTAATTTTCTTGCCCTTTGATTTTTCTTTTAAGGCATACCCTCTTTACATTTTTTAAATGTCTGCTTCTTTCACAAAAATGGAACCTTAGCAGCATGGAAGGTGAACATTTTTGGCACTTCCACTGTCAATCATGAGAGATGAAAACCTATTGGTATAGGAGGCTAATAGATCCAAGGTATTCGAACTGGAAGGTGACATGTATAAGATACAATACAATACATCATCAACATATTATTTTCATGATCTAGCTGAGGTGGGCATTCCCATGCTCAGCTTCATAAATTCATTTTCATGTACATAGGACAGACAATCGTCTGCTATTGCAGACTGGTGATTCTTTGCATGAAGATTCATCTTCCCTGGCTTAGATGACTATCTGTGTAGCTTCTGTGTACAATTGATGTCTTTATTTTCCTAAATATATCACAGCCCAGATGGATGAAACTAGATCCGAGGTCTTCAAAACTCGTCCAATCTTCGCCCGATGTACAAGTCGATCCATGTGAAAAGATATTATAAAGTCGAACATGGAAAGACATCGTCTGATTACCAGCCAATGATGTAAGTTGTTAACAGACGCGAGAGGAGTCACTGATAATGATGATGACCCTAGGGGTACTACAGTACAATTCACATGTTGTGAATATATGAGCCGATGTCGAACACCACACAAAGTCTTTCGGTCGAAGGTCATTGATGTAAACCTGTCGCCGGAAGTGAGAAACTTGCCATTGAGGCATGCAAGCTTCAAAGTATTGAAAGGGTTGTTTCTAAGTCAAATTCTTGGATAATGAGCTGATGTCGACAAGAAGTGACCTGTCATAGGAGGGCCTTGATGTATCCCACATCTACGACGCAAAACGGAGCAAATGATTTTTGTGGAGGTGAAAACAATCTGATGATATAAGGTTCAGGAATTGTGGCCATGAAAAATGAAGAGTGGATGTAATGCAGTGGATGAGGCGTTTGCTGGATGGTGAATTCTCTGAATGAATTCTCTTGAACATATTGGCGACACTGATATGGCCTAGTAGCATTAACCCCATGGATGGCATGACGGACCAATGGTGACGGTGAATGGAAAAACCCAACCCAACTCAATCACGGTGATGGAGTGAGAGTGTCATGTTCAAGAGCGACTTGCTACCAATAGAGTTCTTCAAGTTTTCTTCCCATTTTTCCCTAGTCATTACTGACCAGTGCCTCTTTGTTTTTGACAAGCTTGAGGAGGATAACATATGCTTGGTCTATAATTTTCCCTTCGGGCAAACCTGTCGCTTTGTGTTTAGCGAGCCTAGCGTCAGTGAGACTCGTTCTTGTTTGGGTGGACAAGTTTGTCGCTATTGTTTTAATGAGTTTAACGACAAAGATAACGTTGTCCTTTTCATGTTTAGAGAGTTTGAAAATGGACGAAAAGGAGACTCCAATAGTCCATTTTCGTGGCATAATCCCTTAAGTCCAAAAGAGTGTAAAATAATACGAAAGGGATGACTTTTCGATAGTTTTAACGAGCCGACAAAGACAAACGCTCGATCTTTTTGTTTAATAATCCCTCAGGTCCAAAAAGATTAAAATATATGAGAGGGATGGCATTCCCTTTACTTTAACGATCTGGGAAGGCCAATAGCTCGACAATCTTTTTATATTTAATGAGTCTAAAAAGAGTTTAAAAGAGGCTCATTTTTTAGGAATGAGTGATATTTCTAGGTAGCAGATGGTTCCAAGTAAGTTTGGAACTTCTCAAAACATGGTAGTGTGAAGAGGGTGGCAATCAAAATAACTCATCGTAGATGTTCCTCAAAAGGGTAAACAATCAAGTGGAAGCATATGGTCAGCCAAATGAAATGGAGGCGACAGAAGGAACACAACCAAAGTTCAAAAAGGCAGATAGCAAAGCGATCACAAAGGTCATTTACCAAAGGCGGGTTTATTTTTTAATGAGCTTGAACCTTGTGCCGTGCTCAGTGCAGGTTGATTTTTTAACGAGCTTGAACCTTGCAGGAACATTGCTCTTTTTCCTTTTTATGTGACATGGAGTCATTTTTATTGGTACCACTATAACCTCTAGGTACAACAATGTTGCCTCACATGTAGCATACATGGCTAATCAAGGTTTTAACTAGAAACATTGCAAGAAGTACCTTAACAATGCACCCTATTGCCAATTGATCTATATCTTAGGAGTTGTGCATGCATATTACTATGAATTACATTGTTAAATATATCAAGATTGAAGAGATGCAATAAATAAAAGCAAGTAATAATGACCATTGCATTCCAAAGCTGTACTTTTTCATAAATATTTAGATAATCATATAATAAGGGTCTATATTAAAAAAAAATATGACAATGAATTAATCATTTTTACCAACTTCCTAACCTGAAATATAAACATTATAACTTGGCATTATAGAAAATGTATTGACAGGACCTACATCTTGCACCAAGATAGAAGAGGGAAATTAGCATTCAATAGTTTTACCTAAAGCAAGAGATATTACTTAAATTTGCATACTAATTTATGAGTTCTTACACGATCCATTAAAATATGGAAAGTATAATAGTTTTTTTATTCAAATAAAGTCTCATTCATTAGCATCTTATTCTCTCCATTATGTTTACACTATTCTCATTCTTCCTCAACTGCGTCAAACACTTTTTTACTTATTTGTATTGTCTCTCCCCTCCATCTTGCATTTGGTTACTATGCCCATATGGCGCTATTCACATTGTTGGGCATCCTTTATTCTATTCCAACAACCCAATATTGAGTGTTTTTTAAACAATTTTTGTACAAAACTATATTTTCTCTTTTTTCTGTTTTTGTGTGAAATTCCACAAGTGAACCCCTTCCTTGTTTGTCTCAACAGAAACATCTAAGCCCTTGTAAACATTTCCCTCTTTTATACCCAACTATATTTCACAATACATGTCTTATGATCTTAATATGGGCATTTTTCCTTCCATAACATCTTCTCTTGCAAGGAATTCATTCTAGTCTTGTTACAAATAAGTCCAATGTATTGCTCCTAAATAGTGTGGGAAATATCCCTAAAGTATGCTTCCATGACTTCATATGTGGGTTAAATATGATTTTTTGTTTTTCCTACACTATGGATGACCAAAAATTATTTCTTGAATGCTCATTGTTTAGAAAGGGTGTGTCCAACTTTTTAAAGATATTATCCCAACAAGTTATCTTGGGATGCCATTATTGTTCCCCTCCCTTGTTAATCAAATTCTTCCATAATGAAATGTATATTTTTTATTCTTTATTTTTCTTTGTTACAAAAGTATGCTTTCATGTAAGCTTGATAGTTGAGGTCACCTTATTGGACATTTTGGAGGATTATCAACCAATGAGTGCCATAGATTGATAATGTAGAAGAATCAAGGGCAACTAGGTGTAGTGTGATTCTTCTTTGACTTGATAACAATTTGTGGAGTATTTTTACTTTTCTTGTTAGCATAATCTTCTTCTTCTTATTATTAATGCATGTGTGTGTACTTCATCAAACTACTATAAAACATAAGAACAAGAACACAAGATGTTGGCTCTCTATCAAGGCCAAAACCTCTCTTCTCTTTAGAGGAAAACCCTTTAGTAAGTTTTTCTTCTTGAAGCTTATTATTGATCAATGCCAAACCCTAGACCCCTGACAAGAATATCCTCCAAGCACAAGTCAAGTCCTTTCTCCTTTCTGCACTTCGTTCCCCAGCACTTCCTTCTTCTAGCACTTCGTTACACAGCACTTGATCCTCCTCCTTCTGGCACTTCGTTCTTCTTTCAACTATTGTTAAACCTTGTTGCACTTGCTCTAGAAGAGGTAACTTTGATGATACCCTTCCCTTATGATGATCCCTTTCTTTTCTTCACCAACCAATGAACTTGTATGACTGTAATGGGAGGGTTGTTATGACATCAAAGACAACCTCTTTACCTTCACACGTGTGACTAATTTTCTTGTGATGTTGACCTCTTCCTTCTTTTCTTGAGAGAGTTCCTTCTACACTTGAGTGAGGGGCCTTATAGACCTACTTAGATTCACCAACCGACGAAGTTATTTGACTGTGATGATAGTGTTGTAATGACCGTAGGAAGAGGCTCTATTTCTTGCACATGTGACTATTTTCTACCCTAGAAAATAGTCCACTTAACTTTGTTCTAGACTTCACCTTGTACGCTGCATAGAGGCTCCCTTTCTTGTCACTTGATCACCCTTTACTCATTCCTTTACTTCGCTGATTTCAGAGGTGGATTTTTTTATCTTTGGAGGAGTGGAAAACCTCTATATATAGAGGATTGTCCCTCCTTTAGGTTGACTTGTTGTTTGTAGGCTGACTTGCTATCTATAGCTCAAATTGCTTCTTTGGAGGTGTCCTTGCTTTGGAGGAGGTTTGACTTTGTTTGGAGGGTTATTCTTTGACTCTTATACAAACATATACATGGAGTAACGTGTCCTTAAGGTCTTCAATCATTTTCTTTTGACTCCTTCACTCACCTATAGCACTTAACATGTGCTAGACCTATTTCAATGAGCAAGAAACTCATTGACATATATTATAAAAATAATATTTCTTTTCTTGAATAAGTACAAATATCAAAAGTACATTTATGAAGACCAAACCTAGTTACATTTCCTTCAACAGATAAGAGGCAAGCACTTTTCATCTCAAACAAAGGCTTTATATTGCATAACTGACATGTCTTCAGTGATTTTGAATTTGAAGTATTAAATCCTTTCCAAGTATCTTGTAGTTTCCATCTATCAAGTGTGGATCCACATATATTTTGAAGCCAAAGAATTCATCAATTAGATATGGGACAAAGGAATTATGCTTCGAAATAACCTATAAGTGTTTGTTATCTCTAATTGACATGGGAAAACCCACAAATGAGTAGACTTCTACACCATACTAAAAATACAAATCTCATATTACATTTTCATTAGAAAACATAGTATTTTATACCATTGGATCAATAAAGCTAACTCAACAAACTACTGGAGAAAATTTCAACGTGATCCTAAAATCTCAAAATTGAGCACAATGATAGAGTTAATTAGAGATAGGATCACCACTCTTTCTCAAGAATACGAAACCAAGAAGGAATCAACAATAATATCCTATGTTCACACAATAATAAAGTGATACAAATATTTCTATATTAATATAGGTGTCCCTGTCATATGTCAATCATTAAAAAATAAATATCATTTCTCCCAACCATAAAAGCATTGACCTCCAATGCTTTTAGGAGAGAACGAAAACGTTGACTCATATGTGTTGAGAAACCCAATGATCCTAATGCAAATTATGACCTTACTTCACAATAATAAAGGGAGAAATAGATCCCTAATGAGTTTGATAAATTTTCATGATGAAAATTTGATTTGCAACAAGTAAAAGCTAAAAGTTGAGAACAATATTTATAGGACAACTAGGTAGAATTTTTGTTTCCAACGTTGACTCATGATATCTATTAATGGCATGGATGCTAAAATGAACCAAAAAATCATGATGGAAAGAATTGTGAACCTAGAGGAAACCTCAGGTGATGAACATTGCCGAATTGGGCTGTGAACTAGTGAGAAGAGGACTAATTCTAAACTTATAGGTGAGGAAAAAACTACATAACATGTGAGAAACTTGAATATTTTTATATTGTCTTGTTGTAGCAATGTCTCAAGGAAAGAATGGATGAGTAGAAAAGAAAGAAAATTCTAAAAGATGAGGCTTAAAAGAATTTTATAAAACTATTGAAGGAACCTAGAACTAAAAAAATTGAATAGAGTGATGTAGTGGATAGGGATGCCTAATAAAATATAAAGAATGTTTTATTTATTTATTTTAGGATCAACTTGATGTGGTAGTTCAAGTGTACTACCGAGAAGATAATTGATGTTATCTTTATGCAACATGAAAGTATTTTTTAATGCATCATATTTGACATGTTAATCACACTAATAAGGTCATTCAACAAATAAAATACAACAATCCCTATTAGTCACATTGTAGATGATTTTATGCACAAAATTTAGACAAAAACACATGAGACAATGCATGTGTACCTGATTTCGGAAGAGTAGCCATGATCCTTCCTTTCAAATTGAAATAAGAAAAGTTCATTTACAAAATAAGAACAATGTTTATTAATTACTAAATATCTCATGCAAAAATGACATAAATTAAAAATCTATAAATATAATAGAATAAGTTATCAATGAATAATATGATGGCACAATGTGTAACACCCTCCTCCAACATTTACGCAAGCTAACTGGTCCATTGGGGTAAACATGTGACGAGAGGCTACTATGATGTTATTCAACTCCCCATGTACAATCAAGCAAGTGGAATCGAAAAAAAAAAAAAACCATTATGACCTTCCACACATGCTACAGAACCTTTAGGAGACAACCAACCTTTCCAGGTGACCAACCCCTGAGACAACTTGACATTTCACTAATCTGGATGCTCAACTGCTCCGTAACAATCCATGCATGAGACTGAGGCCTTCCAGTCACTCCCACAGCAAGGCATGCAAATGACTGTGGACTTTTTCACCAAGTTTTGAGCCAACGACTCTAGATTCGGTGCCACTTTTTCAGGGCCAAGACTCAAGCCACTGCTCAAAACTTCATGAAACCTTCAAAAATGATTAAAAACAATGGAATAAGGCTACTAATGCAATCATTGGTATAAGTACTTGATTTGATCCCTACTATCCATCACAAGCATTTCATCAAACATGTCACAAATATGTAATATTTACGTCATAACAACAGATTTGAGCATAAGGGTCTCATAATTATATGAGATTCATAAAGAAGCATTATTTCAAGCTCCAACAACAGAATAGGTGCAGCCACAGGTATGCAGAAGATGTCCGAAGCAAGATCCAGCAAAGAAGCACCTGTACAAAGAAACTGAGCCACATATCAAGAAGCCACAAGCATATGGTAGCAGGAATACTGATATGCAGCACCAAAGTCTCACAATGCAATAGCAGCAAAGCCACGCAGCATTGTAGCATGAACATTTCAACTTGCAGGTAAGTGTCTAAAATTGTTCCTCTATTGCATCTATATGATTCGAAACTGCATAAACAAAAGGGATGGTTGGAATTAAACCAGAAAGGTGGCCAGTTAACTAGCCACCCTCGTCCAATTTGATTGCGCTCATCCAGAGATCACACTTCACGTGTGTCTAGTCAACTCACGAAAAAATCTAAAAAGACAAGTAGTGGCAGATGTGTTGAACTCCAACGCAAATGATGGGAAATGATTGCAAGTAGAAAGCATAAAGTCTCATGATGACACTGCAGTGGGGACCAATGGTCCGAATAATGGTAACGTACCCTTTTCGCCACCTCACCTCGTCGCCAGAAATCTCTCCCGTAAGCATGAGTACGCTCTCTCGAGCTTATTCACCACCTTTATTTCCATTTTTATCATCGTTGTACCATCCTTATACCTAATAAAGATGCACCTTTCAGCTTTACTATCCAACTTGGTTCTTTTATCCATTGGAACATGTACATATGCATCACATCCAAATACCCTCAGATGTGAAGGAGAGGGTTTCTTACCAGTCCATACCTCTTGTGGAGTCTTATCCTCCAACGATGATGAAGGTGATCTATTGACCAGGTAACATGCAGTCTCCACCGCCTCTGCCCAGAATTCCTGTCCTAACTTGACACCACTAAGAATGCTTCTTGCCTTTTCCATCAATGTCATATTAATTTTTTCTAAGACTCTATTTTGCTGAGGTGTGTATGGAGTATTCTTCTGCCATGCCATACCACACTTCTTACAGAACTCTTCAAATTCCTTCATGCAAAACTCTCCACCGTTATCTGTCCTCGTCACCTTTATATTCTTCTCTTTCTAGTTTTCCACCAGAGCCTTAAATTCTTTAAACCTTCTAAAGAATTCATATTTCTTCCTGAGGAAATATATCCATGTATTCCTTGAGAAGTCATATATAAATGATACATAGTACACAAAATTACCTAGTGATGGAACTAACATAGGTCCAAACACATCATTGTGCACAAGCTCTAATATCTATTTCGCCCTCTTAGCACCAGAGGGGAAACTCACCCAATTTTCTTCCCATATACACAATTTTCACATAAATCAAAATCCAAAGAGAAATTAGACATACCTTCTACCATACCATTACCATGAAGTATTCAAAGGCCCTTCTCTCCAATATGTCCAAGCCTTTGATGCCATAGCATGGTCTTTTCTCTAGAGACCATTAGATTTTTTGCTCCACTTTCAAGAACCACAGAACTATTGCACCCATCAATAACAGTGCTACCGTGAATCTTGCATAGATTTCCAATCTGAACTCCCCCCATCAATATCAGTGCTCCCCGAACCATCTTGCAAATATCTTTCTCAAACAATGTTTCTACACCTGCATCATCCGACTTTCTTACAAAAATCAGATTTATGGCCAATGCAAGAATATGCAGAACACCCGGAAGTGTTCTAATCCTTCCACCTTTCAACTTCAACTTTAATTTTCTATGACTAATGATTCTAGCCTTCCTTTCATCCCCTAAGAAGACATCACCACCATCATATTTATCATACCCGCAGAACCACTCCCTATGGGGAGTGAAGTGAAAAGATGCACCTAAGTCAATCAACCATGCCTCATGATCCACATGTGTACTTGAAGAAGAAGCCAAGTACACATCCCCACCTTCATCTCAGGTGGTCGTCGCCTATGTAGAAGGAGAATCATTAGATCCCTTTCCTTTCTCGGGAGTTTTAGATCTACGACCCTTTTTGAAGTGCCCTTCCTTTCCACATTTCTAGCACACCTTTATAGGTTTTCCTAAAGATTTAGATCTCCCTCTAGATTTAGATCTCCCACTCGAGGATTTATTTTTGTTTCTATTCTGGGACTGTCCTCATATAGACAAGGCATCACCATTCTAGCACTTCGTATTTTTCCATCTCATCTCCTCCGACAACAAGGATGAGACGATTTCATCAAACTACAAGGTAGTCACATTGCTACCTATTGCAACAACCAGAATATCCCACGAATATGGTAGAGAACACAACAAACTAATGCACTTATCTTCATTTGAAATTTTTATATCAATATATAACAACTAGCTTACCACATTATTAAATGATTTCAGATGCTTTATCATCGAGTCTCCATCCTTCATTCTTAGGCTATACATATTTTTCTGTAGGACCAGTTTATTCTCCAAAGACTTAGATTCGTACAAAGTCCCTAAATTTCCCAACAAAGCCTTCGTCGAAGCTTCCCATGATACATTCAACAATATTGAATCTGAGATACACAACCATATTGTGCTCTTTTCCTTCCAATCCAACTTCGCCTAGTCTTCAGCTAGAATTTCTGTTGGTTTAGTACTTGGATCTACTACGATTCACTAATATTTATCCACCAGCAAATCCTCCATCTTGAGTTTCCACAACTCAAAACTCTGACCATTAAATTTCTCGATCTTTATCTTTCCACTACTTTCCATCTTCTTTTACCACAAGAATCAATCCCACAGATCTCCCACTGAACAGGGTCTATCACAGGCCTGAGCAAAACCCTTCAGCAACAAAGGCATCCCATTGAAGCCAAAAAAACTTTGATACCAAATGTAGGTTTTAACCCTGTACAAAAATTACTTACATACGAATTCTAAAAAAATAAAATAAATAATGGTGAGAGCATAAAACATAAAACAAATATACACAAAGATTTTTCCCTAGATCCCAAAACCAGGACTACTAGATTGATTTTCATATATTCCTTTAAATGTTACAATACATATATATACATGCCGAAGCATCCATTGACCCCAATCCATTAACCCTGGATTAGAACATAATCGTAGTCCCCTTTATCAGAGCTACAAAAATACCATGGAAAAAAATCATCATGCTCATAACCAAGTGTGAAAACCATGCACAAAAACATAGGTAGGTTTTCCCCCCTAATATAGGGTCCAAAAAAAAATTCCTTGGGGCACTACGCTCGGTGCAACAAATAGGGGGGGATATACGTGGGGCTAGTCATGGAAAGGATATAACACACCCCAAACAAACAAATAATGTGCTAAACTATTAGTAGGAGAATAAACTGCGTCAGTTAGGAAATTACAACCTTTCAAATATGAACTAGCCAATTCATGAGTATACCATGATGTTTTGGGTCTCAGTCCCAACACCATGAAACATGGGCATCCATGAGACTATGCCCATCATTGTGTTTTGTTCAATACTCCTTGACAAAGTACTCCCACCTGCGCTTGTTGAACTACCATAAAACTATGCGCCTAACTGCACACCACTCTAAGTTTGAGCACCCTTTTTCGACCCTCATACAGTCTAAGCAATTCCACTACTGCTAGTATTTCCTCCTCCTTGACTACAATTACCCTCTACACTAGTCATGTTAGTGCGTTGAGTGCTTACCTCCTAGTTTGTAGATGAACAAGGGGTCGTGGGATCGACACCAGACATAGTCTGACTCTGTTGTTCTGGTTCTGAATTTTCTATACTGCATGGACTTAGCTTTTCTCCTTCTCCTTCCTCTATTCATGATGTTCTGAACTGTGTCTCTTCGTAGGTTTGATCACCAAAACTAATCCTTTTCCTTTGGTGGCCTTTCCTAGCCCTTCCCTTCAGGATTCTTCTTCTATTGGTAGGCATTGACGTTGATCACCTCCTCCTGTGTCACCCCATTGAAACCTCCTTCCTATCCAAAGTTCCACCCTCATAACTCTCTTGTTCCTTCCTATCCCTTCTCCCTTCTATGCGCAGTTTTGGTTCCACTGTCAGCTTCCACCATCGTTCTCTACCTCTTCTCCTTCCCTTTCCCTTAGACCATCTCTTGGTTCTCCCCCACGTCTACATTCCCATGAGAAAATCCTGTCACACAACCATCCCAATGTCAACAATGGAACCATTTGTTGAAACACGACATTTTGATGGACCTAGGATTTTCTATGCAGTGGATAAAAAAAACCATGATCAACATCAACCCTTTCAGAAACACCCACAGAGTGGTTAAAGTCTCACCTGAGATGTTAATGGGTGACTTTCAGAACGAGGCTTCACCAGTCTGACATGATTTTTTGTGACTTACAACATTGGACTCCCAACAACAAACACTTTACCATAACCCCAATATTGCATGCTACGTAGATAAGCCCCCCGACTTACCCGAAAGTGCACAAGTCGAGACCGATAGAGCGCGAGAAGTTCTAATGGTTTACACTTTCAAACATTAGGGTTTATACCAACACTTACCCAATATTATTCCCTCTTACAGACAAACAACCTTATCTATTAGCCCAAACTTCGTTACAACCATTCATCCCCTTAAGCACATTAATAAGCATTGAAAATAGTAACATACCAGTCGCCATACAAATGTTTAGACCATTAAGCATAGTTATGAGTGTTCAAAACTAATATAAACTCATTTTAACATATAGTAATCCAATACGCATAAGTAACATTATACATTCAAGCATCGATACAAAACATAGGAGGAAACACATCCATCCATTGGTTTATATTAGCATTAAAGAAAGAGGTGCTCTGTGTTGAGTTATAATCATCAGACCAACAGGCTCACCAACCTTTCAAAGACATGTTGTATACAAACATAAACAAAATTCATATAATAAACTTTAGACACACAACTATAAAAGAACGATAGAATAAGGGTGCTTCATAGCTAATGACTCTAACAAACCCGCCTATAACTCTGGACATGCAAACATTACACGGGCATTACATGTCCATAGAAAAATTCAATAGTTATGCTTCCTCCTTCGTTCAATGTCCAAAATCCAACAACCAACCTACATTCTATCCTCAGCAACCCGCTTTATCCTCATATGGAGGCCCCTTGAACATTCTTGACCCTCTACCTGATTGCTCCAATTGTCTTGCAAACCATTAAGATATTTCCTGATCCATCTTTCAGCTAGCCCAATGTGTGTATTACTGGCCCTTCAAAATATATTTCTTCCTATTATCTGGAAAAATATCGTTCAGTAGATAGAACAAGATCTCCCTAGGTTTAGAAACCAAGCCTAGTAAGAGTCACAAAAATAAATGAAAACATTCCCTAATCTATCATTGAATTACAGATATGGAAACAATGCAAAGCTCATAAATTTTTACGAAATGCTTGTTCATGACCCTCACCATTGTCCTTTTTAGATTTCAACCTTTCTCCCTTGATGCTTCAAGAGGAAACATACAAGGACATAACCAAACAAGAGATCAAAGCATAAAATATATCAAAGATTCAATTGTAAATCATGTAAGAGATCTAGGAGCCTTACATTAAACATTAAAACATATGCATATGGGAAGAAACAAGTATTTTTATTAATCCTAAAGAGCAAGATATTTATAACCATATGCCTTGATGTTGGGATCTCCAATCAACAATCTCCAATCATCCTTTGCACAACAAGGCTTCACTTTCAATCTCAAATGGGAAGCATAAGGGCATAAGTTAAGTGCTAAAAAATTCAACCCCTTCTCCTTTGAGTATCATTATATTTACAGGAGAGAAGAGGAAGGTTGGAGATCAATATCTCATGGGATGAGATACACATAGGGAGGAGTAGGTTCCATGATAGGTGGGATTAGTTCCATGAATCCTAGGATGAGGTCAAAATACGTAGGAGCTCAAGTTTAGGTGGTTGAGGATAAGATTCCTCAACAAGACTTCTAGACTTTACTTTTTATTTTCACCTACTTAAAAAGGATGTCGCACTTTTTAGTGGATAAGAGTGTGACACCCTACACAAGTGATAATGACTGGATTTGTGATTGCACAATTTATTGCTAGGAAAAGTGCGACACTACTTGAAATTAGGGTTTTAAATCAATGTAATCCAAGGTTCTTGTACTTTTGCAAATGGTCTTTTCTTCAACTTTGTAGGGGATTGCTGAGAAGAGTTTTCCAGATAGCGAGAGATCTGGATATAAGTTCTTTTGTCTCAATGCGACAAAATAATGTGTAACACTGCCACACAGCTCCACTTTTCCCTGTCTCTTCCTCCTATAAAATATCTCCAACCTCCAATCTTCCATGACATCCTTAGTCGGCTCCATCCTTTTGCAAAATCCTAACTACCAATATTCCCCTTTATGCATCTCCCATCCTTGGGTGCTACTACTACCTTTCTACGTGTTGTCCACATGCGCCAGGATCATCTTCATGTGCCAACCCTTACTGCGCAACCTTGTACTTGAAAAATTATACAAAAATATTTTGGGCTCTAACAAGAATGACTTTGCATGTGTCAACTTGCTATCTAATCCTCTTTCTAGCACCAAAATGTTAATATGGATGACCCTCATCAACCACATGGGTTACCTAGATAAATGGCCCAATTATCCTTCCTAGTGTTGAAATGGAAATCCCTCTTATTATTGAACAATTGTTGTATGGAATATAATACGTTCTATTATCATATCTAATCTAAACTAATCAATGTATATGGAAGAAATGTAAAGAAAGATGGGGTGGATGTAGAAATGAAATATAATAAATGCAATATGCTAAATTAGTAGATTTCACTAACTAAATTCTAATTAAATGAAAAAGTAGCAATATTTAGAAATGAAATCAATAATAGGGAGAATAATCCAACTCTATAATTAGAAATAAACCCAAACCTAGTCACCTCGACTCCCTTCCAAAATGAAACAATCCAATCACCAAACTCTCTTCCCTGTCAAAAAAGTAGTTAATAATCAAGCTAAAATCAATTTCATTGGATATATGGTTGTAGAGAGAATAGTCCACCCACTAAAGTACATGCATAAAAATAGACTTTGAGAAAGTGAAAATATTCCACAATAATGAAGTAGATCAATGTTTCATATCTAATGTTATCAAGCATAAGATAAATGAGGAAAAGGACTTTAACAAAAAAATAGTCTAGAAGTTGGTATGCTCACACCGGCAAGCACCAAGAGAAGTGGAAGATAAGAAAATAGTCTACAACCAAATATACCTATGCAAAAGTATAAACATAGCTTAACTAAAAAAAATATTTTTATCAACATTTGAAATAACTAGCAATGTCAAAAAGATAACCCTTTGTTGACTACAATGGTAAATTTTTTATAAGTTTTTTGGTGGCTTTTGGCCTTGCAACTTATTGACTCTTTAACTACCCTAGATGACTCTTGAGTTTCTCCATCTTTCAACTCTTTTCAATCTTGTTCATTCTCACTTTGGCTTTTCAAAAAAGTTTGTGCCAATAAACGCTTACTAAAAATAATACATTTGCCATTTATGCCCACACATGTAAGAATATAAAAATCAACTCCAATTCAGTAAAAAGAATCCGTACCACTTAGATATCCACCTCCTTATTATTGATTGCATATTTCCAATACATTAATGCTTAAACATTCCTAACATTTTCATTCGGTTGGAAATTTCATTGTCTTTGCATTCATTCCTTGTCTAGAACTAGTATTTATCATTATCTTCATCATCCCACTTTGTGCATAGATCTTGTTCCAAAATTGGTGTTTTAATATGTGGAAGATTATTATTATGGTCTTAGATGAATGCAAGAGGTGACTACTAAACAACAAACCCAAATAAATCTTCCAATGAAGCTCTCATACAACAAATTTAGCCATTAAGCACACAATAAATGGATATATCTTCAAAGAATGTTAAATGACTACATATGTTAGAATCAAATGATATTGTAAAGGCTCAATTTCACAAGAATTCATTGATGCATCACCAGACAGACTCATGCCTACAACATGAAACATGAATAGCTTTTGTGAGAGAAATTAACATGTCTGAATGCAACAATTTTAGCATTGTTTGACATTGAAACAACCTCTTAAATGACAAGTAGATAAACTATAATTAAAATACATTTGCTTTATTACAAGCATGAATCCTGCTTCCTTGGACTTGAAATACAATATGAAGCACTTGGAAGAGATGATAAAACATAATCAAACCTAGATATTCCTATTTTTGAGCACACATGAAAATCCTAATGAAAATACAAATGTAGAAGAATATATGAGGGAAGGTTGAGCAATATGATTCACAAGATCTTCTGGAAAGGAAAACTTTTCTTTAGCAAAAATCCAAAAAACAACCCTTACTTTTTTAATATCATTTTCCTCCTTTATAATCTTCTCTTCATCCTTACAACTACTTGATTGTTAGTTTTTTATTCTTTGTGTTAAATCAATGAAGGTCCATTTTGAAAATATGAATTTAGGGATTTATCCTCCAAATTATGCCCCACTTTAGATATTCTTGTGTGTGTGTATATCTATAGATATCATTCTAAAAAATTATTTAGTGATGGAGCCAAAATGGTCATGCAATTTTTTGAATGATATCTATAAGGTTAGCCATAGAAACCATTCCCAACATATTCTTCACATTTCCATCTTTCCAATGAGCTCTCATTTGCTCGATTTGGATGTCAGAAGCTCAATTCATGGCTATTGGAAGTTCATGTTTCAACAACCATTGATTTTGTTAAAGGCGGATCATTAGTTGTTGATATACAAGTCCATATTTTAATCCCACATGCATAGTTGTAATATACTTCAACATATTTATCATGGTAACCTCCCCATATTGTTCACGTATTAAGTATAAAGAAGAATAGGACTTTGTGCAATTTGTGGATGGTGTAAACTTTTGTCATTTTTTCGCCTAACTCATCGCCCAGAGAACTAAAAATGAATTAAGTGTTATGATATATGAAAATGAAAGGGTGTGCGGCAAGAGTAAACATATCAATGTATATACATGGGGTGTAGAGGAGTGAATTAAGTGTTATGATATATGCAAATGAAAGGGTGTGCGGCAAGAGTAAACGTATCAATGTATATGCATGGGGTATAGAGGAGTAATGAAGTTGTTAGATACGGAGGCAACTAGCATAAAAATGGTATAAGAAAAAAAATAGGAAAATGGAAAATGGAAAGGCCATAAAAATTGTATAAGAAAAAATAGAAAAATGGAAAATGGAAATTCCAGATATAGAAATATGGAAAATTATAGAATAATATGAATTAATTAGAGGAAATTTTGACCTTCAATTTAATCAAGGAATGTTGATCATCAGAGAACTAAAAATGAATTAAGTGTTATGATATATGCAAATGAAAGGGAGTGCAGCAAGATTAAACGTATCAATGTATATGCATGGGGTGTAGAGGAGTTATGAAGTTGTTAGATGCGGAGGCAACTAGCATAAAAATGGTATAAGAAAAAAAATAGGAAAATGGAAAATGGAAAGGCCATAAAAATGGTATAAGAAAAAAAAATAGAAAAATGGAAAATGGAAATGCCAAAATATAAAAATATGGAAAATTGTAGAATAATATGAATTTAAAAGAGGAAATTTTGACCTTCAATTTAATCAAGGAATGTTGATCATCAATAAGAAATAAAACTTGCATTCTTCCTTTCGTAGTTTTGTTCACTTCAAATGTTTGAAATTCCCTCTCATTTCTTACACTTAGGTGGAATTGCATTGACACTTTGATTTTTTTTTTTATTATTATCCCTCACGTCAACTCATGAATCCTATTCCTTCATCCAACTTTGTACACATAAAACCCTTCACCACTAGTGATATGAACATAACATCATTCCCAATATACGATGCTTATGAAATAAAATATAATACATTATTTCAACATTCATGGTAACTAATTAAACGAATCATAAGAATAAAAACTAAGCATAATTGGTTAAAAACAGAGTTAAATGCCTTATTGACCAAAAAAAAATTAAGCTCGTACAAATAGATTTTATGAATAAAAAGTGTGATATTTCTTTCCCTACCACACATGTACAATGGCTTCTTGGTGACCTTCATTCAGTGATAATAAGGGAAACAATACTTGCCATTTAAAAATGTCTTGTTTTTCTCTTTTTTTGCTTTTTGACTAAAGGAATTGCCATCTAGGTGGGTCGTGTACTCACGTGACACAGCGCTGATTCTCGTCGCTACCACGGTAACCTCTGGCTGGAAGTCAAGTAGGTGGCACACCAATAGGATTTCAGACTAGTGACCATTACACAAGGAGTGCCTTAAGAATGCGCCCATTCATAAATTGTTCTATTCCATGTGGGCCAAAAAATTCTTGTCAATTAACATTATTTTTAATAAATTCTTGTTGAATTTTAATAAAACATAACAATTATGAATTAGCAAACGAATATCCCTTACAAGCAGTGGATTCACATTTAAATGAGTACGAGGAATGTGGTATTACATTAACTTTTTTCCTAACTATCACTTTATATTCCATATTGATTCTCTTACATACACAATTTAATAGAATAAAGTCAACAAAATAAAACTGAACCTATAGAGTATCATATGTAGTAAAAGAAGGTTGTACTGAGCATATGGAGGGATGGACAATAGAGTTATCTTTCTTTGCTGAAATGAGAGAGTTGAAATCGACAACTAATGATGACTTATTCATTTTAACAATTCTAATAATGTCTTTACCACTACCTTAAGAGAGATGAAAGGTGGAGAGAAATCATAGACTTCCCATGAGCCATCTAGAAAGCCAAGAAAGAAAATCTAAGGCTCTATTTAATTTATTGGTAAAATTATGATAATTATAATTATTCCAAGTATGAGATGAAATAATAGCTTTATTCACTCGAGGAGCGAGCCAGTAGAGATGAAAGCTAGAAAGAAAGCACATGTACATGATGTTCCCATGAGCCATTCATAGAGCTTAGCAACCAAAAGCTAAGGCTATATTTAATGATTTGGTGTAATTGTGATAGTTATACTTATGCCAAGTATGAGATGAACCAAGCGATGAAACAATGGCTTAGTTCGCTCGAGAAGCCTAATTGAGATGGAAAGAAACATTTGAGCACAAAAAAATGACAAATTAAGATGTATTGACAATTTCATTGTGTTGAGAGAAAATTGGCAAGAAACACACTCAATCTAGATGGGATGAAAAACGGGATGATTGACAATTAGTGTTAGATTGTTTCACTTAGTATTAAATTGTTGTCATCCAAGGAGATGAATTAAATCTAATCTAAGACAAACTTATAATCAATATCCAAGTGGAGACTCGATATTTTATTTGACCTAGATGTTTAAGGATGAGGAATTTTTTGTTGCCTAATTTGACCATGACAAGGGATTAAGATTTTAAAGGATGAGAAACCTTGGAGACCCACTCAATCATCTTTCTAGGTGTCAGATTGCTCCGGTCCAAAGGTGTTTCAAGGTGTCAGATTGTTCTGAACCAAGGGGCATGAATGAAAGATACTCTATATATACCCAACATAATGCCAAACAGCGAGAGCCAATCTTCAATTCTCTATCAATGCCAACACCCACACCCAGACCAGGTAAATGTCACTCCCTAAGAGGTACATGCGATGAATCTCATATAATAGTGATGACCTTGAAAACCATGAAATATCATAAACTACCAAGTCAATACTCTAGTAGTCTCTCGTTTGTTTGTATCTATACACGTGTGAGACATGCATTACTTATGGCAAAGAGATTAACACGTGCCCATTTGCCTCTCCGTCCTCTCCACACATGCCTTTCATGTCTCATGAAAACTCCTTATCCACCTATCCATTTCCACCTTCCTCTCGAGATTGTACTTCCTGTACATAATTTTATATCCTACATATTTATTTTGTACTTGGGAATACAAACATATTTTCAGCCAAACATAGCTTGAAAAACACTTGGGCAGAAAATTATTTATTTTGAAAGTTGTGAAAGGCATCTTTTTGGGAAAGACAAACGTAAGAAAGTGGGTAGTTATGTTTAGATTCAAATATATATAGCCTTAAACATAAAGTGGGCAGTGATGTTTAGATTCAAACATTAACATATTTAAAAAATATATATGGCCATAAACAACTCATATCCAACGCACTTCAAAGTAGGGATGAACTTTTCACTAAAGCTTTTCATTTTTCAATATCCAATAATTGGTTTGCACCAGAAATTTTATGCTGGGAGAACAGATAAATTCAATTATCGAACATAAATTTTATTAAATTTGGATATAGATTTTATTAAATTTGGATTAATCAATATGATTTAAAGCAATACATTATACTTCCCATTGGGTGATTGATCAATGCATTAATGCTTATGCCACATGGACATCGTGATTCTTACTCTAGACTTCATTCCCTCTTCACACAGTGTGTGCTTGTACAATTGATGGTAATAATACACATAGGAGTTAAAGTCTAGGCTTTACAGTAAAAGATGAAGAGAAACATTTCAATTTCATTGCCTTGTTCTAAATGATGGCTAAAGCATATGAGATATTGAGAGCCTATAAGGATGTCAATATGTAAGAGGAGTGGGAGATTATTTAGGTGGAGGTAACTTTTTCAAGGGTTAAAGAATTGATTGATTAATTATATTTTTTCCAGGTGAAAGAGTTAAGTTTTATCATGTTAGTTCAATTTATTTATTTATTTTATTTTTTTGTAAGTGTGGTTCACAAACACCTTGGTCAGTGAGTGGTCGCTACGTCCATGGAAAAATTTGGGCTAATCGTCCCTCGGCCTACTGGCAAGACCTAACCCCAAGGGCTTTAGGCAGAATCGACCCTATGACCTCCCGATGGCGAGGCACGGTTTTTGACCAACTGAGCTAACCCTTGGGGCTCATGTTAGTTCAATTTTATTGTTAAGTTGGTTTCAATTCTTACTTATTTAGGTGTTTTTTATCTCGACTTTATTCCAATTCTCTATTTTTTCAACTTAGTACCTTTGTGGTGTTGGGTCTTTGTTACCTATGACCTCCCAATGGCGAGGCACGGTTTTTGACCAACTGAGCTAACCCTTGGGGCTCATGTTAGTTCAATTTTATTGTTAAGTTGGTTTCAATTCTTAGTTATTTAGGTGTTTTTTATCTCAACTTTATTTCAATTTTCTATTTTTTCAACTTAGCACCTTTGTGGTGTTGGGTCTTTGTTGTTGATTCTTTTGCATATAGTTGAGGAGTTTCTTGACTAATGGTTGTATTTCATCCCTTGTCTCTAGATTCCTATGATAATAGTGAGTTGGATTACCCTCAACCTTTTGTTTGCTTTCCTCTTTCTCTATCCCAGGCCTTGTAAACATGTAACTCCCCTTTTCAACATCTCATAATTAGTGGTCAATGTCTATTGGTCATATATACAAAGATTATTAGTGTATCTCTCTCATTGGTTTTAATAATCCCTTGCTTTTAGTTTTCCTTTATCATTATGGCAGATAATACAAATAAGGATATTCATAAATCAAGCAATCTTGGTCTAAGGTGAAGGGGTATAACCAAGCCTCCTCCCTTTATAGGAGCACCAATATTCAATCTCGCCACAGAGGGGTGGAGAGACTTTCCAATCATGCTAGGTAGAGCTTTAGCCTTGGCTATTCAAGAAATTATGAATTTGGTTGACGTAATAATTTGCAAACTCCCAAGCAACAAATCAAGAAAAAATTCTAGGAGTAGGTCTTTGATTTTTACTTCTCAAGGTCAAGGGACATGAAGGTTTCTAGAGAAATGGAGTTCTATTAGCTTGCAAAAGCACTCATTAGCTTCTCCATCAAAACAAGGAGTACTAGTAGGCCTAATCTCTAGATTGATGTAAGCAGTTCGAAGCCAAATTTCTTCTCTTATGGTCTTTGGTCTTAACTCCAAGGTGATGTATTGGGAGCCTAACAACAAAGAATAAGTTGTGGAGGTCATTAGCACACTAGTTTCTCATGGAAATGGATACAACTATATCTTTTTGTAGAAGAACAATCTAGACACAAGATGAGTGGTAATTCCAAGCAGTAAGAAACTTCTAGCTATCCAAGTTCATCCAAACTACCTCCTATTTAATCATGTTGTCTTTTGGTTTCCTTTGAAGTTTACTTACCTATCTTTATGTTTCTTCAACTTTATTTTGATAGATTTGAGGTCATGAAGCTCAATAGCTATAATATATGTAAATGGACTAGTTTAGATAATTTGGTGATGCTTTATGAATGTGTTTTGAGGTTTGGCTTCCTCTATGGTAGGCCTCATACAACCATGACTGTAATAATCTATGTACGATATTATAGAAGCATACTAGATTATCCACACAAAAAAGAAAACTATAAAACTTGATTTTGAATGTGTCAATATTAATGTCCCTAAAGAAAAAAGTTGGATTCCAATAATTTGAAAATTGGTTTTCAAAAGAGTGAATTTAATTGTGAAAATATGAATTTCAATTCTGAAAGTGTAAAGTTTGGAATATAAAAATGCTAATTTCAATTATAGAGTTGTGTCAATATTGAATTTCTATATCGTGTATTTGGATTTCAATATTTTGAATTCATTTTGATTGTGCAAATAATATCTAAATGCAAGATTAATGTACATTAATCAACATTTTAGTCTTTTATCTGAATGTATAGTATTTTTTTTTCATGACTCACAAAATTGACAGCTATGCTAAGCCTGTACTTGTGTGACATGGAGTCATTTTTCATTGGTACCACTATAACCTCTAGGCACAACAATGTTGCCTCACATGTAGCATACATGGCTAATCAAGGTTTTAACTAGAAACATCGCAAGAAGTACCTTAACAATGCACCCTATCGCCAATTGACCTATATCTTAGGAGTTGTGCGTGCATATTACTATGAAATGCATTGTTAAATATATCAATATTGAAGAGATGCAATAAATAAAAGAAAGTGATAATGACCATTGCATTCCAAAGCTGTAATTTTTCATAAATATTTAGATAATCATATAATAAGGGTCTATATTAAAAAAAATATGATAATGAATTAATCATTTTTACCAACTTCCTAACTTGAAATATAAACCTTATAACTTGCTTATTATAGAAAATGTACTAACAGGACCTACATCTTGCACCAAGATAGAAGAGGGAAATTAACATTCAATAGTTTTACCTAAAGCAAGAGATATTACTTAAATTTGCATACTAATTTATGAGTTCTTACACGATCCATTAAAAAATGGAAAGTATAATAGTTTTTTTATTCAAATAAAGTCTCATTCATTAGCATCTCATTCTCTCCATTATGTTTACCCTATTCTCATTCTACCTCAACTGCGTCAAATCCTTTTTTATTTATTTGTATTGTCTCTCCCCTCCATCTTGCCTTTGGTTACCATGCCCACATGGTGCTATTCACATTGTTGGGCATCCTTTATTCTATTCCAACAACCCACTATTGAGTGTTTTTTAAACAATTTTTGTACAAAACTTTATTTTCTATTTTTTCTTCTTTTTTTTTGTGAACTTCCACCAGTGAACCCCTTCCTTGTTTGTTTCAATAGAAACATCTAAACCCTTGTAAACATTTCCCTCTTTTATACCCAACTATGTTTCACAATGCAAGTCTTATGATATTAATATGGGCATTTTTCCTTCCATAACATTTTCTCTTGCAAGGAATTCATTCTAGTCTTGTTACAAAGAAGTCCAATGTATTGCTCCTAAATAGTGTGGGAAATATCCCTAAAGTATGCTTCCATGACTTCATATGTGGGTTAAATATGATTTTTTGTTTTTCCTACACTATGGATGACCAAAAATTATTCCTTGAATGCTCATTGTTTAGAAAGGATGTGTCCAAATTGTTTAGATATTATCCCAACAAGTTATCTTGGGATGCCATTATTGTTCCTGTTATGAAACTAGCTCAAGAAAAGTTAGAAAAGATAGATCAATGCCTTAGAATTCAACCTCTTCGAGGGGGCAACCTCCTTTACATTACATAAATGAACAATTCTTGGATGATACAAATGAAAAGACCTCCTTTCTATATATAGGAGTCTAAGGGGTCATAACATAATTAGAGCTGACATAACAATAATAATGTAAGGGCACAATAATAACAATAGTGGGCTTCTATGGGGCACAATAGTAACAATATGGGCACTACATGGGTACATCAATATAATAAGTGGGCTGTACTAATAACAATAAGGGGTTACACTAGTAGTATAGGGGCCTAACATGCCCCTCTCCTTCAAAAAGCATTGTCCTCAATGCTTGAGTAGTTCTTGATGCTTCTGTATAAAATTCTTGTCCTCCCATGTGGAATCTTTAGCGGGTAAGTTCTTCCACTTGATGAGATACTCTGAAATTGATCGATTTCATAGCTGTCAGGTTCGTGTTTCTGTGACTGATCCAGGTTCCAATATGACTTTTCCTTCCTCTTCAATTTCTGGCAATATTATTTGAATTGGGATCTTTTGCAACTTTTGAATAAGTGGCCATACTTCTTCGTCCTTCTTCCATTCATACCTTTCTTCGTTTATCCAATCTGGTTGGATAATAAAAATAGCACAAAACAATGCTTCCACATCCTCATCCTTGAAGAGTCTTCCCATTTGGTAAGGTCACCATTTTTTAAGTGCATGTAGTATTGCCAAAATTTCCTTTTCATAAATAGCTTGCTTGAGATGTAGCAGTAAAAATACCCATTCACCTACATCAAAACATTTTTCACTACGATGTTGATCTACCTGTTGTTTCGTTTGATTTTGCACTGAAGTGGCGTTATCCTTTAAAAGTTGGAGAACTTGTTGTTGATGCTCAATGTGATCTTTCACTGCTTGAACCTTTTTCTTCTTGATATGTCCTTCTATCTCTAGAGTTTGAGGAGTGGTAATTTCTTCCAATCCTTTACAAGATATGGTTGGATTCATTTCTTGATGCTTGATGTGATCTTTCACTTCTTGAACATTTTTCTTCTTGATATGTCCTTCTATCTTGATAGTTTGAGGAGTGGTAATTTCGACTAATGAATTACAAGATATGGTTGGACTCATTTCTTCTTTCTTGATGTGATCTTTCACTTCTTGCACCTTTTTCTTCTTGATATGTCCTTCTATCTTGAGAGTTTGAGGATGGTAATTCTTTCCAATGCCTTACAAGATATGGTCTGATTCATTTCTTCTTTCTCTGGGGTGGGGTCCTGGCGTATATCTTCTTCTTTTGATGTTTCTTGATCCTTTTCTTCCTCCTCTTCATATTCTATGTAAAATAATTTCTTCTCAGTACACTTATGACCTTTAGTGCATTTGCTATCACAATTGTAACAAAGCCCCTTTTCTCTTTTTTCTTCCAATTGTTGTGGTGTAACCCTTGTAGGTTGTGGAAGGCTAGGAGAAACAACACTTCCATATTTATAGTTGTGAGGGGTATGCTTCCTAGTTTCCATAATTTTGCTTTCCACTATGTCACAAAGCCCTTTTACTCTTTCCAATTGTTGTGGTGTTGCTCTAAAGAAGGTGTTGCTCTTTGTATCCTCATAATGTGCTATCATTTCCTCCGTGAAAATTGACCATGTAACAAGTTGTTTACGAGAACAAAGCCCTTCATACCATAAAAATTGATCTGGTTCTAAATGTGAAGATGCAATACATACCTTTTGTAACAGTCGTACACCATGTAGATCAAAATATTGCTCCATCTAAAGTATCCAATTTACCGGATCCTTGCCATCAAACTTCGTCATCTTTCTTTTTCTTGATTTTAGGAGCTTGATATTGCCACTGATGTATCTCTGTACTTTCGGATCATCCAGTTCTGAAATTTCGACCTGCAGTAGCCCTCTGTGTCCTCTTTCCAATGCCACTAGTCTGATCCAAATTGGATTCTCCAAGGAAGAGTTATGTGAAATCTCCCACAGTGACCTGATTATAGACTAGTTCAGTATAGTGAACTTGTATGACATGCCACGCGTCACTGTTTCGACCTTTGGCTCTGAAAAGTATATACAAGAAACTACAGTCCGTCCTCTTTCTGTACCTACTTATGAAATTTCAATCTGATGCTCAGAGAGAAAGTTATGACCATTTTCCCCAGGTCACCTATTCGGAATGTAATTCAGGAGTCTGCAAAAAGACCAACTTCCTCAGATCATATCTCCGCAAATATAGCGCGAAAAACTTTGAAATTCGGACCCGAGGTTCAACACGATTTCTTCTCAAATAGGTTTTTTTTTTAGCTTCTGAGATGTCGCAGAAAAAAAGTTATAGCGAAAATGCCACGATGACCTATTTGGAACAGCGAAACCCTAGAATCCAAAGCTCTGATACCAAATGTTATGAAACCAGCTCAAGAAAAGATAGAAAAGATAGATCAACACCTTAGAATTTAGCCTCTTCGAGGGGGCAACCTCCTTTACATTACATAAATGAAAAATTCTTGGATGATACAAACGAAAAGACCTCCTTTCTATATATAGGAGTCTAAGGTGTCATAGCATGATCAGAGCCGACATAACAATAATAATGTAAGGGCGCAATAATAACAATAGTGGGCTTCTATGGGGCACAATAATAACAATATGGGCACTACATGGGTACATCAATATAATAAGTGGGTTGTACTAATAACAATAAGGGGTTACACTAGTAGTATAGGGGCCTAACAGTTCCCCTCCTTTGTCAATCACATTCTTCCATGATGAAATATATATTTTTAATTCTTTATTTTTTCTTTGTTACAAAAGTATGTTTGCATGTAAGCTTGATAGTTGAGGTCACCTTATTGGACATTTTGGAGGATTATCAACCAATGAGTGCCATAGATTGATAATGTTGAAGAATCAAGGGCAACTAGGTGTAGTGTGATTCTTCTTTGACTTGATAACAATTTGTGGAGTATTTTTACTTTTCTTGTTAGCATAATCTTCTTCTTATTATTATTAATGCATGTTTGTATACTTCATCAAACTACTATAAAACATAAGAACAAGAACACAAGAAGTGGCTCTCTATCAGGGCCAAAACCTCTCTTCTCTTTAGAGGAAAACCCTTTAGTAAGTTTCTCTTATTGAAGCTTATTATTGATCAATGCCAAACCCTAGACCCCTGACAAGAATATCCTCCAAGCACAAGTCAAGTCCTTTCTCCTTTTTGCACTTTGTTCCCCAGCACTTCCTTCTTCTAGCACTTCGTTCCCCAGCACTTCGTCCTCCTCCTTCTGGCACTTCGTTCCTCTTTCAACTATTGGTAAACCTTGTTGCACTTGCTCTAAAAGAGGTAACTTTGATGAGACCCTTTCATTATGATGATACCTTTCTTTTCTTCACCAACCAACGAACTTGTATGACTGTAATGGGAGGGTTGTTATGACAACAAAGACAACCTCTTTACCTTCACACATGTGACTATTTTTCTTGTGATGTTGACCTCTTCCTTCTTTGCTTGAGAGAGTTCCTTCTACGCTTGAGTGAGGGGCCTTATAGGAATACTTAGATTTACCGACCACTGAAGTTATTTGACTGTGATGATATTTTTGTAATGACCATAGGAAGAGGCTCTATTTCTCGCACATGTGACTGTTTTCTACCCTAGAAAATAGTCCTCTTAACTTTGTTATAGAATTCACCTTCTATACTGCACTAGAGGCTCCCTTTCTTGTCACTTGATCACCCTTTACTCATTCCTTTACTTCGCTGATTTCAGAGGTGGATTTCGTTATCTTTGGAGGAGTGTACAACCTCTATATATAGAGGATTGTCCCTCCTTTATGCCGACTTGCTATCTATAGCTCAGATTTCTTCTTTGGAGGTGTCTTTGCTTTGGAGGAGGTTTGACTTTGCTTGGAGGGTTATTCTTTGACTCTTATACAAACATATACATGGAGTAACGTGCCCTTAAGGTCTTCAATCATTTTCTTTTGACTCCTTGACTCACCTATAGCACTTAACATGTGCTAGACCTATTTCAATGAGCAAGAAACTCATTGACATATATTATAAAAACAATATTTCTTTTCTTGAATAAGTACAAATATCAAAAGTACATTTATGAAGACCAAACCTAGATACATTTCCTTCAATAGATAAGAGGCAAGCACTTTTCATCTCAAACAAAGGCTTTATATTGCATAACTGAAATGTCTTCAGTGATTTGGAATTTGAAGTATTGAATCCTTTCCAAGTATCTTGTAGTTTCCATCTAACAAGTGTGGATCCACAAATATTTTGAAGTCAAAGAATTCATCCAATTAGATATGGGACAAAAGAATTGTGCTTCTAAATAACCTATAAGTGTTTGTTATCTCTAATTGACATGGGAAAACCCACAAATGAGTAGACTTCTACACCATACTAAAAATACCAATCTCTTATTACATTTTCATTAGAAGACATAGTATTTTATACCATTGGATCAATAAAGCTAACTCAACAAAATAATGGAGAAAATTTCAACGCGATCCTAAAATCTCAAAATTGAGCACAATGATAGAGATAATTAGAGATAGGATCACCACTCTTTCTCAAGAATAGGAAACTAAGAAGGAATCAACAATAATATCCTATGTTCACACAATAATAAAGTGACACAAATATTTCTATATTAATATAGGTGTCTGTGTCATATGTCAATCATTAAAAAATAAATATCATTTCTCCCAACCATAAAAGCATTGACCTCCATTGATTTTAGGAGAGAAGGAAAACATTGAATCATATGTGTTGAGAAACCCAATCATCCTAATGCAAATTATGACCTTACTTCACAATAATAAAGGGAGAAATAGATCCCTAATGAGTTTGATAAATTTTCATGATGAAAATTTGATTTGCAACAAGTACAAGCTAAAAGTTGAGAACAATATTTATAGGACAACTAGGTAGAATTTTTGTTTCCAATGTTGACTCGTGATATCTATTAATGGCATGGATGCTCAAATGAACCAAAAAATCATGATGGAAAGAATTGTGAACCTAGTGGAAACCTCAGGTGATGAACAGTGTCGAATTGGGTTGTGAACTAGTGAGAAGAGGACTAAATCTAAACTTATAGGTGATGAAAAACTACATAACATGTGAGAATCTTGAATATTTTTATATTATCTTGTTGTAGCAATGTCCCAAGGAAAGAATGGATGATTAGAAAAGAAAGAAAATTCTAAAGGATGAGGTTTAAAATAATTTTATAAAACTATTAAAGGAACCTAGAACTAAAAAATTTGAATAGAGTGATGTAGTGGATAGGGATGCCTAATAAAATATAAAGAATGTTTTATTTATTTATTTTAGGATCAACTTGATGTGGTAGTTAAAGTGTACTACTGAGAAGATAATTGCTGTTATCTTTATGCAACATGAAAGTATTTTTTAATGCATCATATTTGACATGTTAATCACACTAATAAGGTCATTCAACCAATAAAATACAACAATCCCTATTAGTCACATTGTAGATGATTTTATGCATAAAATTTAGACAAAAACACATGAGACAATGCATGTGTACCTAATTTCAGAAGAGTAGCCATGTTCCTTCCATTCAAATTGAAATAAGAAAAGTTCATTTACAAAATAAGAACAATGTTAATTAATTACTAAATATCTAATGCAAAAAGGACATAAATTTAAAATCTATAAATTCCACATTTACCCAAGCTAACTAGTCCATTGGGGTAAACATGTGACAAGAGGCTACTATGATGTTATTCAACTCCCCATGTAAAATCAAGCAAGTGGAATCGAAAAAAAAAAAAACCGTTATGACCTTCCACACATGCTACAGAACCTTTAGGAGACAACCAACCTGTCCAGGTGACCAACCCCTGAGACAACTTGACCTTTCACTAATCTGGATCCTCAACTGCTCCCTAACAATCCATGCATGCGATTGAGGCCTTCCATTCACTCCCACAACAAGGCATGCCAATGATTGTGGACTCTTTCACCAAGTTCTAAGCCAACGACTCTAGATTCGGTGCCACTTTTTCAGGGCCAAGACTCAAGCCACTACTCAAAACTTCATGAAACCTTCAAAAATGATTAAAAACAATGGAATAAGGCTACTGATGCAATCATCGGTACAAGTAATTGATTTGATCCCTACTATCCATCACATTCATTTCATCAAACATGTCACAAATATGTAATATGTACGTCATAACAACAGATTTGAGCATAGGGGTCTCATACTTACATGAGATTCATAGAGAAGCATTGTTTCTCTATCACATCAGCTACATTATCATCTATTATGTAATATATTCATTGTATATTCATTTTCTAATAAAAACATGATGAGAGCCATACATCAAGTCTGTCATAAAACATACTCATAAGCAACATATAATCAACATAAATAACAAGGATATAATGGCCATATGAATCACATGTGAACCAATACATTTACACATGAAATACCAAGGAGAAGTATCTCTTATTAATGAATTCATAAGCCAACCAATTCAGGGACTTCCATGAACCACTTGACCATAGATTGGGTTGAACCAAATCTTTCTTTCAGCCAATCACCCCTATGCCATATTCCAAGCATGAATGTTGGACTCACAACAAAACCAACCAGGTTTTCTCAAGCTTTACCGCAATCCACACCGGATCAATACGCCCTAAAAAGATGGATGCCTCTGTATCTCCCCACCTACACTTTATGACTCCTATTCTCTAGGATTTGTTGTATATCCTTCCATTCACTGGTTGAGGATTCCTAGGCCTAATCGAGACTCTGTCCTCCAATATTTACCATATATCCCACCATTCACCAGTCGAGGATTCCTAGGTTTGATCGAGGGCACACACCTCTAGGCTTTACCATATATCCTTCCATTCACTGGTCGAGGATTCCTAGGCCCAACGAGGTATAGAAAATGGCTTTACCATAGTCCCACCTTCTTAGGTCCAGGGATTCCTAGGCCTTGTGTTCTTCTTCAGAGACCACCTCACTTAGTTTCGAAACCATCCAAAAATCCAACTTAACCAAATAAAAGAGAACCCATCACACCATGGCTATCTGAAAATGGCAAGGCAAGGTGGAAAACCACTATCACACTTAGAAAAACCCATGCCAATGAAAACAAGAGAACCAAATACGCACATGCATGTACCATGCATGCCAAATCTAGCAAGGAAATCACACATGCAAATTGATACCTGCAAGTAATCATGTTGTAGACGCTTGATCCTGCTCTTCCTTGCTTGATCTTTGCTTCCTTTTTCCTTCTTTTCTCTTCCTTTTCCTTTCTTGATTCAATTCTAGTGTGCTCCAAGAACACTCTAAGTTTCCAAGAGTGAGAGAGAGAGAGAGAATAGAGAGAGAGCTCTAAAACTAAACTAACAAAAGGTACCAACTGATCCTCAGAAGCCTTTTTATTAATGAAGCCTCTATTTTCTTCAAATTTTCATTATTTTCCTCCTCACATGAAACCTGTGACCTTTCACTTTCCTTTTCTCCTAATTTCCATTATTTTCATAAATAAAATGCCAATTAATGCATCATGCCTTTCCAAATTCTTTTCCTTTGCCAATTTCCTTTAGCCATGATAACCGAAATGAACACCCACTAGGGTGTTTTTCCCAACATTCATCTTGGAATAGATGTCCCATGACCTTGGTCTTATTTTTCATTTATTAAATTTACTACATGGGTTTTTAACCAAGGCTATTACAGAACCCTCCCCGATGGGGTAACACCATCGTCAATTTTCAATGACACCTATAAACTAGTAAACCGTTGAAAACAAAAACATGCTGCCTATGGAGCTTTATAACACAGCTCATTGTAGCCTTTATAATGACATCCTATTGAAACATGACAAACATACCGTTTACTGGAGCTTTATAATGTTGGGTTGTGTTATATTCTTTCCACGACTAGCCCACGTAGTTAACTGGGGGGTTAGAGCAGGGGGGCGGGGGGGGGAGCCCCACTTGTTGCACTGATTGTGTAGCAAGGGGGGGGGTCACAAAAGGTTTGAGGCATACTCGTAACCCCACTTTATGGGGTCTGGGGCATCACCCTAAAAATTTTGGTTTTGGACCCTATGTTAGGTTGGCAGACCCACCTATGGTTTTGTGCATGATTTTCACACATGTTTTAGGACGCGATGGTTTTTGGTCCATGGTATTAGATGCGATGGTTTTCGGTCCATGGTGTTAGTGTCGGTCATGATGCCCTCCATCAGTGATCAAAAAACTCTTTGCATATGCATAAGTAGGTGTCTCATCAATGTCAGTTTTGCATCCCATTAGGCATGCCATAAAACTGATGGAGGAGCTGGTCCTTGTTCCCTTCTTGGCTTTGCTGGATCAGGTCATATCAGTTAATGAGCTTGTGTCACACTTGTTTTGTTTTGTCTTGAAGTCCAAAGTCTTAGGTCTAGGGTTTCAGTCAAATGTCATTGCAAGATCATGAGTCAGAGGTCCATGAGTCCCCAGCAAGCCAGAAGGAGGTATGTAAATATGTTTCATTGATATTTTTCATCATGTACAACTTATTTATACCTTGGATTTAAAAACCCTGTTTTTAAACCCAAGGTCATGTCAATTTTGTAAGACAATAAGGAAATTTCAAAAATTCTTCAAAATGCCGGCAATAACCCTGGTCTCCTCGCCAGAGTCCATCAGATGGTCTACCTGCAAAAAGAACGGAGCTAAAGCACCCAAAAAGTCAAATTCAGAACAAAAGAAAACTCAAAACAGTGTTAAAAGAAAGTGTCAAGGCAAAACATTAGAAAGTGGGTTTGGTAAGTAAATTTTTTCAAATTGAGCTTATAAAGAGTCAAATTCCCTCTCAATACCCTCATTGTGCATCCAAAGAGCTTGCAAGAAGAAGTGATAGGGCGAAGAGGCGAAAGGAGGCAAAGTGCAGAGAAATTGAACCAGTTTCAGGTGCGCGACCCGTCAGAGGTTGTGCGCGACCTGTTGGGCGGTGCGCGACCCGTCAGGCGCCTCCCAGCAGTGTTAATTTGTAACGGGCGCGACCCGTCGGGCTGTGCGCGACCCGTTGGGTGCCCTGCGCGA
This sequence comes from Pinus tabuliformis, assembly GCA_031772625.1. Lineage (NCBI taxonomy): Eukaryota > Viridiplantae > Streptophyta > Pinopsida > Pinales > Pinaceae > Pinus > Pinus tabuliformis. The sequence continues at coordinate 1,788,354,004 of CM062817.1, read as the reverse complement.
CCCGTCAAGCTGTTGACACCAAAACCGCCCCAAATTTTGTCCAATCGCCCTCTAAGTTGCAAAATCGACCGAGGTAGGGTCTATACACTTGATGAATTGATGAATGGTGAATGATGAGCTTTCATTTATATGTTTTTATCACTAAGAATGCAAAGAAAATAGATTTTGGTGATTGCTTGTCAATGTAGGCATAATGCTAGTGTTTGGTGTTTTTTTTCAAGGTTTTAATTCCCATTTATGTTCCCTCCATGTTTCCCCATTGATTTCACAATTGTCATCATATGTCTCTATCTTATTTTATTTGCAAAGAATATGAAATTTTCCTCCTTCCAAGTATCAAACCCTATCCCTCCCTAAACACATTCCCAAAACCCTAATACCCTCCATTGTGATATAAAAACACACACAACAAAAAGAACAAAATGCTATGAAAGAAAAACAAAATGATTATGCAAAAAAGAAAGCAATATGATGATAAAATGCCAAAACAAGAGATAAAGAAAATGTGGCTGTGTATATAAACAAAAGCAAAGGAAATATTGCTATGTATATTTGATCAAAAGTAATGTTGCTGTGGTCCTAAAAAGCAAAAACCATGTTTTCCCTTCTATCCCCTAATATCTTTGTCAATGAAACCCCTTTTCCCTTTTGACAAAATGTCAATGAAGCCCTTTTCCCCTAGCATCAAATGTACATGAACCCCTTTGAAAAAACAGAGTGTGCCTTATGATGTACATTGAAAGGCAGAAATCAAATGAGCAAGTTATCTATGCTGTCCCATCCCCCTGTTGAGCATACATGTCATTTCCCTTGGTTATTATTATCCATGTTTCCCTAATAAAAACATTTCTTTGCAAATGATTTCCCGCTGATTAAGATGAGATTATATGTTTGACAGTTTGTGAATTGTCCCTTGAAAATTCCCTGTTTTCATATGTTTCCCTTTCCTTATTAAAAAATCCCCTCCCCTAACATTTCCTTCATGATTTTTTCCCCTTGAAAACAGCATACAACTCAGCATTTTTGCAGGCAAGGGCAGCAGTTTACTTTGTCTATTTTCTCCACTTTGCTCAAAAGCACCATGTCAACCACCGAGACCTATGAGCAAGGTGATGACCAGTCTTCTTCTACAGAGGTTGAGGTACAGCGGAGGCCTCGTAGGGGGGGGAAAGGTGGTCATCATAAGAGAGAGGAGCCCACCTCATTGGCAGAATTGCAGGCCTGTCCTTTGGCAGTGAATTGCTTTCGGTATATGTCATGTTTTCAGTTTTGCGAGAGGCTTGCTCAGATCCAGCACCACAGGGAGTTGGCCCGCTTATTTGTTTTTCACCTTCATGATGGGCAGGTCACTCTGGCAGGAGTGAACTTTGTGTTGTCTCCGGAAGTGATTTCAGAGGCTACCGGGATACCAAATGTGGGTGAGGTGTGGCCCAAGCGCAAAGTGTTGGATTTTGTTCATTTTGAGCCATATGTCATGCCAGCCTTCATGAGACACTTGTCGGGGGTCTTTCCTTTCAGATTTCTCAAGAGGGAGTATGCTCCAATCTTGAAACTCATCATGCATTACTTTACATGTGAGGGCAGGTTTTCACAGGTGTACTCTTATCACATCCGCCTGTTGATGCACTTTACCCGAGTGAGGATGATGAACATCCCGGTTTTCTTCTTCCAGAATATTCAGAGGATGGTGCCTATGTTACAGAGGAAGACCCCAGCCCAGCAGTTTAGGAGTTTATGTCACTATGGTCTCATCCAGCTCATTGTTTCCCATCAGTTGAGTCAGCAGGGCATTCCATGGGAAGAGTTCATTTCCCATGAGTTCTTCACAGCGCCACCACAGCCACAGCCGGAGCCAGAGGTCATTTATGAGGAGGGAGGGCCATCTCACCAGCCCGAGATCATTGTTCCGAGACATGTTGCTTCCTCACCTCAGGTCACTTACCAGAGAGGCCACAGGGCCTTGTTTGCAGCAGCTCGACGAGTACTTTCTCCACAGCAGGTGGAAGGGGTCTCGTCATCATCTTCAGGGCAGCGAGTGTTATCTCCACACCAGGTGGAAGGGGCCTCGCATTCTTCATCAGCAGAGGCAGTGCGGGAGGGCAAGCAGCCCATGGTTGAGGATGAGAGAGCCGGTGATACACATGATGATTTCATTGACCTTGATGCCCGCTCTCCTTCTTCAGATTTTTATGAGATTATCAGACAGAGAGAGGAGGAGAACCTCGTGTTGCAGCAAAAGCTCCAAATGGCTCAATGGACCATCACTTATCTGGAGCAGCACAACAAACAATTAGAAGAGGAAAAAGAACTTGATGAGCTATGGAGGATCCGCAGTGATCGAACTTTGAACCGTAGGAGGCCCGGTGACCCATTGCCTGCTGACCGGGAGTCTTTTCTCATTCAGGAGAATGCTCGCTTGGAGAGGCTGTTGGAGAAGGCCAACCAGGACAAGAGGCTGCTAAGGAACATGAAGAATCATTATTGGGCGAGGATGCATGTTTGCAAGGCGAAGATGAAAATGTTCCAAAGAAGGTTGTCCGAGGCCCGCAGGAGGAAGAAGAAGACCAACCCACTCCGTATCTTGGCCGAGGCTTCTCTCACTCACCATGATACTCATTAGCCTCTTCCTAGCAGCTAGCATAAGAAATTTTGAAAGTTTTGAGGCATTTTTGGCATTTTTGGGAAATTGACAGGTTTTTGCCTTTTAACGGGTCTCACCCTGTGCGCGACCCTACATGGGGGCAACTCAGAACGAGGAAAAATCAACATTTTTGGAATTTTCATGCAAAGTTACACCTACCTGTGGATGGACTTCAGTTTTTATGGAGATTTGGGCCTCCAAAAGGTCAAAATACATGCAAATTTTGACTTTCTGCCCCTATTTTGAGTTGCAGAAAGCTGTCTTGGGAGAATTGAGTTTTGAGGGGTCAAATCAACTCCAAATTCAAAAATTCCGGTGGGGTTGGAAAGTAGACTCGCAGACCTTTCCAATGAGCTATCTTGCACCTAATTTGGACACCGGGAAGGCCCCCAAACAGGCCTCTCAATGTGCGCGACCCGTCAGGCACATGTGCGCGACCCGTCAGGGAATTTTGCCTGTTTTGACCAGTTCGGCCAGAAAAACACTGTTTTCACTTGGTTTAATGTTTTGGGCATGTAAATGATGGATTTTTGTGTAATTTTCATGGCTCTATGATGCTTTTACTCTCCTTGATCACTTCTAGAAGATTCTTGAATGTAAATGGTAAAAATTTAATGCATGGATAGGTTTCCTAAGTTTTAGAGGCAAGTTGTTTTGACTGCCTATTATCTAGTGCTCAGTTTAGAATTAGTTGAAACAGCTCCTAGGAAGCTGAGCTCGACCCCTAGAGGTGGGGAAGGAGTTAGATCATCTATATTATGCCTTCTCTTGCTCATTTTCATGGTTGGACTCTTGAGGGAGAAGCTATCATTGTACTATCACTTGTATCTCTGCAATTTTTGGCTAAGGAAGACCAGGGTTTTGCAGTCATCTTTGGGATTCTTGTGGACTCATGTGTTGATGGTGTGTTTCTTCATGTTATTGTAAGCTTTGTTATGTGATTCATTTCCTTTCTATACTGCTGCATATTAAACAAATGAAGTGATAAAGTCAGAATTCATGTTTGCCATGCTCTGCTTTCAAATTTGTTTAATTTCTATGTTTTCTACTGTCTAAAGAGAATTCAAATCCATTGTTTGCTCTCTTTAGCCTTCTTTTCTTTCTTCTTAATCATCCACTTCAGCTAAAGACATCAATACAGGTTCCTACCTTGCCCCAAAGACCCCCCTGCAGAAACTGTGTCCAATCCCCGCACCCTAAATTGCAGTTCCTCAATTTGCCACCAAAAACCCCAAAAACCCCCAAATCAACCTTCAAATCAGTTTACTAGCCTAATATCAGTGTTACCTTGATTGGTCATCTCTTCCCATTGAAAATTTACCGAGATTGACCGGAGAGAGCCTTCTCCTGCCCCGTAGGGCTAGCTACGAGGCTGAATGGTTTGATGTAGCTTTGAGATTTGCCTTTTCAGCCTGAGGTGAAATTTCAAACGCTAACATACTGGCGACACCACTGGGGAGAACAAACTGATCTTTTGTTCATTGACGTGTTATTTCATAGGTCTTAGACGGAGCCTGAAGTTACGCCAGGTAGCCTTCGAAAACGCTCTTGTTTTACATCAGCGCAAGTAGATAAACGCTGCTTCAGTCAATCTCCGTGAGCTTGTGAATATAGCATTGCTTTGACATCTTATCCCCATGTATTTGTTAACTCTGAGCCGTGGATGATAGGTTGAGAGTTTTCACAGGCTGAAACGCTTTTTCTTTCCTAGTCATTCTGAGAAAACAAGCTGGCTACAGCTCCTAAACCCCTTTTCAGATCTCATTCATGCCCGGCTATTTTTGAGTATCTTGAAGATTTAGAATTTGACGAAAGTTTTGAGTTGTCTCTGTTTAAAACAAAATCTGAAAGTGCACTTGCAACTCTAGTTCCTAATCCTGATTTTGCAGCTGCTATTGAATTTGAGAGGCATAACAAATTAGTTGAAAACTTCATTTTGAGAAATCTTCAGTCACGTGTACAAGCTACTACTCTTGCTGATTTCCTTGAAAATATCTCTGGTCATATTGGATCTTCTATCACGGCGCATGAACAGACAAATCCTCCTTTTATTGTTATCTCTCCCATAGTTACTCATCCTCCATCTACAGTTGTTTCGCCTTCAGCTTCACATACTGCTTCTCCTCCTCTTACTCCTCATACTGCTACACCTACTCCGCCTGCTACTCCAAGACCTACCTTACCTAGAAAAATGGCAGCCCGGTTTGCCCCACTTGCATTGCCTGCTAATCTTCATGATATGCCTGTTGATTACCAAAGTAAAATCCCCATGTTTGATGGCACTCCACAAAGTATTACAGCACAGCAACATATCGATAAAATGTCCACTTTCTTTGATCTATATGAGTTAGATGAAGAAGATGTTACCATGCGGTTGTTCGTGCAAACATTTGCCGGAGAAGTAAGAAAATGGTTCAGAGGGTTGGCAGCTAACAGCATCACTACCTTGGAAGCTCTTCAGAATCAATTCTTGGATCGGTGGGAAATCAGAAAGGATCCGCTTCAAATCAATGCCGAATACAACAACCTCAAGCGTAATCCGGGTGAGTCAGTTCAAGATTATATAATCAGATTCAATTCAGTTTATAATGCTATTCCCGATGATTTGAGGCCATCTAGAAAATCAGCACTTCTCAAATTCCCGGATGGTTTTGACCCGGAGATGGCTTATTCACTGAGAGACCGAGATCCCCCTACCTTGGAGGACATGCAGAAAATTGCTGTCAGCGTTGAGGCAAATTTGAATGACAAAAGAGCAAGGATGAAGGCAGAAAAGCGAGTTACAATCAAGGAGGAAGCATCCACATCAAATCAGGTTCTTCAATCAGTTGAACAGGTGAAGAGGTTACTTGAAAGGGTCACAATTGACAAGCCGGAACCTCAGATTCGTAACCCAAATTTCAGAGGTCAGCAGCAACAATATAGGATCAAGCAGCGTGAAACAAAGGCACAAGAAACAGCAGTTCAGCAGCAAATGAAACCACCTTTTCAGCAGAACTTTGTTAGTCAAGAATCTGAAGATGAGGGTGATAATGTTGGCGAGGAAAATCATTTCTTTACCCCTGATGATATGCCTACATATATCACGGAAGAAGATGAGTTGGTAAGTAATTCCGTCTTTCCACAAGATGAGCATTATATTTTGTCAAATGATATGATACTAGAAGAAGAATCTGAAGAATATCAAAGAGGGTACTTGAATGCATTATCAGCTCAGCAAGGACAGCAAAGGCAATTGAGAGATCGGACTATTCCTATAAACCCTGTGCAGAAGAAGAAAGACATTGCAGCGAAAAATGATTCAGTTTCTTCAAAAGGTAAAGACATAGTTGGTCCCTCAACAATCCCATCATCATTAGCAGCTAAAGTGGACCAGCCATCAAATGCACCAAAGGATAAAGCTGAGAAAAGAGATAATCCTGCAAAGGAAGGTGAGAAGTTTCCAGTTTTCAGTTTGGAGAATGAAATTGCAAAGGTGAAGATATCTATTCCTTTAACGGAAGTCATGAAGAATGCCACTTACCGAAGCCAAATTTCCAAGTTGCTGAATTTTGACCCAATGCTAGACATGGTGAATGTACAAGATGATCATCCGAAGTTAATCTTTGGGCCAGCTTTGAATGGTGAGTCCCCCGAGAGTGACATTCCTCCGTTTTACATTAGTTTGCGATTGCATGAGTTTGTGCTGCACAATGCTATGTTTGACTCGGGAGCTTCACATAATTTGATGCCGAAAACAATCATGGAGAAGCTGGGGCTTGACATCACAAGGAAGTACCATGATTTGTATTCGTTTGATTCTAGCCGAGTAAGATGCATTGGTTTGATCAAAGATTTAGTGGTGAGTCTAGATCAAATTCCAGCAAAGAATGTTTTGATGGATGTGGTGGTGGCGGACATTCCTCCACGATTTGGCATGTTGTTGTCGAGGTCATGGGGAGCCAAACTCAAAGGTACGATTCAGCTTGATTTTTCATATGCTTCAATTCCAGTTTTCGGTCAAATGAGGAAGTTATATCGGGAACAGAAGATGAAATACATGATCACTAGTAAGGAAAAGCCCGTGAATCATCCTGTAAATTATGTACAAACAGATTTAGAATCTTTTGTTTTGTTTGCGGAAAATTTCAATGAGGTAGATAGTCAGTTAGTTCAAGTAGAAGACATACCAGACATTTCAGAAAATTTCAGAGAAGTTTTGAGAAAGGAAAGGGAAGAAAGGTCTGCTGTCATAAGGCCAATTGCAGAAATAAATGGGCAGCAAAATGGGCAGCAAACAGAACATGAAACAAAATCAGATTTTCAGCACCTAGAAGATGATGAAGAAGGTCTTTGGACAATGGATTTTGATGGTGCAGTGGGCAGCGATGGAGCTGGTATAGGTGTGTGGATTCGTAGTCCATTTTTAGTCCCTAACCAAGTTCCAAGCAAGGTACGGGTGTGTTCTTACAAATTGGCTTTTGATTGTTCGAATAATGAAGCGGAATATGAGGCCCTTATTGCTGGTTTGAAAATCCTTCTGAAGTTAAAGGCAAAGAAAATAGCGGTATATGGCGACTCCGAACTAGTTATCAAACAAGTGAAGGGGGAATTTCAAGCCAAACACCCACGTATGCGGGCTTATCGCAATGCTGTTCTAGACATTTTGAAGCGGTTTTCAGAACATACCTTGACATGTGTGCCCCGGATTCAAAATGGTGTTGCGGATGCATTGGGAAAGGCAGCAAGTAATTTGAAAATACCAATGAATTCAAGCAACAAGTTCGAAATCTATGTGAAGCATCGTCCTACAATCCCGGATAATCAAAGGTGTTGGCAAGTCTTCCAAGATGACGAAGAGATCAAAGACTTCTTGCATGGAGAAGGTAAATTTGAAGAAATCTCAATAGATCTGGAGCCTGAAGGAGTGAATCAAATGGATGTTTTGCAGCTGAAAGACAATTATATTCCTAAAGGGCTGATTCCTTTAGAAGAACTTTTTGATCAAGATGATGTGGCCCGCAAGCCAACTTTGATGCCAACAGACGAAGGTGTGGAAGATGTGAACCTTGGGACAGCCGAGAATCCAAAGATGGTGAAGTTATCAAAAGCATTGCCGCCCAAGGTAAAGAATCAATACATTAGATTATTGTCATCGTTTTCTAATGTGTTTGCTTGGGATTATTCAGATTTAAGGACCTATGATACAAGCATTATTCAACACACTATTCCCATAAAGCCAAATCAAAAGCCTTTTCGGCAAAAGTTGCGGAGGATCAATCCCAAGTTGCTGCCTTTGATCGAGAAGGAAGTCAATAGGCTCTACAAGTCTGGAATTATAGTCCCTATTTGCTTTTCTGATTGGATCTCCAATCTAGTGCCTGTGAGAAAGAAGACCGGTGAAATACGCTTTTGCATAGACTTCAGAAATTTGAACAAAGTATCTCTCAAGGAAAACTATCCGCTGCCCAAAATGGACCACATATTGCAGCGGGTAGTGGGCGCTTCAAGGATGTCATTGCTAGATGGATACTCCGGCTACAATCAGATTTTAGTGCACGAAGATGATCGTGATAAGACAACCTTCACTACACCTTGGGGAACATTTCACTATGCCAAAATGCCATTTGGGTTGAAGAACGCGGGTGCCACATTTCAGCGAGCTATGGATATGGCCTTTGCCAATGAAAAGGATATATTCTTAGTTGTTTATCTTGATGATCTAACCGTGTTTTCCAAATCAGATGAAGAGCATTTGTTTCATTTGACTAAAGTGTTCCAAAAATGCAGAAAATATGGCATTTCCTTGAATCCGAAAAAGAGTCTTTTTGCCATGAGTGAAGGCAAGTTGTTGGGACATATCATTTCCAAAGATGGTATTCGAATTGATCCTGCATGGGTGGAGGCAATTCAGCAACTAGAGCAGCCCCGAAACAAGAAGGAAATACAATCTTTTAATGGCAAATTAAATTTTCTGCGCCGCTTCATTCCTAACCTTGTAGAGCACCTTAGAGAGATAACCAATATGCTACGGAAGGACAGCGAGATCAAATGGACCGAGGAGGTGGTCAAATCTTTCAATTTAATCAAGGTAATCTTGTCTTCAGCCCCAACCTTGATCAGCCCCGATTATACTCAGGATTTCATTTTGTTTTCTTTCGCTTCTGAGCATACATTGGCAGCCGTATTGATGCAAAAGAGAGAAGGAGTTGAGAGGCCAATTGCATTTTTCAGCCGAATCATAAGAGACGGGGCGCTGAATTATAATATCATTGAGAAGCAAGCGTTGGCACTGATTAAGGCTTTGAAAGATTTCCGGGTATACATACTCAACTCTCATGTATTGGCATATGTTCCTAGTGCGGCCGTAAAAGATGTCTTGGTACAAACGGAGCCGGAAGGTAGGAGGGGTAAGTGGATTGCTGCTCTTTTGGAATATGATGTTGAAATCAAGCCTACCAAGCTGATTAAAGGCCAAGGTCTCGCAAAGTTGATGGCTGAAACAAACCTTCATGCCCTTGACATCAACTTGATTGCTGCCTTATCCGATGGTGAGGAAGAAAATTCAGCGATTCAGGTATCGGATATTTTTATTACTTCTCCTTGGTATGCTGATATAGTTTATGTGCTTCAAAATGTATCCGCACCTCCTGGAATGTCAAGAAACAAAGCAAGAACATTGAAGCTGAAGGCTGCTAAGTTTTGCATTATGAAATCTGCACTTTATTGGAAAGATCCCGGTGGCATCTTGCTGAATTGTTTGGTTGAAGAGGAAGCAAAGGCAACAGTAGAGGATTTCCATAAAGGCGACTGTGGAGGTCATTTGTTTTGGAAAACTACAGCCAATAAGATCTTGCGGGCTGGTTTCTATTGGCCTTCTCTATTTTCTGATGTGTACAAAGCGGTGAAAAGCTGCAATGAATGCCAAATATTCCAAGGGAAGCAAAGGTTGCAGCCATTGCCTCTCAAACCGGTGGAAATCAGCGCACCATTTCAGCAGTGGGGCTTAGACTTTATTGGCGAAATCCACCCAGCATCATCCGGGCAGCATCGATGGATCTTAACTGCCACCGATTACTTCACAAAGTGGATAGAGGCAATTCCCACTCGGCAGGCCACGGATTCGGTAATCATTTCTTTTCTTGAGAATAATATCTTGTCACGTTTTGGCTGTCCATTCAAATTGATCACAGATAATGCAGTGGCATTTAAGTCCAAGAAGATGGTTGATTTTTGCTATAAGTATAACATCAGCTTGGGGCACTCCACGGCTTATCATCCGCAAGGTAATGGGCTGGCCGAATCGTCAAATAAGTCACTAGTGAACATTATCAAGAAGATGCTGGAAATTAACAAGAAAAGTTGGCACAAGAAGTTGGTAAATGCATTGTGGGCTGATCGGGTAAGTCAAAAGAAGTCAATTGGCATGTCGCCATTTGAAATCGTTTATGGAATTGATTCAGTTTTTCCAACATCACTTAGTGTACCGGTCGCGAGATTGCTTCAAGAGGCGGGTGAAGATCCGGATCCAATGCAAAGGCGAATCAATCAAATGATTCACTTGCAGCAAACAAGGGAAGAGGTTCTCCAAAATTCTTTGAGGTTGCAAGAGCGCATCAAGAAAATCTATGACAAGAAGGCAAAGTCGGAAAACTTTCAGCTGGAAGATGTCGTTTTGAGATGGCATGCCCGAAATGAGGACAAAGGTAAGCACGGTAAATTCGATAATTTGTGGAAAGGTCCTTATAAGATTGCTGCATATCGTGGTCCCAATGCTTTACTTCTCAAAGAGATGAATGGTGATGAATGTCCCGGTGGGTCGGTGAATGGCTGGCTTCTGAAAAGGTATCATGCTTGAGCAATTTCTGCTCCAATCATCCTCATTGTAATTACCGGTTTCCTTTCATATTACAGCAAGTGTGAACTGATCTCTCATCCTTAGTTTGGGGCCCGCGGTGAAGGCTATAATTCTAAGGATGGTGATTAGTTGGTGTGAAGTTTTCAGATTGTTTATTTTCTGCAAAAGTTAGTTTGTTTGTGTCGAAGTCCTTTGAAAATTTCAGTTCATAGTCAAGTCCAATATAGTCATTTCAAGTTTGGTCACGTGTGTACAAGTTGACTCCATTTCCCAATGGACAAGGCACTGGTCTGCTCTCCCAGAGGTCTAAGGTTCTTAGCACCTCCAAGGAGCTACCATCCCCATTGGAGCCAATGTTAGTGTCGGTCATGATGCCCTCCATCAGTGATCAAAAAACTCTTTGCATATGCATAAGTAGGTGTCTCATCAATGTCAGTTTTGCATCCCATTAGGCATGCCATAAAACTGATGGAGGAGCTGGTCATTGTTCCCTTCTTGGCTTTGCTGGATCAGGTCATATCAGTTAATGAGCTTGTGTCACACTTGTTTTGTTTTGTCTTGAAGTCCAAAGTCTTAGGTCTAGGGTTTCAGTCAAATGTCATTGCAAGATCATGAGTCAGAGGTCCATGAGTCCCCAGCAAGCCAGAAGGAGGTATGTAAATATGTTTCATTGATATTTTTCATCATGTACAGCTTATTTATACCTTGGATTTAAAAACCCTGTTTTTAAACCCAAGGTCATGTCAATTTTGTAAGACAATAAGGAAATTTCAAAAATTCTTCAAAATGCCGGCAATAACCCTGGTCTCCTCGCCAGAGTCCATGAGATGGTCTACCTGCAAAAAGAACGAAGCTAAAGCACCCAAAAAGTCAAATTCAGAACAAAAGAAAACTCAAAACAGTTTTAAAAGAAAGTGTCAAGGCAAAACATTAGAAAGTGGGTTTGGTAAGTAAATTTTTTCAAATTGAGCTTATAAAGAGTCAAATTCCCTCTCAATACCCTCATTGTGCATCCAAAGAGCTTGCAAGAAGAAGTGATAGGGCGAAGAGGCGAAAGGAGGCAAAGTGCAGAGAAATTGAACCAGTTTCAGGTGCGCGACCCGTCAGAGGTTGTGCGCGACCCGTCAGGCACCTCCCAGCAGTGTTAATTTGTAACGAGCGTGACCCGTCGGGCTGTGCGCAACCCGTCAAGCTGTTGACACCAAAACCGCCCCAAATTTTGTCCAATCGCCCTCTAAGTTGCAAAATCGACCGAGGTAGGGTCTATACACTTGATGAATTGATGAATGGTGAATGATGAGCTTTCATTTATATGTTTTTATCACTAAGAATGCAAAGAAAATAGATTTTGGTGATTGCTTGTCAATGTAGGCATAATGCTAGGGTTTGGTGTTTTTTTTCAAGGTTTTAATTCCCATTTATGTTCCCTCCATGTTTCCCCATTGATTTCACAATTGTCATCATATGTCTCTATCTTATTTTATTTGCAAAGAATATGAAATTTTCCTCCTTCCAAGTATCAAACCCTATCCCTCCCTAAACACATTCCCAAAACCCTAATACCCTCCATTGTGATATAAAAACACACACAACAAAAAGAACAAAATGCTATGAAAGAAAAACAAAATGATTATGCAAAAAAGAAAGCAATATGATGATAAAATGCCAAAACAAGAGATAAAGAAAATGTGGCTGTGTATATAAACAAAAGCAAAGGAAATATTGCTATGTATATTTGATCAAAAGTAATGTTGCTGTGGTCCTAAAAAGAAAAAACCATGTTTTCCCTTCTATCCCCTAATATCTTTGTCAATGAAACCCCTTTTCCCTTTTGACAAAATGTCAATGAAGCCCTTTTCCCCTAGCATCAAATGTACATGAACCCCTTTGAAAAAACAGAGTGTGCCTTATGATGTACATTGAAAGGAAGAAATCAAATGAGCAAGTTATCTATGCTGTCCCATCCCCCTGTTGAGCATACATGTCATTTCCCTTGGTTATTATTATCCATGTTTCCCTAATAAAAACATTTCTTTGCAAATGATTACCCGCTGATTAAGATGAGATATATGTTTGACAGTTTGTGAATTGTCCCTTGAAAATTCCCTGTTTTCATATGTTTCCCTTTCCTTATTAAAAAATCCCCTCCCCTAACATTTCCTTCATGATTTTTTCCCCTTGAAAACAGCATACAACTCAGCATTTTTGCAGGCAAGGGCAGTAGTTTACTTTGTCTATTTTCTCCACTTTGCTCAAAAGCACCATGTCAACCACCGAGACCTATGAGCAAGGTGATGCCCAGTCTTCTTCTACAGAGGTTGAGGTACAGCGGAGGCCTCGTAGGGGGGGAAAGGTGGTCATCATAAGAGAGAGGAGCCCACCTCATTGGCAGAATTGCAGGCCTGTCCTTTGGCAGTGAATTGCTTTCGGTATATGTCATGTTTTCAGTTTTGCGAGAGGCTTGCTCAGATCCAGCATCACAGGGAGTTGGCCCGCTTATTTGTTTTGCACCTTCATGATGGGCAGGTCACTCTGGCAGGAGTGAACTTTGTGTTGTCTCCGGAAGTGATTTCAGAGGCTACCGGGATACCAAATGTGGGTGAGGTGTGGCCCAAGCGCAAAGTGTTGGATTATGTTCATTTTGAGCCATATGTCATGCCAGCCTTCATGAGACACTTGTCGAGGGTCTTTCCTTTCAGATTTCTCCGGAGGGAGTATGCTCCGATCTTGAAACTCATCATGCATTACTTTACATGTGAGGGCAGGTTTTCACAGGTGTACTCTTATCACATCCGCCTGTTGATGCACTTTACCCGAGTGAGGATGATGAACATCCCGGTTTTCTTCTTCCAGAATATTCAGAGGATGGTGCCTATGTTACAGAGGAAGACCCCAGCCCAGCAGTTTAGGAGTTTATGTCACTATGGTCTCATCCAGCTCATTGTTTCCCATCAGTTGAGTCAGCAGGGCATTCCATGGGAATAGTTCATTTCCCATGAGTTCTTCACAGCGCCACCACAGCCACAGCCGGAGCCAGAGGTCATTTATGAGGAGGGAGGTCCATCTCACCAGCCCGAGATCATTTTTCCGAGACATGTTGCTTCCTCACCTCAGGTCACTTACCAGAGAGGCCACAGGGCCTTGTTTGCAGCAGCTCGATGAGTACTTTCTCCACAGCAGGTGGAAGGGGTCTCGTCATCATCTTCAGGGCAGCGAGTGTTATCTCCACACCAGGTGGAAGGGGCCTCGCATTCTTCATCAGCAGAGGCAGTGCGGGAGGGCAAGCAGCCCATGGTTGAGGATGAGAGAGCCGGTGATACACATGATGATTTCATTGACCTTGATGCCCGCTCTCCTTCTTCAGATTTTTATGAGATTATCAGACAGAGAGAGGAGGAGAACCTCGTGTTGCAGCAAAAGCTCCAAATGGCTCAATGGACCATCACTTATCTGGAGCAACGCAACAAACAATTAGAAGAGGAAAAAGAACTTGATGAGCTATGGAGGATCCGCAGTGATCGAACTTTGAACCGTAGGAGGCCCGGTGACCCATTGCTTGCTGACCGGGAGTCTTTGCTCATTCAGGAGAATGCTCGCTTGGAGAGGCTGTTGGAGAAGGCCAACCAGGACAAGAGGCTGCTAAGGAACATGAAGAATCATTATTGGGCGAGGATGCATGTTTGCAAGGCGAAGATGAAAATGTTCCAAAGAAGGTTGTCCGAGGCCAGCAGGAGGAAGAAGAAGACCAACCCACTCCGTATCTTGGCCGAGGCTTCTCTCACTCACCATGATACTCATTAGCCTCTTCCTAGCAGCTAGCACAAGAAATTTTGAAAGTTTTGAGGCATTTTTGGCATTTTTGGGAAATTGACAGGTTTTGGCCTTTTAACGGGTCTCACCCCGTGCGCGACCCTACATGGGGGCAACTCAGAACGGAGAAAACTCAGCATTTTTGGAATTTTCATGCAAAGTTACACCTACCTGTGGATGGACTTCAGTTTTTATGGAGATTTGGGCCTCCAAAAGGTCAAAATACATGCAAATTTGACTTTCTGCCCCTATTTTGAGTTGCAGAAAGCTGTCTTGGGAGAATTGAGTTTTGAGGGGTCAAATCAAATCCAAATTCAAAAATTCCGGTGGGGTTGGAAAGTAGACTCGCAGACCTTTCCAATGAGCTATCTTGGACCTGATTTGGACACCGGGAAGTCCCCCAAACAGGCCTCTCAATGTGCGCTACCCGTCAGGCACATGTGCGCGACCCGTCAGGGAATTTTGCCTGTTTTGACCAGTTCGGCCAGAAAAACACTGTTTTCACTTGGTTTAATGTTTTGGGCGTGTAAATGATGGATTTTTGTGTAATTTTCATGGCTCTATGATGCTTTTACTCTCCTTGATCACTTCTAGAAGATTCTTGAATGTAAATGGTAAAAATTTAATGCATGGATAGGTTTCCTAAGTTTTAGAGGCAAGTTGTTTTGACTGCCTATTATCTAGTGCTCAGTTTAGAATTAGTTGAAACAGCTCCTAGGAAGCTGAGCTCGACCCCTAGAGGTGGGGAAAGGAGTTAGATCATCTATATTATGCCTTCTCTTGCTCATTTTCATGGTTGGACTCTTGAGGGAGAAGCTATCATTGTATTATTCACTTGTATCTCTGCAATTTTTGGCTAAGGAAGACCAGGGTTTTGCAGTCATCTTTGGGATTCTTGTGGACTCATGTGTTGATGGTGTGTTTCTTCATGTTATTGTAAGCTTTGTTATGTGATTCATTTCCTTTCTATACTACTGCATATTAAACAAATGAAGTGATAAAGTCAGAATTCATGCTTGCCATGCTCTGCTTTCAAATTTGTTTAATTTCTATGTTTTCTACTGTCTAAAGAGAATTCAAATCCATTGTTTGCTCTCTTTAGCCTTCTTTTATTTCTTCTTAATCATCCACTTCAGCTAAAGACATCAATACAGGTTCCTACCTTGCCCCAAAGACCCCCCTGCAGAAACTGTGTCCAATCCCCGCACCCTAAATTGCAGTTCCTCAATTTGCCACCAAAAACCCCAAAAACCCCCAAATCAACCTTCAAATCAGTTTACTAGCATAATATCAGTGTTACCTTGATTGGTCATCTCTTCCCATTGAAAATTTACCGAGATTGACCGGAGAGAGCCTTCTCCTGCCCCGTAGGGCTAGCTACGAGGCTGAATGGTTTGATGTAGCTTTGAGATTTGCCTTTTCAGCCTGAGGTGAAATTTCAAAAGCTAACACATGGTATTGGATGCTTCAGCATGTATAAATATGTATTATAGCATTGAAAGGAACATAATGAAAAATCAAGCTGGTAGTCCCGGTTTTTGGATCCAGGGGAAAGTCTCTATGTATATGTGTTTTATGTGTTATTCTCTCGCATTGTTTATTTAATGTGTTTTAGAATTCGTATGCAGGTAATTTATGTACAGGGTTAAAACCTACATTTAGTATCAAAGCAGTTTTGGCTTCAAGGGGACGCCTTTATTGCTGAGGGGTTTTGCTCGGGCCTGTGGTAGACCTTGTTAAGTGGGAGATCTGCGAGATCGATTCTGGTGGTGAAAGAAGATGGCGAGAAATGGAAAGATAGAGATCAAGAAATTTAATGGTCAGAGTTTCGAGTTGTGGAAACTCAAGATGGAGGATCTGTTGGTGGATAAAGATCAGTGGATCACGGTAGATCCAGGTACTAAACCAACAAGAGTGTCTGATGAAGAATGGAAGAAGTTGGATCGAAAGGCAATGAGCACAATATGATTGTGTGTCTTAGATTCAGTATTGCTGAATGTATCAGGGGAAGCTACGATGAAGGCTTTGTGGGACAAGTTAGGGACTTTGTACCAATCTAAGTCTCTAGTGAACAAATTGTTCCTGCGGAAAAAGCTGTATAACTTGAGGATGAAAGATGGAGACTCGGTGACAGAGCATTTGAACGCATTTAATACTATGGTAAGTTAGTTAGCATCTGTTGATATTAAAATTTTAGATGAAGATAAGTGCATCAATTTGTTGTGTTCTCTACCAGATTCATAGGATAGTTTGGTTATTGCAATAGGTAGCAATGCAACTGCCTTGCAGTTTGATGAAATAGTCTCATCCTTGCTGACGAAGGAGATGAGACGGAAAAATATGGAGATCCAGAATGGTGATGCCTTGTCTGTACGAGGACGATCCCAGAATATAAACAAAACTAAGTCATCGAGTGGGAGATCTAAATCTCCAGGAAAACTTGTAAAGGTGGTGTGCTGGAAATGCGGAAAGGAAGGGCACTGCAAAAGGGATTGTAAATCTAAAGCTCCTGATAAAGGAAAGGGATCTGATGATGCTCCTTTTGCAGAGGTGAAAACCACCTCAGACGAAGGTGGGGATGTGTACTTGGCTTCTTCAAGTACACATGTAGATCATGAGGCATGGTTGATTGACTCAAGTGCATCCTTTCACTTCACTCCCCATAGAGAGTGGTTCTGCGAGTATCAGAAATACGATGGTGGTGATGTCTTCTTAGGGGATGATAGGAAGGCTAGAATCATTGGTCGTGGAAAAATAAAGTTGAAGTTGAACACTTTCGGGTGTTCTGCATATTCCTGCATTGGCCAGAAATCTGATTTCTGTAAGCAAGCTGGATGATGCAGGTGTAAAAACAGTGTTCGAGAAGGATACCTGCAAAATGGTTTGGGTAGCACTGGTATTGATGCGGGGAGTCTGAATTGGAACTCTGTACAAGCTATAAGGTAGCACTGTTATTGATGGGTGCAACAGTTCCATGGTTCCTGAAAGTGGAGCAGAAAATCTAGTGGTCTCTGGAGAGAAGACCATCTTGTGGCATCAAAGGCTTGGACATATTAGAGAGCAAGGCCTTCGAATACTTCATGTTAAAGGTATGGTAGAAGGTATGAGTAACAAATCTCTGGATTTTGATTTCTGTGAAAAATGTGTATATGGGAAGCAGAATCGGGTGAGTTTCCCCTCTGGTAGTAAGAGGGCGAAATAGATATTAGAACTTGTGCACAGTGATGTGTTTGTACCTATGAAGGTTCCATCACTGGGTAAGTCTATGTACTATGTATCATTTATAGATGACTTCTCAAGGAATACATGGATATATTTCCTTAAGAAGAAATCTGAAGCCTTTGACAGGTTTAAATAATTTAAGGCTCTCGTGGAAAATTAGACAGAGAAGAAGATAAAGGTGCTGAGGACAGATAATGGTGGAGAGTTTTGTAGCAAGGAATTTGAAGAATTCTGTAAGAAGTGTGGTATAGCATGATAGAAGACTACTCCATATACACCTCAACAAAATGGAGTTGCAGAAAGAAAGAATAAGACGTTGATGGAAAGGGCAAGAAGCATGTTCAGTGGTATCAGGTTAGGACAGGAATTCTAGGCAGAGGCGATGGATACTGCATGTTACTTGGTCAATAGGTCACCTTCATTAGTGTTGGAGGATAAGACTCCACAAGAGGTATGGACTGGTAAGAAACCCTCTCTTTCACATCTGAGGGTATTTTGATGTGATGCATATGTACATGTTCCAAAGGAGAAACGAACCAAGTTGGATAGTAAATCTGAAAAGTGCATCTTTATTGGGTATAAGGATGGTTTAAAGGGTTATAAGCTTTGGAACCTAGTCACACGGAAGGTTGTGTATAGCTAATATGTGGTGTTCAGAGAGGTGAAAGATGTTATTAAACATGAATTCCAACCAAAGGAACCTGAGAAGATAGAGTTTGAGCTTAAGGAGAAAGAATCAAACTCTACAGCAGAGGATGAATCAGAAGATGAAGAGCCACAAACTCCGGGTGTGAGAAGATCAGTTCAAGAAAGAAGGCAGCCATAAAGGTATAGTCCATCTGCTTTCTATTCAAATTTTGCTTTATATATTACTCACGATGATCCTAGAATTGTGAAGGAAGCAGTAGATTCAGAGGATGGAAAACTTTGGAAAGAGGCCATGGTTGATGAAATTGCATCTTTGCACAAAAATGAGGATTAGGATCTGGTGGAGTTGTCGGCTGGAAGGAAACCCATTGGCAGCAAATGGGTGTTCAAGAAGAAGACAAATATAGAAGGAAAGGTGGAGAAATACAAAGCTCGGTTGGTAGCAAAAGGTTATTCCCAGGTGCCAGAAATTGATTTTGGTGATATATTTTCTCCTGCTGCCAAGGTAACTTCTATTAGATTACTTTTATTTGTTGTTGCTGCTTTTGATTTTGAGGTAGAACAGATGGATTTGAAGACAACATTTCTTCACGGGGATTTGGAAAAGGAAATATACATGATGCAACCTGAAGGCTTTGCAGTGAAGGGTAAGAAAGAACTGGTGTGCAAGTTAAAGAAGTCTCTGTATGGGTTAAAACAATCACCAAGGATGTGGTATCAAAAATTTGATACATTTATACGGGGACTTGGCTTCACCAGAAGCAAAGCAGATCACTGTGTGTATTTTAAATTAATTCGTGACCGTGTTATTTATCTGGTCTTGTATGTGGATGATATGTTGCTGGTTGGAAGTGACAAAGAAATTATCCAGGATTTGAAGACCCAATTTTCCTCCAAATTTGACATGAAAGATCTTGGTGTTGCAAACTATATTTTGGGCATGGAAATTAAAAGAGATCGAGGAAAGAAGAAGCTCTGGTTAAACCAGAGGAAGTATGTTGAGACAATACTGCAGAGGTTTAATATGCAGGATAGTAAACCGGTGAAGGCTCCTATTCCTATAGGTGTGAGGTTATTTGTTGAACAGTGTCCCAAGACACAAGAAGAGGAAGAGGACATGTCTCGTGTTCCATATGCAAGTGCAGTCAGTAGCATGATGTATGCAATGGTCTATACTAGACCAGACATTGCACATGTAGTGAGAGTATTGAGCAGGTTGATGTCAAAACTAGGGAAGGAGCACTGAACAACAGTGAAGCAGGTTTTCAGGTATTTGCATGGCACTAGTGAATGGTTTGTGCTACCAAGGAAGATCAGGATTCGATAATATGTTGGATATTCATGGCTTTGTTGATGCAGACTGGGTTGGAGATCTGGGTCAGAGAAGATCTACAAGTGGGTATGTGTTTAACCTATTTGGAGGTGCAGTCAATTGCATGAGTAAGAAACAATCTGTAGTGGCACTATCAACTACAGAGGCAGAATACATGGCAGCCACTCATGCAAGCAAGGAAGCAGTTTGGTTGCAGAGATTGTGTTCAAGTATGGGGTTAGTACAGGGAGCTATAAGGATAGACTATGACAGCCAAAGTGCAATTTTCTTGGCAAAGAACCTCGCATATCATTCAAAGACAAAGCACATTGATGTTTAGTATCACTTCGTGAGAGATATGATAGAAGACAAAAAGGTGTTGCTGGTAAAGGTGGACACTTTGAAGAATACTGCAGATGCATTTACAAAATCTGTGAGCTCTGAGAAGTTCTCTTGGTGTAGAGAGACAATGGGCGTTTTAGGGCTGGAAAAATGACTAAGCTCTCTTGTGGCCCCCTATGGAAAGAAAACAACAAGTGGGAGAATGTTCGGTTGTGTTATATTCTTTCCACGACTAGCGCATGTAGTTAACCGAGGGGTTAGAGGGAGGGCAGAGCCCCACTTCGTTGCATTGATTGTGTAGCGATGGGGGGGGGGGTTCACCGGGCATTTGAGGCATACCCGTAACCCCACTTTATGGGGTCCGGACCCTATGTTAAGTTGGGTGGACCCACCTATGGTTTTGTGCATGATTTTTGCACATGTTTTTGGACGCGATGGTATTCGGTCCATGGTATTGGATGCTTTGGCATGTATAAATATGTATTATAGCATTGAAAGGAACATAATGAAAAATCAAGCTGGTAGTCTCGGTTTTGGGATCCAGGGGAAAATCTCTGTGTATATGTGTTTTATTTGTTATTCTCTCGCATTGTTTATTTTCTGTGTTTTAGAATTTGTATGCAGGTAATTTCTGTACGGGGTTAAAACCTACATATAACACAACTCACTACAGTGTTTACAATAACCACCACATACACTTATTCACATTTTCTTCAACCAACAAATAATCCTATTGTGTATGGAGATTTATAAATCCAGCTCGATACAGTATTTACAATGATATACACATTTACAAATATGCACATTTTCTCTAACCAACAAATAAAAGGATACGATGCCAACATCTGCAATAAGGGAATCCAGAGGATCACACCTCCACCATCAAAGTAATACCAAGATTCACCTCCTTCCCAGGAAGTTCAGAATCCACTTTCAAAATCAAATCTACATCAAATATCCAACGCCATAATCATGTGCCACTTGTCCTCTCAGTTACCAACTCATTGTTCCACTGCACACTCCAATGTGCATCTGATTCCATCTAGCAATGCTAATGAAGAAAAAAATTCCATTCTTGACATTCCATTCTCTACTACACAATCCCTTGGGAAATCCGGTCACCCCTTCCATATATTCACTCACCTTCCAAGTTCCTCGACATCCCTATACCAAGTGATCCATCCCTCAGCAATGTTTCCTCACATCAGAAGGTCCAAAAACCAAGGCATATCCTTGCCTAAAAACCATCATACCAGTCATAGCATGTTCATGGAAATCAATGGACACTATTGGGTACCATTGCCCCACAATGACCCTACTTCTGAATTCTTTACAACATACTATTTCTTGTTCCAATTCCTTTTTATGCTTCTAGTTCCTTGACATCCAATTCCAACGACCCAAACCAGGCATTTTTCCATGCTTTCCTATACTAAGCACATAATTTCCATTAGACTCAAAATGAATTGAAATAAATCCAAATCATACCCCATTGGTAGCTCGTCAATGAGGTACACTTGCAATTTTGTTTACTTCCTATCACAACAAGACAAACTAACTCTTTGATCAAATCAACATGTATAAACATATCACATATGGTTAGCTCAAAATGCAACCATCATAGTCAAAATCATAGATCACATGTAACCATCATAAACCAGAATCATAAATCATATGCATAATTAAAACTGAAATAAAATACTAATTCTTATATTTTAATCGATCCTTTCCATATACACACCGAATCGGTTGCCAATCCCAACAAACACCCGGTGCCTTTTTTTTTATTCAATCACATACACATACACAATGTACATCACAACACATACATCAACACACAATAGTGTACAACACCACAGAATGCATAAATCTACACCTGAAATACATCACAACACATACACCTACACCAAGTGTACAACACAACACAACACAACACATACTACTACATCTGGTGTACAACACAATACACATAGGTACACATATTACAACACAACAAATACACATGTCACGATGCCATGACTACACAATGCACATAAGTAGTACCACTTGTACACAACACAACATATACAACATGCACACAATACCACATGTGCACCAATACCACATGTACAACATGTATATAGTACCACTTGTACACAATACCACCTGCACAACGTGTACAGAACATTACATGTACATGGCACCATTTGTACAACATTTATGCAATGCCACATGTACACAACACCACATGCACAACATGTACAACACCACATATACATAGCACCACATGCACGACATGTACACAACACCACCTACACACAACACCACACGTACAATATGTACACAACACCACATGTACAATCATACACACAACACCATATATACATAGCACCACATGTACAACATGAACACAACACCATATGTAGATAGCACTGCATATACACCATGTACATAGCACCATATTTACACAACATTGCATATCCAACATGCGCACAACACCACATATCCATCATGCGCACAGTACAATATGTACACAACACCACATATCCAACATATACATAGCAGCATCTATACCCATTACTGCATATGCAATATGCACATAACACCATATATACAACAGGAACACAACACCATAGGTACAATCACTGAATATAAAATATGAATAACATATACACAATAGTACCACTGGAAATCCAAAACCACACTATCTCTACCAAGAAACCTTGCTTCCAGTGCCTCCTTGCCATCCATGCTTATCCTAGCATTACACATATCACATTTTTTTCATTCCACTTATGTATCTCTCAGCATTACTAGTCTATAACATAAACGTAGGTATAGTATAAACACATAATATCAACTCAAATCCACATGATACTGACCTCATAAATTTGTTGAGGTTAATCTTCCCACTTGATTCCCCATAAGACCAAGAACATCTTTCGTGCCATTCATCTACATAAGCAATCATTCCTCCACAAGAATGATCCTTGACAACCCTGTCATATATATATATATATATATATATATATATATATATATATATATAGTAGCATAAAACAATCACAATCTTGTCAGACAATGACATACATACATACATGCATACACTTATACATATAAACATTATGTTAGGTCCCTATAATACTAGTGTATCCCCCATATTGTTATTGTTGTACCATTACATTATTATTGTAGAAAATCTTGTAGATTCACAAGCTCATGCAATTTACTAAAGCACATGACAAGAATCTACTTCTACTCTTTACAGTGGAAGCCCATAAAGATTGATGAAAACAATAATATCAAGAGGAAGACAAATCAATGGCACATAATGTTGGGTGTGGGATCCCCCAAGGTAAGTTTTGGGGCTTAAAGCCCAGATTTTGACCAAATCTAATGTAAAGACTCTGCGTTTTGTGGGCACGGAGCGCGAAGATTGTAAATGAGTCATAGGGTTATCCGCCCTCATTTTTGTAATGTAATGTCGGCTTTAGAAATCTATGCATGGTCCGCGAACCATGGGATTATATAAATAGATTGAGGCTCTAATTTGTAAATAACTGAATGATAGTCATGAATGAAGGATGAAGAATTGAGTCTTATCTAAGTGTAGAGTAGAGTCTTCGGGTCATAGAGTAGGAGAAGGATCTGCAGTTGAGTGCGTAGAGGCCTAGTAGTTCGCAACTGAGTGCGCGGACCCCTGCAGCTGAGTGCGCAGGGTGAGTCGAGTCTGTAAAATTTGGAGAAGTAATAAAGAGAAGTTTTACATCATTTTTGTGTATCTTTTTCCTGTTTTGTGCATTAAATGTATTGGATATAAATTGCAATTTCATTGTTTATATGTTGCACGAACTAATATGATTGTGTTGATAAAGTGAATATAAGATAAAGTATCTGCTTACATGAAGATAACTAACTATTATAAGAAGATAAGTAAGATCTGCAGTGTAACTTGGGAAAGTAGTGCAGATCACTGCTTTAGTAGCGCAAAAGCACCTCAACCCTTGGTTAGGGCTGTGTGAAGGTAATTATAACAGATTGCAAAGGCCTTGTAGGTCAGGATAGTGTGCGAAATGACCTGCTCGAAGGTACTCACAGTTGGACTAAACCAACCCTCAGACATCTCAAGGGTGTGGAAACTTAGTTCTAGTATCCCCCCATATTGCTTCGGGTAAGACCTCAGTTCGCGTTTTGCAAGCTATTGCCAAAAGGTCCAGTAGTGTAGGGATTTGTTTGGCTAATTAACTCTAAACCTGGGTCAGGCCCCCTCAAGCCAACAAATGGTTCCATTACCAGGACTGGAATTTGCATAGAGATATATGATTTCGTATCATTGGAATCCAACTAATAAGGAAATTAAAGGTTGGTTAGATAGAAGAATTCACAAGTTCGCGGCGCAGGAGAACAGGAATCTGTGACTAACAAAAGAAGAGAGGTTAGACTGCTACTCGTACATAAAGATCCACGAAATCTTTTTCACATCTTTCCCTACTAAGTTGTACGAGTGGATTATGAAGCTAGCAGATAGCCAAGGAAGGTGGAAACTCGACAATCCTATTGTGTGGACCCTAGAGTTGGTGTGCAAATTGGAAGCATCAGAGGATAAGATTGCATGTGTTGTTGATCACTGGATTGATCAGATTATAGGAGGATTCATTACTGAGTTCGCGGTAGATACTTTAGTCAGCTATAGCGAGGTAGAGCGACGCTTTCTCAAAGGATCGTGAGGTAAGTATGTAAAGTCTCTGAATACTTGGATTAAAATGTTATTGTGTGAAAAGAGGGTTTTGAAATTACCTTGATGTCTAGAGCTACACAAAGTGGAAAAACCTATGGAAACGAAGGAAGTAAGGGATTAGAGAATAGCCCTTTGATTTCACCTACACGGGGGGATGAGGAAGAGCTCGCAAAGGTCTCGCCGCGAAGTGTGATCCATTTGATAAGGCAAAGGATTCCGCGCATACCACCCCCACCCACATCACCACCAGTTTCACCACCTTCACTTCCATCTTTGCTCGTAACACCTCTGCCACCACTGCGAGTCAATATGGCAAGCGCGATAAAGTTTCCTGTGTTCAAGGGAGTAGGAAATGAAGATCCAAACCAGTTTTGGTTCGTGATAAGAGCCGTATGGGAAGCGCAGGGAGTTACAAATGATAATATAAAGAAAGCGACGCTGGTCAGCGCTCTGCAGGATCGCACGCTGACATGGCATATGAAGCATTCTAATGACAATCCGAATGCGGGAATCACGGATATCCAAATTGCGCTAAATAGAGAATTTAGCAGACTGAAGTCAGAAGCATAGTCGACAATTGGATTCAAAGAGATCACAATACTACCAGGCGAGACTCCTTGGGAGCTGGATCAAAGACTGAAGTGTACGATTCGCGAAGCTAATATGACTTTGATGGATGGACAACACCATGAATGGTTTGTAGCATCACTAACACCGCATTTGAGGAACGCACTATCACAACAAAGGTTAACGACTTAGGTAGAGGCTTTAGAGATCACGATGAGGCTGCATGAAATCCCAATGTAGGACCCTAACTTGGGAGTTCAGTAGATCCATGCACAATTGAAAAACTTATGCCTTGAGATACAGAGTCTGAAACAAGACAGGATAGCTTGACCAGAAGTGCGCGAAGAGGTGTGGTGCGTAAAATGCAAGGGTTAGAGTCATGATAAGGACCATTCCCTGTGTTCACGAATTACCTCATGGGAGGAGGACCGATGTCGTTAAGGCCGGAAGTGCAAGCAATACCTAGCGCGACACCTGCTTTGTGGTGCGTGATTTATCAAATAGGAGGAAAGCATGCTACGGACAACTGCCATTTGTTACAGAAGTACATGCAGAATTCGCAACAATTGTTATATAATTTATGTATATCGGTTGGACATGATGAGCACACTTGTAGAAGCTATGAGATGATGATGGATAGAACTCCCACCTATAGAGTTTAGGCTGAAACTCAACCCCTAGACCAAAACGCAGGAGTGGCGCGAACTAGATTTCAAGGGCGCGGACGAGGTCGAGGTGGAGGAGGACTTGGAAGAGGTCGCGGACAACTGATATGCTACAATTGCAGAGGGTCGAGACATTATGCTCATGATTGTACGAATCTAACGCGCCCATCATGTCTGTATTGTACCTTGTTTGATCATGAGAAGGAGGATTGTCCTACACTGATAGCTAGGATACGTGACAATGGAGCGCTACCACCTCCCCCGACTCGGAACCTGTAGATAATGAGTTTTGAGCCGCACGAGGAAGATCCAAATGTGAACATTGTGCTCTGAAGTGGAATCACGATGAGAGTGATAAAGGGAAACAACCCGAAGATAGTACTTGGGTTTGCAAAGCTCCGACGAAAGAAGCAGAGTTTGATTTGGAGTGTGCTAAGAAAACCTTCATGAAATCTAAGAAGAGCTTCGATGATGCCTCCACTTTAGGAAGCAAAGATAGACCGGAGCTGGAAATGGACCCATATATGCTTACAACATTCTTGGAAACATGTATGAAGCTACAGTGTGATAGTAAGGTTGTAAAAGGATTGCAGGAACTCATTAACAGATGTATTGGGACCGCACCAAGAGAACCGCACATAGTCCGAAAGATTGGAAAACGCAAGACTAGGACAGGGAGAGAGATGAGGCTAACCACGCAGATTGGAGAATATGAGATGGACCAAGTAATTCTAGATTTAGGATCTGACGCAAATGTTCTGCCGAAGCAGACATGGGAGCACATGGGGAGGCCTACGCTGCAATGGTCTCCTATTTAGCTATGAATGGCGAACCAATAGAAGATAATACCCATGGGATGATTACAGGGAATCATTGTGGATATTGAGTGAGCGAGTGCGCTAGAAGACTTTGAAGTAATAGAGATTGTTAATGACAACAATCCCTACTCTGTGCTCGTAGGAATTGATCTGGCCAAGGATATGAATGGGGTGATTAATCTGAAGAAGCGCAAGATGATTTTTGAGAAGAAGTCTTTGACCATAGTTATACCCTTGGACCCTGCAGAAGGATTGTGCTATACAGAGCCAATGCACGACTATGAAAGTGACAATGATTTGGACTGCATCTACAAAATAACTGCGCGAGAGCAAGACTAGGTAAATCCCATCACAGATGGACGAATATCATGGGACCGCGAAAGCTCCTATACTTCACATTCGGATGAGGAGATAGAGCGATGGTTGAATCAGTTACATGAGGTAACCATGCTAAACTATAATATGATGACAAGATCGTTGCGCTGCATATCAACAGAAGTGAGGGATTTGCCTACTTATGATGGGTTAAGTGAGGTAGATACTTTCCTAGACAAGTTTGAAAGGGAAGTGCTAAAAAAGCAACGTTTCTAGGCCTTGAATTGGGTATTGTGTGCTACACCTGCGAGGTGGTGGGGTACGCACAAAGGGAGTTTTGAGGACAGGCGCGAATGCAGAAGAATGATGCACACGTGGTTTAGGAAGCCTAGAGTGCGATTAACAGATAAATGCAATGGGTAGGATAAACCGTGCGCACATCTAGCTAGGTGGATGTCGACATATGGAAAACAACCTACACAGATGCACATGAACTTCGCGTTGGGAGATATGGTCAATAAGCATGTGTTGGGGGGGAAATGCATGAATGGTTCCTCAAGTTGGAATGATAGAGTGTGGAGAGAATGAGTGCATAGAAGGTTATCCATGCGAAAGCATTTAAAGAGGTGTACGAAGCGCTGAACAAGGTATATAATGCGCAACGAAGTGATTGGGACCTGCACGTACCAGTAGTTTTATGGGCTTATAGGGCGATGTGCAAGAAACTGATGGAATAGACACCTTCTAGGTTGGCCTATGGAGCAAACGTTGTAATGCCGATGGAGTCTATCATGCCTAGTTCACGCATAACAGTGCCCATGGATATGATGGATCGCGGAGCCTTGGAAGAAGGGATCACACAGCTGGACAAAGAAGAAAACTTGGGACCTGATGAAGAGATCTAGTAGTGTGATCTTAGGCTCTAAGAACTCATGAAGGAAAAAGTTCGATTGAGGGAGAAAAGTGCCACGGCGGAAGAAGTCAAGAATCTTGAGGAAGGAATAAAGAAGGACTTTCTTGATAAGAAAACTATGGTGATAAAACATGATGCGCATGATTACGTTGACAACTTTGGGGACTACTGCCATGAGTTGATCAGTGTGATGCCTTGGATCGGGCCATATATTACTAAAGGGGTCACCGAAGGGGGCGCGATGCAGATAGTAAAGTTAAAAGGCAGAATTTTCCGAGGAAAAGTGATTGATGGTCATTTGATGCCATATACAGGTGGCCCAGCCACCTGACTAACCGTGGGAAGCACAGTCTTAGCGCTCTAGGCAGTTTAAAGGAGGCGTGGGACTATAAACTACTCTACCCGAGAGCTGCGCAATGACGGGACTACGTGCAAGAGCTAAGTGTCACAAGGTTTGCGATAGCGCAAGGGTAGCTATGCTTCCACATGGGTTGGCTGGAAAGTGACCGTTATAGTCACTATTCATGATGTGATGCTTGGTTTGAGAGAAAATGGAGTGGGTGGTAGGCATTTCAGGTAGGATTTATGGGCTAGATTTGGGAAAATCTACCGCCAAGGGAACGGTTGAATTTGAATTCAAAACGCGCTATAAATTGCAAAGGGCTACCCAACAAACAACACTTGGCCATTTGAGAATTGATCTATTGTGTGCCCAGAGATCGATGAACCCAGATCTGTTTGATTTTTTGAAGTCAAAGGCGTTGTTTGAGCACTTACCTGAGACATTGAGAAATTTGTGGAACAACAGTATGACCACACCAGAGGAAGCCATGGATATCGGTGAAATGACCACTGAAGAGGCTACATAGGACATGACAATAAGAGATGCCCCTAAGAGTGCCAAGATAGTCGTGAAAACCCATAAATCACCATGCATGCCGAGACTCAAGAAAGATAAGCAACCCATGGTTCCAGTGTGCGTGTCCCCTAGAAACCCGCTGCAAACTAGACTAACCATGGAATAAAAGGGGGAAGTAGTTAATGTGGAAAACGATGAGGAGGAGGAAGACCTTGAAGAAATCCTAGTTGAGGAGGAGGAGGGTGAAGAAATGGAGAAAGAAACCCAGGGTACGGAGCCTCTAACCAAGCTACTAGCGTATGTTCCTCCGCGAAAAGGGAAACCAAGTGTACCTAAGGAACTAGATGAGAGCAAGAGCTCTCTGCAGACTCCGCTACTACCTGACGATATCATTTTTGAAGGAGTGCACTTGGGAGGGGTGCCAAGTCTAAATTTTGAAGACTGGGATCTCGAGGACCATGAGAATTTCCCACACTTGGAACTGCATAGATCATGAAGCTGAAGAAAAACACTACGACATAAGTCATAGAGTTGGAGCCGCACAAGTGGTTGCACAGAGTAGAGAAAGTAGGGTTGTTGAACTTGCTCTAGGTGTCGCATAACCATCGTGCCCCAGTAACTATCTTTGTCATCAGGCAGCTACTCTGCTTGGTGCATGATGGATTTTTGTGGTTGGAGGAGCCCATCCCCATCATGGACCACCTGATTCATAGAATTACTCGACTTCCTTGCAAAGGGGGGGACCTAGCATATATTTCGGAGGATAAGAGCAATGACTTGGCCATCGCAGAGGCCATGAAGGCAAAATTCAAGCTAGAGAAGAAGAAGAGAGGGTACACGATCTCCAATATCAACAATAAGTCAGTCAAACTTATGACCCAAATATTGGCTGGCAAGGTTATGCGGAAGTGCCGCCCGGATGAGGTGCCTGCGCTAGTGATAGTACTTTCCACGCAATGTGCAGAAGGGGTCCAGTTTAACTGGTTCGAGTACTTGTGCAAGGAGTTCCTGGAGAATTGTCGCGAGGCACAGGAACAGGGGAAGACCTTCCATTATGCATGGCTTTTGCTGTCCATAGTGCTGGTGGCTTGGGAATTACCTGAGGAGAGCCAGTTCCCCACAATTGCGCGGGATCTTCTGGAGGCAGCGAAGTACACTTTGCTGTGGGCCACTAAAAATGCATGGAGAATCAGAGACAACAAAACATTCTAGGTGTTCATGGAGATGAACATCAGAATGGGGATTAACTACAAGTTGTGGTCATCACCTACTATCTACAATAGTCTGTAGAGCTTCATGGATTTCAAGGCAAACTTCGACCATGAGTATGTCAGGGCGCACAAGGACCTCGCGAAGAAGTGGAATGAGCTCCTGTACCTGGCCACAGAGGATGTTATATTCGCTGTTCTTGAGTCATGGCCACCGGAGTGGCACACCCTAGCCATTTCTTTGATAGAAATATAAAATTATGCTACACAACGAAAGAAGAAGGAGGAAAAACTATGGATGACGTAGTTGTCAAAGAAGAGAAGAAAAGAGGTGTTGCACTAAAAATTGTCACCTTGACATTCTGCAATCTGTGTGAGTCCATTACCACTCATACTTTCCTCCTTTACAAGTCTAAAGCCTCAGTTCTTCATATCAAGCCTTGAAAGTAAGAGAAAAGCCCTAAAAGTCTCTAAAACTCTGGTTCCACACTTTCTCTTAGTCTTACCTACGGTCCCGCACCTAATGGTCATGTTCCCTGCGCACCTGATTGCTATGTCTCAGTGTTATGGGTGCGGACCCCTGTAAAAGGTAAAAGGCGCGAGTATATTCTAAAAAAAACTCACTTTCAGTCATTTCTAGAAGCTTCTGGAAGGAATCTTGAGGTGGCAAGTTTGCTCTCTTAAGGTTCATGCATCCCATACCTTAAGGAGCTAACCCCTTGATGTGAGGAGCTTATCCCTTTGAAGGAGGACTCTATCCCTTCATAGGTGGACCTGTAACGTCCTCCTCTGCACTATAAAATGAAGCATTGGGTTGGTTATTAGGGAGGTTGAAAGCTGAATATTTTTGAGATGAAATGTTACTGGAACTTAGTCTTCTCAGTTGAGTTTTTATGAGGAGAGATTACATATCTCTAAGATCTCATTTGGAGGAGTGCAAGGCTTGTAAAAGTAAAGGAAACTCCTGTTTCGGACCCCAGGAAAAGCTTATTCAACATCAAGGGTGAAAAGGTTGTAAGGTTCTTCTACTTCAAAGTTAATACAAATAAGTTTGTTTTTCTCAATAAGCTGTTCATTAATGGTTTATTTTATGGATTCCTTGATCACCATAATAGACATGATTTGCGATATTTGCTATGCAGGTGCTATTTGATGTTTGCTTGTTTGTGATTGCAGGTCTTTAAAGATAACTCTTTCGGATGATCGAGGGATGACTACAACGAACAAGCGTTGGATCCAAGGTAGGATCGTAACACCTCTATAGTTTTTATTTGTAAATTGCATATGTCTAGAGAAAGATAGATTTGTTTGTCTTTTTGTTGCTAGATTATCTTGTGATACTAGGGAGATTGGTCTTGTCTACAAGAATGATTTATCCAGCCAACAAATTGGCGACTCCGCTAGGGAACTAAATTTGGTTTTTGGTTTTCCTTTGTCTTTGACTTGAGAAACTTGTTTTCGTTTCTGGTTTTTGATTGATGTATGTTGGCTTGGGTAGTTTTTAGAATCTAGATTATTTTTTGTTTTTTTCGAAGTTTTCAGGGGACCGCACTTTCTCTTTACAGACAGTGCGGGCATTTCCACACTTTTCCTTTAGTAAACAAAGCAGTACTACACCTAGTTCTACTGGAAGCCTGCAGACCCTGTAATTTTTTTTGAAAAAACTAAAATGTTTTCTTCCAGTTAAGTTTAGGTTTCATTTAGGGTTTTTAGTGTCTACCTAGATCTGCATTCTTTCTGTCAAAAATCTCTTGTGAGTGAGTTCCGATAGTATTTTTGTTTTGGATGATTTTCTAGAAGTTTTGCATGCTTGGAGTGGTTTTCACTTTGTCTCTGTAGTGACTCAAAGATTAGAAGCTTGAGAAACCTTAGATCACCCTTGTGTCTTTTCATCTTCTTGATGAGTCTGACTTGGTTGTAAAATCTATCCTTTGTGAGAAACAGATTTAGTTTTCTCCTTGAAAATCTTTGAACAAACTTTGTTAAAAGTTTTGAATTTCATTTTCACAAAAGAAAACATATCTGGATGTTTTTTGATTGATTTGTTATTCTGAACAAATGAATCCTTAGTTTACTGAACAACTAAGAAAAATGTCCTAAAAAAGAATTGAAGCTTTTATTTAATTAGATTTTAAAAAGTTTTTAGATCTCAAAATTAGTTTTGTAGTTTTGAGTGTTTTTCTAAAATTGTAGATCTCTTTTGAAGCAAATTGTTTTTTGTAGTTTCGAGTTTTGGAAAAGGAAAGGGATTTATTGTGATCATTAATTAGTAGTCTCGTTTTGAGTTCTTATTGAAAAATACAAAAGTATTTTTTTTTTTTCATGTTGAAAGAAAGAATTGTTTCTTAAAGAATTGCATTCTCGAACTCTTTCTTTTAGCTAGAATTTCATTGAAAGAAAAACAAATTGCTTATCATTTTAGGTGCATTTTTTAGTGTTTTTGGAGTCAAGTCTTCACACCATAAAAGTTTCATTTGCATACCTATTGACTTAAAGAACAACCCATAAAAGCAACGCTTAATTAAAATTGATCTAGTAATCTTTTTTATTTCTAGGGCTCTTATCACCACTATAGCTTAGGCTAGTATCTTGGAGTAGGGAGTAATTAACTCTCCAAGATAGTTAAAACAAACAAGTAGATACATCTTGCGATAGGAAATAAATCCAATTGTAATTGATACATTCTGGGAAGCTTCTCTTAAAGGACTCAATCACAAGATCATGTCCGAACCTTTGAGACAATCAAGTCTGTTTCATTGGGAAAGATAGAAGATTTGCGCGTATTAAAAATGGTAAACCTCGGATTAACCATTGTCGAGGAGCCTGGGGTCACTTGTTGGTAAACCTCGGATTGATCATTGTAGAAATTTTGAATAATTTAACACATATTCAACAGAGATTATCCTGATCATGTACTATTGCGGAATACATACACAATACATAAGCTCCTCTACGTTGATCATCAATATAGCAGCATCAATAACAATAAAACATCAAGAGCATTCACACATTAATACAGTATGTAACCCGGGGAAAGCATCTCGCTAAAAACCCCACACTATCTGTATATTAATGATTGAGACCATGTAACATTACAAAGTACAATGCTTATCACAAGCAATCCAGTACCAGCTCCACCTATTACACACAATACAGCTCAGATCGGATCTCCAAATCTATTCCACTGCTTGCCTGCCTCCACTGCTCAATACCTGCTCAAGAATGAATGAGAATGGTCTACCAAACTCGTATTTCACCTCCAAAGAATCACTCACAATGTGTAAGACGTGAGCATAAGCTACAAACTGGGCAAATACATGAGAAAACTCATTGGCATACTCAATCCTTTGATTGTGCAAGATCTGATGCACAACTATAGTCACAATTGATAGCAATCTGATTCTCTAACACCTATCCCTGTTGAACTGAACATGCACTGACATGCAACTGAGTTAATTGATGTATTCTATAGTTGTATTATGAGTTAATAATTAGTTTAACAACTCATCATTAGTCTATCTGCAGTTAGACTAACTACAACTAGTTTAACCAAGTCAAACTGAACACAACTCCATCAACTCCACAATCAACTCCACCAAACTCAACTGATTGAGTTCTAACTGAAGTCATGCATGCAACAACTCAACTGACTCATAAGAAAAGCGTACTTCCTTCTGACAGCTGCATGGGCCACATCTTCAGCTCAAACTGAAGTGCTCCAAGAGAATAAGATCAAGTTTATAGTCCAAATATTATTATGAGACAATAATATTTGACTTTTCTATTTTTGACAGCCAGTCTAAAAATAGACTTTGATCACCCACACTGTGGTCACCCACACTTTGGTCACCCACATTGTGATCACTCACACTATGGTCAAAAATAGAACTTGCGCCATAATTTGCCTGCAGGCCCACTTAGTGAAGGCGACTCTTTTCACTAAGCTCCATCATGTTGTTTCAATCTCAACACTCCCTCTCGACAAGATATGGATTATCAGCAACCCCTATCCTGCCTCGGTGGTACTCGAATTTGCTCTTGGTGAGAGCCTTCGTCAGAATATCAGCATCCTGATCCTCTGTTGGAATGTATGAAAGAAACATGATCCTCTGCTGCACACAATCTCTGATATGATGGTACCTGATGTCAATATGCTTAGATCTATCATGAAATACAGGATTAGCCGAGAGTTTAATGCAACTCTGGTTATCACAGTAAATCACAGTAGGATCCAAATGAGAACTGAACAAACCAACCAGGATCTTCCTCATCCATATAGCCTCGCATGCAGCCAAACTTGCCACCATATACTCGGCCTCCGCTGAACTGAGTGCCACGGATCTCTGCTTCCTGCTGTACCAAGAAACTGCTGTCGATCCAATACTAAAGACCCCTCCTGATGTGCTCTTTCTGTCCATTGGGCTCCCTGCCCAATTTGCATCCATGAAGCCACATAGCTTCACCTCATCCTCGTGTCTGTACCACAAACCATATCCCGATGTGCCTCTCAAGTAGCGTAATACATGCTTGCCCGCCTTCCAGAAGAGCTTGGTAGGCTTAACCATAGCTTGTGAAAGCTGGTTAACTGCATAGCATATATCAGGTCGCTGTTATAGACATTTTTGTGCCCTACAACTCCAAGCATGAAATGTCCATAAACCAAGGGCTCCTAAGTCCCTAAAAGTGTTGTTCTAACCCCTAAAGGAACAAGGTCAACAGATTACAGCTTCTCCCAGAAGTTCTCCACCAGAAACTGCTCAGAATAAATCAAAACAGGATCATTTCAGCTGCTCCACTGGCTAGGTGCGTTGCATTGCACCTAAATACACTGTGAGGGTGCATTGCATTTCAAAAGTCCCTTCTGTGGGGTGCAATGGGCGAGAAATGACAAATGGCAGTGTCATTCCGCGAGGTGGAGAGACAATGGAAGCTTCCAGAATCTTCTCCTGTGACACTTGCCTCACTGAATTCGACCAAGGATGAGTAAGAGGCCTTCAGTCTCCAAGTGGAAGCAAGAACTGACAGAGAGAAGACACTAATCAAATCACAAGCTGACTCATCCTCCTTATAGATATCTATATATGGATCCCTCATCCCAGAGATCCGGAGGCTGGAATTTTGCATATTGTAAGGAATTGTTGTTGGTTTTTGAGACAAACATCAGAGTATTGGGTGATCTATGCTTTGTTTGAGGTGAAGAGGGGCTTCTTTGCTGGGAGGTTGATGCTGGGTCAGGAACCACCTGTTGTAACTCCTCCTAGATCTTTTCTTATTTATCAATAAAAACTATTTGAGTTTTCCTCCATGCTTTTGTATCATTGATGCTTGTTACATTTGTATGGTTAACTTAAATCTGATCCTAAGTTGTTTATGAATATAGATCCATGTCTTTGTATAGTGTTCTTCTTCTGTGATCTTACAGGTACTTTGTGAAGCTGGGCAAGTAAGGGAGTAGGTAGCTGGAGACTATCAAAGAAGAGAGGGATTGGATCAAAGGATTAGCGCAAGACACAGGTTGGTTCTTTCTATTCCTCTCTATCTATAGTTCATAAAGGAAATACAAAAGTAGTTTTTCTCTGTTTGTTTCTAAGGCAGCTGTCACACCTTAGTGGGATAGAGCAATTCTAAATAGACACTTTTCCCTGTAACAAAATGGCGACTCCACTGGGGATCGAACCCAGAATCTCTGGTTTCGCAGACCAGCGCAGGTACTGGGGATCTAATTAGTTCGTTTGTTTATCATTCTTTGTTTGTTTGTTTCATAAACTTATATGTGGCATTCGAACTGCATTTTCCATAACAAATGCAAAGTAGACATCTGCTGCTTCAATCCATTCACTGGATCTGTTTATGATTTGAACAACTGATTCACAAACTATCTGATTTCCCTTGTGATAGCTCTTAGATCCTCTTTAGATCTACCCCTGATTGTTGAATTACTGATTGCTTTTACTCGGCCAAAAACCAAAGACTGAACTGCAAACTGTGACCCGGAACCCGGACAGATTCTCGTTTCTGGCCCAGCGCTGGTACTGTTAAGAGATCCTGAATTTCAGCGCACTTCCCGAAAGGGCAACCTGCGCTGCATTTCAGATTCTCTGTGTTACAGGTGCGTTGATCAGACTAGCCCCGTGCAGCTGTGGTTCTTGTGCTTCATTCTTTCCAGTTCTATCTCTGAATTTTGCTGCCTGTGATCAATATATGTCTGTTTGAAGCCTCTTTTCCTTGCTGTTATTCCGCCTCCTTTGTACAAAAGAACTATAGATGTTTTTGTGTGTTTGTTGAGTCATTTACAGTTTTCCATTGCAAAAGTAGAATAGTTGTACTGTCGTCCTTTGATTTGGATCTGTCGTAAGTGTCGATTTCGATCATAGGAGAAAGTTTGATTGCTGTTGATGGTCGATTATACTGTTACTATTACCTTTGGTCTGAATTTGTGATTTTCTAGTGTCAAGAACAAGTGTTCATTTCAAAATCGCAAGGTGTCGTAATCATCTCTATTTTTTGATTTCAAAAAAGAGCTTGTTTATATTTGTCGCTTGAAAAGAAATTCAGATTTGTACATCAACTTTCTTTTTAGCATCAATACTAAGAAAGTCGAAAACAAATACATGCATGTGCATTTGCATATAGACAGTCTGTTTGGCTTGATTTAGGAAAGTGCATTTACAGTGTGCTCTTTGCTCTTTGTGAAAAGATTGTGTCTTTGTTTTCCCCTAGTAGCTAGGATTTTCATTGCACAAAAGAGATAAAAGTTTTTTTATCATCTTTAGATTGCATTTTAGGAATTACATCTACATCTCCTGGTGAACCCAAAAGGCAAACTTCATAAGCAAGATCAACTTAAAATAAATTCAATGAATCTAACAACGCTTTGGAACTTAACGCACAACATTTAGAGGTCTAGGCTAGAGACATATTCCGGCGTCGTAAAACCTGGTAACTGTTATGCTCACTGATGGTTGGGTGATTCCTCCACTTTGAGACGATAAGTGCCAGTACGGACTTGTGCTCCCACGTACCGTCGAGTATATTTTGGGAGACCCCTATAGGCTTAAATCCTTTATCCATAGGAAGCCGTGTCTGCTGCCCTATCGATCGCAATGCACTGAACACAGCATTCGGGAAGATTGACTGCCGTACCGTAAAAAGTATCCTGCAGTATTGCAATTGGTTTGGTACTCCCTCTACCTAGACCTCCAGAGCAGTCCCTTTCGTTCCTTTTCAGACTCCTTAATGGAAAAGGTCCATCTAAGCACTTGTCACTTCAGGCTCATTAAAAATCGAAGGAGATTAGAGTCATCTTTTGTTTTTTCTTGACTCTTAAAAACTGAAAAAACAAGCTGTGTCAAAGCATATAAAAATTTATTTTAAACGGAATATTCATTACCCCTTTCCTACGTTGATCTTGGGTTGAGAAAATGGAGTCAACCAACCAAGGAATTCCCCTTGGAGGAAATCCTAGTCCCTTCTCCTCTTGGGGAGATGTTGGTGCACCCCATATGGCCACATTTTCGCTTCCAGGACTGACAATTGGTTTGCCTGTATGGCTCTTCTCAACCTCTGTCGTTCGGAACACCATTATTCCTGAACAATTGAATCAGCAATTAGACAAGTCTAGAGTTGACCACCAGCCTTCTACTTCCTCTAATTCTTCCTCTCCTCCTTCCTCTTCGCTTGATGGGGCTGGTAAAGCCAAAAGTCAAGTTCCTAAGGAGAAGAAGGAAAAGAAGAAGAAAGAGAAGAAGAAGAAGGAGCCAAAAGCGAATGGGGGCAAACGAGTGTCGTCTAACGAAAATCCACACACTGCACCGACCAGGCCTAAATCGCCATGTGTCATTTGCAAAGGAGACCACTTTCACAGAGATTGTCCTTGCATCCCTCGGATCTTAAGGGACTGGTCTCCTCGTTTTCACAACCCAGTGTCGTCAACCTCTGATGATCATGTTGAAAACACACCGTCAACTAGTGAAAGTGAAGCCCCAGGACAAAAAGGAAAATGTAGATTTCCTTGTAAACTGTGTGAAGGCGATCATGTCGTCCACCGTTGTCCCTTCTTAGACGAAGCTAAAAGAGTTTTGGATGATCATCTGGTTTCACCGTTACGACTTCCTCCTGGATATAAAAAACTCTTGCCGAGTCCGTCACTAGTTGAAAATCCGACTGACCCGTTCAGGTGGTCGACCGAAGCATCTGTCATTGAAGATGAACCATCTGAATCCACACCAGACGAAAGTCAAAAGGTCAAGGCGGCAGTTGACCCGGTCTTGCCTTCAGAGATTCCATCTTCAGATAATACAATCACTGAAGAGAACAAGGATGACACCGTCCAAATTCTTTTCATAAGCACAGACTCCAACAAACATGGGGACAATTTACCCGTTCCTTTACCACAGGAAGGAAGTTCGTCAGAGTCGTACCCAGCCGTCTATTCGGTCCCACCTCCAAGCAACCTAGTTGTCTCCTTCGACTGGAATCAACTAGGCAGACCCCGTTTACCAGCTAGCGTACCATTCTGAATTATTGTTCAAATATATAGAATGGTTATGGCTGGTACCATCATAGATGAGGGGGCTTCTGTGAGTATCCTTTCCTCAAATACTTGGAAAGCGCTTGGTTCGCCATCGCTTTTGCCTGAGATGAGAAATCTGAGAGGCTTTGATAAAGGAACCAGTCGACCGTTAGGGATCCTTCCAGATGTGCCCATAACATTGAGAGGGAAAACCGTTCACATGAATGTAATGGTAGTTCAAGGACCCCTGGATTACAATCTACTCCTTGGACGAGACTATATTTATTGCATGGGAGCAATTGTCTCCTCACTCTTTAGAGTAATGTGTTTTCCGTACGAAGGAAGAGTGGTCAAGCTCGTGGACCAGCTTTCATTTCCCGGATCATATAGAGCAAATAGTCATATACCATCCCTGAATGGTCTTTTCACGCAAGAAATGTCTCAATCTCCAGTTCGTCCTCCCGATGAGTGTGAGTGATTCAGAGGGATATGACTGAAACCCAGGGGGCATGCACCCTGGTCTGCTTCGGCAGGAAAACTTCGAGTATAAGGTAGGTTTCTGTGGGAGAATATGACTAGTCTGTACCCCCGTCCGTGATTGGAAGAGGGGGTTATTCTAGAACAAGATTCTCTTGTCAAAGTTATGTGAGTTGGCGGGCATCGCCGCTCACCTTTGTTTATCTCGGTAGACATCGCCGAAGAAGTGTTTTGTTTGCATTGTGAATAGAACAATCTTTGGGTAACCTGTAAGAGGTAGGCCTCTCTCGGTAAAACAAATTTTTTAACGGAATAAAGAAGGGGTAACCTTGAAACTCTGTTTTATACCTGGGGGCATGCAAACCTTTTGGAGTGTAAGCAAAGAGTGATCATTTATCCGTTTTTTGGATTAGTGGTTTCCTAACTTGCATAAAGAAAGGATGTGGGGCGAAACTCTAAAAGTTTCCATTTTTATATGAGACATTCTTATCACAAGACTGGATTAATCGAGCAGTTTTAGCACATAGTTCAAGCTCGTTAAAAAATAAACATAAGACATGAGCAAATGTTTCTACCCGCGTTTAAGCTCGTTAAAAAATGAACTATTCCTCGGTAAATAACCATCGTGAATGTAGTACTTCAGCCATTAAAGCCTTGGTCATGTTTGCACCGTCACCTCCACTTTTTCATTGGTCGATCATTCACCTCCATTTGATTGTTTACCCATTTTGAGGAACAGCTGCGAAGAGTGATTTCACTAGCTATCCTTGTGACACTGCCGTGATTGGAAAATTCCAAACCTTACCTGGAATCAGCTGCTACCCGTTTTATCACTCGTTCCTCAAAAGACGAGTCTCCTTTAAGCTCTTTTCAACTGACTCGTAAAATATGAAAAGATTGCCGAGTCCTTGGCCTTCCAGCTCGTTAAAGGGACAGGAAGTGCTATCCCTCATCTAGATTTTAATCTTTTTGGACCTGAGGGATTATTACACAAAAAGATCGAGCGCTTGTTTTGTTCGGCTCGTTAAAACTATCGAAAATTCATCCCTTCTGTATTGTTTTATACTTTTTCGGACTTAAGGGATTAGATGACGAAAAAGGAATTTTGGAGTTACCTTTACGTTCCTTTTCAGACTCTCTAAAATTGAAAAGGACCGAGTTATCTTTGTCGTTAAACTTGTTAAAAAGATTAATAGCGACAAACTTGTCTTTAGACGAGAACGAGTTTCACTATCGCTAGGCTCGTTAAAACATAGCGATGGGTTTGCCCGAAGGGCAAATTATAGAACAAGCATATGTTATCCTCCTCAAGCTTGACAAAAATAGAGAGGTACTGGTAGCAATGACTGGGAAAAAATTGGGAAGAAAACTCAAAGAAACTTTGTTGGTAGCAAGTCGCTCTTGAACATGACACTTCCACTCCGTGTCCGAGTCGGGTTGGGTTGTTTCATTCACCGGTCACATCACCATGGTCACGCCATAACATCCACATTTGGGGTTAATGCTACCAATCCATCACATCAGTGTCGCCGATATGTTCAAGAGAAGTCATCCAGAGAAGTCACCTGTGTCTCACCCACTACCATACATTATACTCCATTCTTTCATGACCGCCACCCTGAACATTATATCATCAGATCGTTTTCACTTCCATCAAAATCATTTGCTCCGTTCCGTGTCATTGATGTGGGATTCATTAAGGCCCTCCTGTGATGGATCACTTCTTGTCGACATCAGCTCATTATCCAAGAAGTTTGATCTAGGAACACCCCATTCAGTACTTTGAAGCTTGCATGCCTCAATGGCAAGTTTCTCACTTCCGGCGACAGGTTTACATCAATGACCTTCGACCGAAAGATTTTGCGTGGTGTTCGATGCCAAGTCCTTTATTCACACCACGTGAATTGTACTGCAGTACCTTGAGGATCATTATCATTATCGGTGATTCCTCTCACGCTTGTTAACAATTTACATCATTGACTGGTAATCAAGCGATGTCTTTCCATGTTCGACTTCAAAACATTTCTCACATGGATCGACTTGTACTTCGAGTAAATATCGGACGAGATTGAAGACCCCGGATCTAGTTTCATCCATCCGGGCTACGATATATATTCAGGGAAATAAAGACATCAAATGTATAGCATTGCAGCACAGATAATCATCCTACCAAAAGGATGATGGCTCTATCAGAATCATCAGTCTACCCTCAGACGATTGTCTGTCCTATGTACATGAAAATGAATTTATAAAGCTGAGCATGGGAATGCTTGCCTCAGCTAGATCATGAAAATAATATGAAGATAATGTATTGTATTGTATCTTATTACAGGTCTCCTCCCAGCATTGAAAGAACTTCGGATCCTCATAATAAATCATTTCACCCGACACCAAAAGGTTAACGGCCTCATACTTTAGGGGGCAATTGTTATAGAAATTTTTGTGCCCTACAACTCCAAGCATGAAATGTCCATAAACCAAGGGCTCCTAAGTCCCTAAAAGTGTTGTTCTAACCCCTAAAGGAACAATGTCAACAGATTACAGCTTCTCCCAGAAGTTCTCCACCAGAAACTGCTTAGAATAAGTCAAAACAGGATCATTTTAGCTGCTCCACTGGCTAGGTGCGTTGCATTGCACCTAAATACACTGTGAGGGTGCGTTTCATTTCAAAAGTCCCTTCTGTGGGGTGCGATGGGCGAGAAATGACAATTGGCAGTGTCATTCCGCGAGGTGGAGAGACAATGGAAGCTTCCAGAATCTTCTCCTGTGACACTTGCCTCACTGAATTCGACCAAGGATGAGTAAGAGGCCTTCAGTCTCCAAGTGGAAGCAAGAACTGACAGAGAGAAGACCCTAATCAAATCACAAGCTGACTCATCCTCCTTACAGATATCTATATATGGATCCCTCATCCCAGAGATCTGGAGGCTGGAATTTTGCATATTGTAAGGAATTGCTGTTGGTTTTTGAGACAAACATCAGAGTATTGGGTGATCTATGCTTTGTTTGAGGTGAAGAGGGGCTTCTTTGCTGGGAGGTTGATGCTGGGTCAGGAACCACCGGTTGTAACTCCTCCTGGATCTTTTCTTGTTTATCAATAAAAACTATTTGAGTTTTCCTCCATGCTTTTGTATCATTGATGCTTGTTACATTTGTATGGTTAACTTAAATCTGATCCTAAGTTGTTTATGAATATAGATCCATGTCTTTGTATAGTGTTCTTCTTCTGTGATCTTACAGGTACTTTGTGAAGCTGGGCAAGTAAGGGAGCAGGTAGCTAGAGACTATCAAAGAAGAGAGGGATTGGATCAAAGGATTAGCGCAAGACACAGATTGGTTCTTTCTATTCCTCTCTATCTATAGTTCATAAAGGAAATACAAAAGTAGTTTTTCTCTGTTTGTTTCTAAGGCAACTGTCACACCTTAGTGGGATAGAGCAGTTCTAAATAGACACTTTTCCCTGTAACAGTCGTGTATTGACCAAATACATCAACGACCCCACCAACTGTCGATAAACAGTGGCATCCACTTCTTCTCCCGAAGTGGCATCCTCCTTCCTCCAACCTCCAAGAAGAGGAGTATCAATAGGCTTGCAGCCATGCATGTTGAACTTCTCCAGTATCTCCCGAGCATACTTGCCCTGAGAAACAAACAGTCCACCACTGCGCTGCCATATTTCCAATCCTAGGAAATAGTGAAGGAGGCCCAAGTCCTTCATCTCAAACTATGTAGCAAGATCCTTCTTGCATGACAGTATCAACAACTCATCACCCGTTAGAATCAATCATCAACATACAGTACAATGATAAGCAACTTACCCTCCACCACAATCTGGTATAGGTTAGGATCCGCCTTGCTCTTGGAGAATCCAAGTCCTGTGAAATAGCTGTCTATCTATGTGTACCAAGCACGTGGTGCTTGCTTCAACCCATACAACGCTCTCTTGAGCCTGCACACATGCGACTCACTGCTGAAGACCTCAAAACCTTCGGGTTGCTCAATGTACACCTCCTCCTCAATGACTCCATTGAGGAACGCAGTCTTCACATCCATCTGATGAATGTGCCATCCCATCTGCGCTAAGAGAGCAAGAATCGTCCGTATGGAAGAATACCTTGTGATAGGTGCAAAGGTCTCCTCATAATCGATCCCCTCTATCTGTGAAAAGCCTCGGGCAATAAATCTTGCCTTGTACTTCTCCACACTCCCGTCAGTTGCCTGCTTGACCTTGTAGATCCATCTCGAACCCACCACTGATTTCCCTT
This sequence comes from Pinus tabuliformis, assembly GCA_031772625.1. Taxonomy (NCBI): domain Eukaryota; kingdom Viridiplantae; phylum Streptophyta; class Pinopsida; order Pinales; family Pinaceae; genus Pinus; species Pinus tabuliformis. The sequence goes on along the minus strand of CM062817.1, from coordinate 1,788,310,876 downwards.
CCGGTCTAGGAACAATCTCCCATGCACTGTTTCTAACAATAGAATCATACTCTTCCACCATGGCGTCTACCCATGCGGGATCCTCCACAGCTTCCTCGAAAGAGGATGGCTCAGTCACAACACACTTGCTCATCAAAGCCATGTATCCAGTGTACCGATCAGGTGACTGTCTCTGCCTGCGTTGGGCTGTAGGTGGTCCTACAACTTTCTCTGCATCTTGAGCCAGTCGCTCAGCTTCTGTCAAGCGCTTTCGCCCTCTGATGGTTGGCGCTGCATGAGTGGTCTCTTCCACTCCATGAACCTCGTCCTGTGGTTGATCCATGTCCTGAGGCTCATCCTTAGGAACTAATAGCTCCTCATCTGCATGCAAGTGTAGCTCCCTCTCAAGCGAACACTTCATGGCTTTCTCCTCCTGAAATTTTATATCCCGTCGCACAACAGTTTTACCACTGTCTGGCAAATACACACAATAGTTGTGGGGCGTATCAGTGTACCCCACAAATATCCCAACCTCTGCGGTCGGCTCCAACTTCTTCCTGGCATCCTTCGTCACATGCATGTAAACGTTAGCACCAAAAATCCTCAAATGAGAAAGATCAGGCTTCTTACCAGAATAAGTCTCCTCAGGTGTACTCATGCCAAGTATCCTATGAGGACAACGGTTCTGCACATAAACTGCTGTATTGCATGCTTCCGCCCACAAGTGAAGGAGTAGGCCCTGATCATGCAACATTACCCGTGCAGCACCCACAATCGTTCTGTTCTTCCGCTCATCTACCCCGTTCTGCTGTGGGTTATGGGGAGCTATGAGCTGTCTACGAATCCCTTCTGCCTTGCAGAAATCCTTGAACTCATCTGAGATGTATTCACCACCATTATCGCTCCTAAGAGCCTTCACCTTCTTCCCTGAATCCTTCTCGACCAGTGCTTTGAATTCACATAACTTTGAATATGTCTCACTCTTCTTCTGCATGAAGAAGATCCAGCACTTACGAGAGAAATCATCAACAAAAATCACATAATACCTGTGTTTTGCTGTCGAAGCAACTGAGAAAGGTCCACATACGTCTGTGTGAATTCTCTCAAGGATTGTCGTGGCGCGACTATCCTTCTCGTGAAAGGTGGATTTCACAAACTTCCCCAAAGTACACCCCTTGCACTGATCTGTCTGCGCAAGTGTGCCTTTAGGAAGCCCTATAGTGATCTGCTTGCAGTATCTTCAAGGCTCCATGGTGAAGGTGACCCAATCTCCTGTGCCACAACTCACCATCATCCCGGCTCACCAATCCTTTGCCTTGCCTGCCATTGTTGCTCATCCATCTACATGCAACTGATAAAGGTTCCTCACTCGAACCCCTATCTTCCGGGTCTCACCAGTTGTCTTGCTACGCAGGAAAGCCTTTCCCTCGCTGAAAAAACATCATACCCCTTGTCTTCTAACATCGCCACTGAGATGAGATTCTTCGTCAATCCTGGAACATGCATGACTTCCTTCAATACGAAGGGTTTACCAGACTCCCTCTCAAAGGAAATGGTACCGATACCGGTCGCACTGTATCTACCATCATCGCCCATCTCGATGTGCACTCCAAGATCTTTGTCCTCCAGATCAAAGAAAAAATCTCTATCTCCCGTCATGTGAAAAGATGCACCACTGTCCAAGAACCACACTGATCCCATCACACTTGAAACCAAGCATGTGATCAATGAAAAATCAAGCTCAAACTATCAGGCTAGAGCCTCTCTTGTTGAAGATCCAGCAGCCTGCTTGTTCTTCTTCTTCTGCGGACAATTAGTGGCATAGTGTCCGTGCTGGTGACAGTGAAAACACTTCACCTTGGACATATCCTGCTTCTTGCCTTTCGCACCGAAATGAGAAGCTTTCTTGTTCTTCCCCTTCTTTGCTTTGGCAGCCAAAGTGCAATTCTCTTCATCAGATACCTTTGATGAAGATCCATTCTCACCTTTATTGTTTCTGAGTTTATCCTTGAGCGCCAGGTCGCTCTTGCTTTGGAATAAAATTTGCAATCCGTTGAAAGACTTTTTCAACAACACTGCTGCAAATTCGAATTTCCACCAGCTCCAACTCAACCGCTTCCGATCTAGAATTCGTGAGAACACAATATTTCTCGTACAGAGATTGACTGTATGGGCATTCACCAGATATCTCACCTTCCAAAAGAAGGATGAATCCAGAGGCTACCTGGCCCGATTACAGACTCTGCCTGAAGAAATAGAATGTAAACACTTCCTGAATAGTAGATCTGATGATCAATCCTCGCTTGATATCCTGTAAAAATCTCTTCTACAAATCAAGCACCTCTGATACCATGTAGAAATTTTGAATAATTTAACACATATTCAACAAAGATTATCCTGATCATGTACTATTGCGGAATACATACACAATACATAAGCTCCTCTACGTTGATCATCAATATAGTAGCATCAATAACAATAAAACATCAAGAGCATTCACACATTAATACAGTATGTAACCCGGGGAAAGCATCTCGCAAAAAACCCCACACTATCTGTATATTAATGATTGAGACCATGTAACATTACAAAGTACAATGCTTATCACAAGCAATCCAGTACCAGCTCCACCTGTTACACACAATACAGCTCAGATCTGATCTCCAAATCTATTCCACTGCTTGCCTGCCTCCACTGCTCAATACCTGCTCAAGAATGAATGAGAATGGTCTACCAAACTCGTATTTCACCTCCAAAGAATCACTCACAATGTGTAATATGTGAGCAAAAGCTACAAACTGGGCAAATACATGAGCAAACTCATTGGCATACTCAATCCTTTGATTGTGCAAGATCTGATGCACAACTATAGTCACAACTGATAGCAATCTGATTCTCTAACACCTGTCCCTGCTGAACTGAACATGCACTGACATGCAACTGAGTTAACTGATGTATTCTATAGTTGTATTATGAGTTAATAATTAGTTTAACAACTCATCATTAGTCTATCTGCAGTTATACTAACTACAACTAGTTTAACCAAGTCAAACTGAACACAACTCCATCAACTCCACAATCAACTCCACCAAACTCAACTGATTGAGTTCTAACTGAAGTCATGCATGCAGCAACTCAACTGACTCATAAGAAAAGCGTACTTCCTTCTGACAGCTGCATGGGCCACATCTGTAGCTCAAACTGAAGTGCTCCAAGAGAATAAGATCAAGTTTATAGTCCAAATATTATTATGAGACAATAATATTTGACTTTTCTATTTTTGACAGCCAGTCTAAAAATAGACTTTGATCACCCACACTGTGGTCACCCACACTTTGGTCACCCACATTGTGATCACTCACACTGTGGTCAAAAATAGAACTTGCGCCATAATTTTCTTGCAGGCCCACTTAGTGAAGGCGACTCTTTTCACTAAGCTCCATCATGTTGTTGCAATCTCAACAATCATGTCGAGGAGCCTTCAAGGAGATTGAGCTTTGTTACTCTGCCCTTGCGCGTAGATTGGATCATAGACTGTTCCCCCAGTTGTATTTGTTGCTGTTGGTAACCTTAGTGTCCATAAACGTAAGATTATTTCCTAAGGTGACGGTGAAGGACGGGTCTCACTGTACCTGGAGCAAACGTCGACTAGACTCACTTGGACTCTCTGGGGGGTTCTCTTCACTCAAGATGGTTTTGTGAAGAAACTTGTGCCAGTCTGTTTCATTAAGCAGGTTGTCAGGGTAATTGTTCTAACCGCCCTTTCTGTATTAAAATTCTACGACGTTGGATTTCATCACCAACTAGTGTTTTTAGTACGGGAAGTTACTGTTTGTGTGTGGTTTGAACTCTTAGATTTTTTAGATGTGTGGTTCAGTTGTTTGTTTCTTTAGAGACTTTAGGTGCTTTTATTAAAATTTTCTTTGTTTGCTTGTGATTATTTTCATCCTACACCCAGAGGTTATTCTCCTTGGTCGATCATGTCAAGACAGTCATCTATGTTTTCCCAATCACCGAAAACATTTATATATGGCGGTCCTACTGTTCCTTTGGGGTACCAGTCACTTTTTGGTACTTTTTCAGGAGCAAATCCTCGACCGAATGAACATCAGTTATCACCTGGTAATAATGGAACCAAAATGTTGAATGTAGAGAAAATTCTTATGATGTCTGGTAGTATTCCAAATCCTCAACCTCAAGGTCGTCAGTTACCGCCTGGGGGTCAAGGTAGTCAGTTACCGCCTGGGGGGAAACCCCAAGGTAGTCAGTTTCCACCTGGAGGGCTACCTCAAGGTTTTTAACCTTCAGGATAGTACATACCCCAAGGTCAACCCTAGACTCAATGTGTTCCTCAGGAGGCCTATCAACCCCAGATTCACTACATGCCTCAGGGTTATCAACCTCAAGGTCAGTACCCAACTCAAGGTTTCCAACCACCTTCTGGTCAATAATTTTTACAAGGGGCTGGAAATATACTACCTAATTATCAGCCCTACGTTCAACCAGGTTATGGTCCTCCATATGCACAACCTTTTATGTGTCCCAGAATGAACAAGGTGTGGGATCCATCTCAAACTCAACAGACTTTGCACCCTAATGTGCAATTACCTTATCAAGCTGGATAGCCTTTGTTTTCTGGTCCAACCCAGCAACTTGTCCAGCCTACCTTTCAAATCCCTACATCTGGTTTAGTTCAGCAGCCTGAGCCTAGCTCACCTCAAACTTCGCCTCAAACTACTGCTGCAACTACTGCAACTTCTGTTCAACCTACCACACCTATTTCTAGAGTATCTATAGCTCTGATTTCTACTATCCCTGCATCAGTGCAAACTCCTCAAGTCTCTATGCCCCAGTTAGGACCTACTGTTTAGACTTTGATCCAGATGTCTGCAGGACAAGCTAGTCCAAGTATGATTGCCACAATTCAACCGCAGTGCACTTATCAACCGTACCAGGGATAGTATCAATTCGGTCCTATTGTACAAAACCCAATTTATCAAAATCAACCGTATCCTCGCTATACTTATCAACAGCCTCAACAACCCCAATTTGGTCCATTTAATCCTAGTTTTCCAGGAGGTTATAACATTCCTAATGCAAATCCGATTCTAGGTTGTCCTGGATATCCTCCTTCTGGGGCTGGTCTTTCTACTCAAGTTTTTCGCAACCCTAACTGTCAGTTACCATTTATTGCAACTTTGGATTTACCTAATTTGTCACGCCTTACAAACAATATGATTTACTATCTTCTGTATTGGCCACCAATGCCTAATAAGTTGCCCAATGATATCCTGAAATTTGAGGGTAAGTCAAGGGAGGATCCGTCAAATCACGTCATGACTTATCACCTCTGGTGTGCATCTAATTCAATCATTGATGATTCAATTCATTTGCGTCTTTTTCAACGAACTCTCATTGATCTTGCCGCCAAATGGTACATTGAGTTACCATGAGCCTCTTTTAATAATTTCAATAAGTTAGCCACTTCTTTCTTAACTCATTTTCAGTTGCCTGTCAAATACAACAATGGCACAAAACTGTTAAATTCACTAAAACAATCCACGACCACATATATTTCTGATCATATTCATGAATGGCAACGTAGAAGGTGTTTAGTGAAAGTTTTCATTCCGGATCAAATTTTAGTGGAATGGTTCATTAAATCATTATTACCTAAAATCACTGAAGATGTAGCTAAGGCAGGAGTTGTCACTGAAGAGCAAGTCATTGCCCAGGCTCAGTACCTTGACCTTGTTTATACACAGTCAGGTACTTTACATGAAAAAATCCCTGATCTTCCAAAAACTACAACTCCTTCAGGGTCTCATGTTGCTGATGGTATGATTGGTTCAGTTAGTACTAAAAGTAAGAAGAAATCTTCAAAGAATTCTTCTCCTATTATAACTTTACCTGATTCCCTGAAAGGAGATTCTTTCGCTGAAGTTTTTACCGACGTCCATGTCATAGATTCATCTACGACCAAATGCAGTAGTAAAGAGAAGGGGAAGAACAAAAACAATCAAAATTCAAAAGATAAAACAAATAAAAATGAATTTACTGACGAAAAACAAAAACCTTGCTATCCTTGTTTCATTTGCGACGAGGATCATTTTACCAAAGAATGCCCACATCGAGCAGAGTTTTCGAAATTCGTTAAAGGTTCTCAAATGCCTGTTATCTTGAAGGATCCTTCTCCTACTTAAGAAAGTAAGGTGGTTGCTTCTTCCTCAAATACCTCAAAAGAACCCATTATGATGATGTCTCATGTTAGGATTGCGACACGATCTCAAGATTATGGTAGTAAAAATCCTGTTGATGGTAAAGAAGCAGAATCTTCTAATTCAAATACATCAACGACACCTCCTCCTGGTTCCAATCCATTACAGATCGAGAAACCCAACCCTAACTTAGTAATCAAACCGCCTACTAAAGGTATATTTCAAAAATTAGCTTTCAATCCACATGTGAGAGCTGCTCAGAATTATAACATTGTTGAAGACTTAGCCATTGCCCCTTCAACAATGTCGGCTTTGGAAGTGCTGCAATCATGCCCAGCACAATGTAAATTACTATTGTCTGCTATAGGAGCTATTGATATACAAGATTCGAGCCTAATAATCTTCGATTTAGAGAATAGTGCACCCCGTCTTCCTCATCAAATGGCTTTCCAGATTCTAGTGCTAGTTAAAAACAGACCTTGGTTTCAGACTGTGATTGATGAAGGGGCTTCTACGTGTATTATGTCGATCCATTGTTGGAGATCACTTGGTTCTCCCACACTCAATCAGTCTCTGACAATTATAAAAGCTTTTGATGGCCGAGGGTTCCATCCTTTTGGTATTTTGCAAGATTTACCTATAGGGTTTGAAGGCAAAACCGTAAATCTAGATGTGGAAGTGGTTGATGCCCCTCTAGATTACAACCTTCTCTTGGGTCGCAGTTGGTCTTATGCTATGACTGTTATTGTTTCATCGGTCTTTCGGCTTATCAAGTTTCCTCATAACAGAAAGATCGTTACGATAGACCAACTGACTTATTTCTCATCTGACCCAGCCTCTACAGATAGTGTTCAGCACATCAGTAAAACGACTATCCCTTACCAAGATGTTGGTGTAGGTTTGATTAAATATTCTGGTTTACTGGGAACTTTTTCCTTCCCTCCTCCTAGTGTATCACCTTCTATTGCAAATATTCATATGATTTCATCGAAAACTGTTACTTTTGATGATCCTCAAATCGTACCTTCCGATTCTGAGGTGGATTCATTTCATGGCGTGATGCCTATGAGTCCCTTTGAAATTACATATCAAGATTTACAGTGGTTTTCTGATTCCTAACCAATCTCGAGGATAGTTTGTTTCCGTGTCAACCTCGTTAAAAAATGAAACCGGATGTCTCGAGGATAGTTTGTTACCATGTCAACCTTGTTAAAAAATGAAACCGGATGTCTCGAGGGTAGTTTGTTACCGTGTCAACCTTGTTAAAAAATGAAACCGAATGTCCTGAGGATAGTTTGTTCCCATGTCAACCTTGTTAAAAAATGAAACCAGATGTCTCGAGGATAGTTTGATCTTGTGTCAACCTCGTTAAAAAATGAAACCGGATGTCTCGAGGATAGTTTGTTCCCGTGTCAACCTCGTTAAAAAATGAAATCGGATGTCTCGAGGATAGTTTGTTCTTGTCTCAACCTCGTTAAAAAATGAAACAAGGGTTGGAGCATAGTTATTTGTCTTGTGTCAAGCTCATTAAAAAATGAATCAAGGATTCTGGAGCATAGTTCCTTGTCTTGTGTCATGCTCGTTTAAAAAATAAAATAAGGGTTATGAGGATAATTCTTTTACTGTGTCAACCTCATTAAAAAATGAAACAACTCCCTTTCCAAATCGAGTCTTTGAGTCTTTCCAAGAACTCTAATGTGAACTTTCATTCCATCCACCTCATTAAATGCAATGAAGCTTCGGGGGCATGTACCTCGATTTGAGTCATTATGCTGGGGGCATGCGAATTTATAACGAGCATAGTTTTTCGTTTCAAGCTTGTGTAAACATGAAACCGAATCCAAGCAGAGTTCTCTGTGGTTCAAGCTTGTGTAAAAATGAACCCATACTCGATTTACATCTTGTGATTGCCGTTTTTATCCGCTAAATTCTATTAGATGAGCCTTGGTTGTTTCATTCCATCGCCAACATCTCTTTCACTGATCATATGCTTTCACTTGGTTGTTGTTCCTTTCCTAAGGGACCGTAGCAATGCGTGGTTTTGTTAGCCAGCCTTTTAACCATTACATGTTTTGAGCAGTTCCACCATTGCCGGAGCTAGTTGCTACCCTTTATACCACTCGTTCCTCTAGGATGAGTCTTCTTTAAGCTCTTTTCTGACTCGTAAAATATGAAAAGATTGCTGAGTTTTTCCCTTTTAACTCGTTCAAAGGAATTAAAAGGGCGGTCCACTTACAACTCTTTTTTGACCATATAAACATGAAAAGATCACTGGAATTTTGTCATTTCAAGTTCGATATTGGTTGTGAAACGACGTGTCTTCGATCACTTTTTTACTTTTTCGGATCGGAGTCACTAATTATGAAAATTACTCGTTGATCGTAATGGTCAAGCAGTTCTCTCAAGTATTATTTTATACTTTTTCGGGCTTGAGGGACACAAATTTACAAAAAAGGACACCCATGGAGTTTTCTTAAGTTTTTCTCCTGACTCCCTAAAATTGAAAAACACCAAATTTTTCCGATACTAGACTCGTTAAAATTTAACAGTAAAGGACCTGTTCAATTTTAAACAGGAACGAACCACTCCTTCTTGGGGTTCAAATTTTAAACTAAGTTGGACTCATCTAAAGGATGAGCTTATAAACAAGCAAATGTTATCCTCCTCAAGCTTGTCAAAAATAAAGAGGTAATTGCCAGAAATGGTGGGGGAAAAGAGAGAAAAATGAACCTATTTGTTACACTCTGTGTTTTAGAAAAGTCGTTAACCACTCTTGAACACGACACTTTTGTTCACCTAGGTTGGGAAATCCTTTGCCTAACAGTTAATCAAATCATATTGAAAGTCTTTAGCCGGTTTTTGGGCATTAGCTTTGGGTCAATTGTCACCAAACCATATGTAGTGTCATTATGTGTTCAAGAGGTCAGTTCAAATAAACCATTCATTTGCAAAATATCTGTCATCCATTTTTGACCATCCCTGAGTCAGTCCTTGCCAATATATTTCTTCAAAAATTGATCTATGATTTCGTGTTGTGGGCTTGCCTACGAAGAATCACTTTCTATCGACTTCAGCTCATTATCTAGGAAGTTGATCTAGAAATCGTCAGTACCTTGAAATCTGCATGCCCTAATGGCAGTTTTCTCGCCTTCAATGATAGGTTGCATCATTGACCTTCGATCGAATGATTCTATGACATGTTCAACCTCATCTCATTTATCACATTTCATGGATTGTACTGGGTACTTTGAGAGCCATTGACATTACTGGTGGTTTCTCTCACACTTGTTAACAGTTCACATCATTGACTGGTAATCAAGTGGTTTCTACCATGTTCGACTTCGACACATTCATTCACAAGGGTAGAATCGTACTAGTTCGAGAAGCGGAAATCAAGATCCTAGATCTAGTTTCTACCATCCAGGCTACAAGGAATTTTGTTATTCATTATACAGTGGACTATTCATAAACATATGGCTACGTCCATACTGTGTCTACACATGTCTATACTCTTGAAGTATTACAAAATCATTCCTGTATCAGAACAATTTAGTTAGTTTTCTAGTCAGTTTTTATCTGAGTATGGAAATGCCTACCTCAGCGAAGATATGTCTACATATATATATTTTGCATTGAACGTTTTTACAGGTTCTAACTGGGGTGTCCACAGGATGATCCTTGAAATGATAAAGTACTTCACTCTTCATAGATGACAAACTCTATCTTCATCTATTACAAAGTTCACACTTTAGGGGGCAATTTGTTGCACTAAAAATTGTCACCTTGACATTCTACAATCTGTGTGAGTCCATTACCACTCATACTTTCCTCCTTTGCAAGTCTAAAGCCTCAGTTCTTCATATCAAGCCTTGAAAGTAAGAGAAAAGCCCTAAAAGTCTCTAAAACTATGGTTCCACACTTTCTCTTAGTCTTACCTGTGGTCCCGCACCTAATGGTCATGTCCCCTATGCAGCTGACCGCTCTGTCTTGGTGTTATGGGTGCAGACCCCTGTAAAAGTTAAAAGGCACGAGTATATTCTAAAAAAACTCACTTTCAGTCATTTCTAGAAGCTTCTGGCAGGAATCTTGAGGTGGCAAGTTCGCTCTCTTAAGGTTCATGCATCCCATACCTTAAGGAGCTAACCCCTTGATGTGAGGAGATTATCCCTTTGAAGGAGGACTCTATCCCTTCATAGGTGGACCTGTAACCTCCTCCTCTGCACTATAAAATGAAGCATTGGGCTGGTTACTGGGGAGGTTGGAAGCTGAATATTTTTGAGGTGAAATGCTGCTGGAACTTAGTCTTCTTAGTTGAGTTTTTATGAGGAGAGATTACATACCTCTAAGATCTCATTTGGAGAGTGCAAGGCTTGTTAAAGTAAAGGAAACTCCTGTTTTAGACCCCAAGAAGAGCTTGTTCAACATCAAGGCTGAAAAGGTTGTAAGGTTCTTCTACTTCAAAGTTAATACAAATAAGTTTGTTTTTCTCAATAAGCTGTTCATTAATGGTTTATTTTATGGATTCCTTGATCACCATAATAGACATGATTTGCAATATTTTCTATGTAGGTGTTATTTGATGTTTGCTTGTTTTTTATTACAGGTCTTTAAAGATAACTCTTTCGGACAATTGAGGGATGACTACAACGAACAAGTGTTGGATCCAAGGTAGGATCGTAACACCTCTATAGTTTTTTTGTAAATTGCATATGTCTAGAGAAAGATAGATTTCTTTATCTGTTTGTTTCTAGATTATCTTGTGATACTAGGGAGATCGGTCTTGTCCGCAAGAACGATTTATCCGACCAACAAGAGGCAGCAACAGCAAAGGCACAGGATGCGTGGGACGCTGCGAAAGAAGCAACTGAGTAGTAACAGGCAGCAGAGAAGGAGCGTGAAGGCCATAAGTTGCCCTCACTTGAGGAAGAGCCTGAGACAGAGGAAGGTGGCACAGACCCAAAAACAACATCTACACAGTTGAAGCGCCAACGCCTGAGAGACTAGGTGGGGCTGTGAAAGAATTCGAAAGCTTCTAAGACTTCTTTTGACCAGATCACCCTCAACGAAGGAGATCTCCATGATATAGGGGAGACGGTGCATGATGTCACCGCGGAGGCCCTCTGGCAGTTCGCAGAGGAGAATCAGATCGTGTTAGGGGCCCTTCGGGCACAGATACAGGAGTTGCAGGTGTGCACTCCTCAGGTTGGTACTCTCTCGACCAGCCTTGCAGTAGGAATGACTGTGGCTGAGGAAATGTTGCACGCCTGCATGACCAACACCATAGTGCTACCAGAGGGGACATTGGTTATAGAGAATGAGGCCAATAGGCTTATGGTCAGTGTGTCGAAGGGAGTAGGGATCAACATGGTTGTGCTCCCTCGGGAGACACTCTATGTCTTGCAGGACAGAGTGACTGCAAAACTATGGGATAGGGAGGGTCGTGCACTACAGGTGTTGAGTGAGAAGAAAATTAATATGGAACAACTGAGCCTACAGCGTGACGAGGTAGTGGCGCAGAACTGGCAAATGGTGCAGGTGGTTGAGGAGGCCTGCTAGATGGTCCCTGAGTTGGCCATCTCAGTAGAGGTGCATCCAGAGGTTAGCAGTAGGGGTGTGTGAAGTGCTAGAAGAGATGGCTAAGGTTCAGCTGGAGCTGAACCTTCAGATAGTAGAGATGCAGTTGAAGGCACAACCTTCAACTCCTCCAGAGGTGAGGGAACAATGCACCAGCGCCATTACATCAGGGATGGAGGAGACCAACAGTGTAGTGGCGGACTGCACCAAAATGTTGGAAGAGTTGTTCGAGGTCCTCACCAATTTGCAGGAGGACCTGAACATACAATGCTTAGAAACAGAGGCGCGCGAGCTGCAGCAATAGTATGATGATATCAAGGGACCGCGCAGACGGTGGCCCTTACACAGAGGCTCGTGCGGATGCAATAGGCCAAAGAGCTTAAGGAGCAAGTTGACGCAACGTGACATAAAGAATCAATTTTGAAGGCGCGCGTCTAGCATTGGATCGATGAGGCATTCATCATTACAGCCTCGATCGAAGCCAAGCTCGTGTAGATGCAGGTAATGCAGGAAGAGATACAAGGAAGCAGTTCAGATACAATAGTCTTTGAACAACGCATCCAGGAGATACAACAGGCAATCACTCAGTGTGTTGCCAACTTTGCAGTAGTTCATGCAGAGTTTTTCGCACAAAGATCTCCGCACCGAAAGAGTGACTCGAGCGCAAGTCACGATGTTTGTGTTGGGGGCCTGTTGGGTGCGAGATCCCCCAAGGCAAGTTTTGGGGCTTAAAGCCCATATTTTTACCAAATCTGATGTAAGGACTCCACGTTTTGTGGGCATAGAGTGTGAATATTGTAAATGAGTCATAGGTTTGTCCGCCTTCATTTTTGTAATGTAATGTCGGCTTTAAAAATATACCCATGGTCCACGAACCATGGGATTGTATAAATAGAGTGAGCCTCTAAGTTGTAAATAACTGAATGATAGTCATGAATGAAGGATGAAGAATTGAGTCTTATCTAAGTGTAGAGTCGAGTCTTCGGGTTGTAGAGTAGGAGAAGGCTCTACAGTTGAGTGTGCAGAGGCCTAGTAGTCCGTAGCTGAGTGCACGGACTCCTGTAGCTGAGTGCGCAGGCTGAGTCAAGTCTATAACCTTTGGAGAAGTAATAAATATAAGTTTTACATCATTTCCGTGTATCTTTTTCCTGTTTCGTGCATTGAATGTATCAGATATAAATTGAAATTCCAATGTTTATATGTTGCGCGAACTTATATGATTGTGTTGATAAAGTGAATACAAGATAAAGTATATGCTTACACGAAGATAACTAATTGTTATAAGAAGATAAGTAAGATCCGCGGTGTAACTTGAGAAAGTAGCGCATATCGCTTCTTTAGCAGTGTGAAAGCACCTCAACCCTTGGTTAGGGTTGCACAAAGGCCTCGTAGGTCAGGATAGTGTGCCAAGTGACCTATGCAAAGGTACTCATAGTTGGACTAAACCGACCCCTCAGACATCTCAAGGGTGCAAAAACTTGGTTACAGCATCCCCCATACTGCGTCAGGTGAGACCTCAGTCTGCGCTCTAGAGGCTATTGCGAAAGGGCCGGTAGTGTAGGGATTTTTTGGCTAATTAACTCTGAACCTGGGTCAGGCCCCCTCAAGCCAACACATAACACAATAAATATCCGGGGAAAGCCAAAACTCAAAACCCCACTATCTATATTGCATTAATCAGAAATCCAAGATGATAATACAATGCTTGTTCTCACAAGAACAATCCTAGCACTCAATAAAATTAATTTCCAACTCACAAGAAAACTCTTGGCCAACACTTAGCCAATTTGCAACTCTCCAAGTACCTATTTCCTTACACAATTCCTATGGCTAATTAGCCGATCTTAAAGGGAAACCAGTGCATCCAAAACTGTGCAATCCCTTCAAGGTTAAGTTCCTGATTGCATGCACGATTTGTACAACTCAAAAAATTATACAACAAATAGTACATTGTCCCTGCACTCTAGTCTCAAATGGGTCTTTCTTAGAATTGGCATGCATTAGTTTCTGATGAGGGAATCTTCTATTAATTGGAGTAGCACTAGTTGAGTGCACAAATGCATCAACTGACTATTAACTCACTATTAGCTCCTCAAATAGTTTGGAACTAATTTAACTGGACTTAACTCAGTAAACTAAGTTAAATAATTACCACTCATACTTAACTCATCCTGGACCCCTATAATATAAGGAGAATATATACATGACTTCAAAAAGACTTCCAACTCGAAATTCCTAAGTTAACTAAGTCAACTCACTCTAATTAACTATTACAAGTTTCTATGAGAATATAATTTGATTTTAATTCTCAATTTAATTCAAGGACAAATTAAACTGGAATTTTGGATTCTATTTTTATCATTTCTTGCTGCTATTTTCAACACTCCCTCTCAACAAGAAAAGAATTCAACTCGATCCTGATCCTAAACCTTTGGAATGTTCTGCATGCAACACTTCTCTCTAGTGTTGTTTCTCTAGTAACTCCATAAACAAAAAAACATCCAACATGAATCAGAATGATGCCTCTATCATTAAAGTTACTAACTATTATTGCCTTTGTCGACTGAAAACTCTGTGCTTCTACTGACTTTTCCTTTCTTCATTGTTGTCAACCCTTCTCTATGCTTCTTCAATATCTAACTTCTCTAGCCTCTGTCACTTTGATCTCTGACTACATAAATCCCACTGATTCCTCCCGCTACTATGTACTTTGGGCTTCCATAGCAAGGTTTGATCCATGAGATAAAACTACTCAATGGACCCTACCCAATTTTAGCCTTCTTGGGACTATCACTTCACATCGCCCCACCACACACCTAGAGGTGTGGTTGATTGTGATCCATCTACCCACTTGGCTCAAAATTTCCCCCTAATGGAAGTCTCTACATGATTGGATTCCTCCACTCGGTCTCCTCTCGACTTCTCCTCAATTGTCTGAGACTTCTTCTAAGATTGCTTCTTCTCTGCTTAAGTGGATATCTCCACTCGGTCTCCTCTCAGATTATCTAGTCATGGCTACTCATAACTTCTTGAATATGCTTCAAAGGCTTCTTTTGGGGCTGCATGTTGAGAGGTAATTTACTCTCCCTCTCAACCACCAAGTCTCTAACCCTTGCCTTGCTCCTCAAGGATTTTCATGCATCTTGAAACTCAAGAGCATATAGGTTCTTGACCCATGCATGGATCTGTTTCACCTATCCTGTGGTGATGCATATAAGGAAAACCTTACCCTTACTAAAAACCACATCATAGCCACGGTCTTCCAATACTACAACTGAAACAAGATTCTTCTTTTGGTCTAAAAAGGAGCAGATTAGTAATGTTGTAATAATTCCCCATTCAGAATAAAACCCAAGATTCTTATCATTTCCTTATCAAGTGCTTAAGGATTCAATATTTTTTCTTAATTAACTGATTCCCATGAGGGTTTCTTATGTAAATGTTAGAAATAATTTAACATAAAACATATGCTGAACAACAAAAAAATAACAGAAAAGCACATCAAAATACAACACACAACAATCACATGATAAATGATTTCACCCCTCTCGGGCTACATCTCCTTGGTCCAGCTTCCAATGGCTTGGGCCTCTCTATTATGCTCAAATTACAACAAAATTTTGTTTACAATGCTCCAATGCCTCTGAAACCTGTCTCAATGAGTTTAGAATCCTCAAAAATGGCCATCTAGCCTCTTTTTACATCCCATTTGGATAAGAACTGAAGAAGTTATGACTTATCCTAGTTCTCCCACTATTTGTTCCACAAAATGCTCCAATTCTGACCAGAAACCACATTTCCGCTCCAAAATCCGCTGACAGAGCGAGAAATTCTCCACACCGCAGGCCATAACCTATCAGTCGTATCATAAATTGCAATCGGTGAGTGTTTGCAAGTGAAAGGTCTTGTTAACACAACAAAATGTTGCGATTACAATATTAGCAAACCTAACAGGAACTTAAATTGTTACATATAAAATCCCGCGTTCAGGGTCTTATCGTTCATCGCAATCGGAAATCGGCAGGGGAACATAATCGGAATGGTAGACCCGCCTAGACATTAAACTACAACATATGAATTATCACATCCGGGAACCCAATTGCAAATTGAAATTTGCACTTTCAATCGGCGGATACCAAAACTGATACCACTATGATATCAACAGACCCGCCAGGCTATTAAATATAGTGTATAACATATCGTGTCTGGGGAAAAATTGCAATCGATGTTATTGCTGGTGATACACACACACACACATATCGATGGGTACCGGGTGCGATATGAAATTGTGATATTCGCATCGCAACCTTGACTGTGTCGGGGGCCGATTCTTAACATTATGTGATATGCAATTACGATCACATCGCATCGCAACTTGCTCTATGCCGGGGACTGGTTCTTTAACCCAAACCACTTACCACTACGATATGTGATATGCGAGATCCAACGGTGGGATGCCACTTGGAACCTCCTCATTCGCTGAAGACCTTGCCACATGATCCCAATCCTGCCATGTAGACAAGTCAAACGTGAACTTTGACTTGCTCTAAATTCTGCATATGAACCCAAATTGAGTGTCATTCACACCATTGGATTCAGAATGATGAGCTCTTCGATCTAAAGTTGAGTTTGAAAAAAATATGACAGTTTGATTTTTGAGCATAATTCTTAGCACCTGATCACTCCTCCCCACTGGAAGCCTTTTGGAACCCAAAATATTTATATTCATTTATTGAACGAATGAGGGTATTGTTCCCTCACCATCCCTAATTCAATCTATTTGGCCTTTGATGGATGTGTTCCTTTGTGACCCACCCAAAGATAATCAATACCTCCCCTTTTTGTTGTCCTTGTCCTTCTGTCAAGTATAGCTTCTTGCTAAAGCGCATCAAGGAATTCTGGAGAAAAGTCTTCAATAGATGTAATTTGAACATTCTTTCCTTGATCTTCAATCAAAGGAGGCTCATACAATCTCAATTTTTCAACATTAACAACAAAGCAGATTTGCATATATGAAGGTAAATCAAGCTTGAAAGCATTATTACCAATATTTTCCAGAATTTTAAATGGACCATAACAGATTGGTTTCAACATTTTACCTTCACCTTGAAGCTTTTCCTTGCTAATGTGAAGCCAAAATTCATCACCTACTTTAAACTGATGATCCACACGATGCTTATCATGTATTTCCTTATACTTACCTTGACTCTTTTCTGGTTGTTCTTGAACTGTTTGGTGAATCAACTAAATTTTCTCAATGAATTACTTTGCTCTGTCTATGTCACTATGTTCATCTATAGCTACATCTTTCTCGAATGAAATCCAAAGGCGATTTAGGCAAATGGCCAAGACATGCCTCAAAAGGTGAAGTTAGAGTAGAAGAGTGTTTTGCTCAGTTGTAAGCATGTTGAATATAATGCAACTGTTCATCCCACAACTTAGGATGTTTGATGCAATATCCTCTTAGCAAATGAATAATTGTCCTGTTAACCACTTCAGTTTGACCATCTATTTGTAGATGGAAGGTAGTACGTTTATTCAATTTGGTGTCCATCAAGTTCCATAAACTTGACCGAAAATTCCCAACAAATCGAGAATCACGATCACTTACAATAGAAGTAGGAACTCTAAAATGAACCCATACATTTTGAAAGAAAATTTGAGTTGTTTGTTCAACTATAATTTTATTTTTACGAATCATTAATATGCACATCTTGTTGAACCTATCCACAACTACATATAAATAATCATGAAATTTCCTTAATAAAGGAAGACCTCCTACAAAATCCATAGAAACACTCTCCCATGGGCGTGAAGGTACTGGAAGTGGTGTGTACAATCCTAGCTTCCTATTACTAGGTTTACTAATTGCACACAATGAACAACCTCTAACAAAATGTGACACACTTTCAAGCATACGAGGCCAATAAAAATACCTTTGAATATTTGCCAATGTTTTACTTACACCAAAATGTCCAATAATAAGAGAAGTGTGTGCGTCCATTGTGATATTTACCATCTCTCCACGTGGAACACAAAGTTTTCCCAAATGATACAATATATTATCATGCACATGGTAGTCTAATTCCTCAACTTGGTGGCCTTGACTCAAGTTTAAATATACCTCTTGAAAGTCAACATCATGTGCATATACCTCAACATAACTTTCAGGCAAAACATAATGATTCTTGAGTAAAATGGTTGCATTAACAGTCGGTCTAGAAAGCATATCAGCAACTCAGTTATAAATATCTTTCTTGTACCTTATCACCAAGTGGAATTCATGTAAAAATCCCATCCAATGAAAATGCCTTGATCGCTACAATTTTGTTTGAGATTGTAGATATTACAAAGGTTGATGATCGGTGTGAATAATGGTTTCTTTTCCCATCAAGTAATGCTTCCATTTCTTCACACTTTTCACCAATGCATAAAGATCTTTATCATACGTAAGATAATTAATAACAACACCATTAAAATTTTTAGAATGAAATGAAATGGGCTTACCATGCTGTAAGAGAACTGAACCCATGGCGTAGTCACTTGCATCTGTTTGTATTTCAAATGGTTGTTTCAAATCCAACAATGCTAAAACTGGGGTTGAAATGATCTTTTGTTTTAAAGCATAAAATGCATTTTACTGTTTGCCTCCCCACTAGAAGAAAACCTTCACGCAGGTCAAAGCATGTAGTGGAGCTGCTATGGAAGAGAAATTGGCAATGAACTTCCTCCAATATTGCATTGCTCCCAAAAGACTCCTTACTTTTGTGACTGATATGGGTATTGTCCAATAAGAAATGACCGAAACTTTAGAGGGGTTAATCTTTAGCTCACCTCCTCCAACTATATGGCCCAAATACACTAAGGAAGTTTTCCCAAATTCACATTTAGACATCTTCAGAAATAACTGTTCTTTTCTCATGACATCCAAAACTTTCTTCACATGATTGACATGCTCTTCTCGTGATTTGTTGAATATCAAAATATCATCTAAATAGACAATTACAAACTCATCAAGAAAGGATCTTAAAACATCATTGATAACTCTCATGAATGTAGCTAGAGCATCGCAAAGACCGAAAGGCATAACCAACCACTCAAACAATTCCTGTTTGGTTTTAAAAATAGTCTTCCAAATATCCTCCTCGACTATTCTAACTTGATGATATCCACTTCTCAAGTCTAATTTAGTGAAAAAAATTTCGTTCCAAAACTGATCTAGCAAATCATCTTTTCTGGGTAGTGGGTATTCATTCGTTATGTTAATTTTATTCAAAGTTTGATAATCTACACACATGCGCCATGTTCCATCTTTCTTGGGTACCAAAATAATTGGTGAACCACATATCGAAGTAGAGGGACGAATTACACCTTCATCTAACAATTCCTGAACTTTTTTCTTAATGTCTAAACTTTCCAGAATTGACATTCAATACATACCAATATTTTGGAGTGGACAGTCTTGTTGTAGCTGAATTTCATGTTGAATTCCCCTTTTTGGTGGCAATCCCTTTGATTGTTGAAACTTGTCTCCATATTGTTTGACCACATCAACCAATTTATCTTCCAACTTCACATCACAACCTCCAAAGAATTCATGCTCCATGTCATTATTTGCTTAATCATAAGGAGCACGAGATTCTTGCTAGAATTGACCAGCCATTTCATTTGCCCTACGCTTTCCAAAGAAATATTATGCTTTCTGTGATGGGCTTTCACAATATACTCCACTCCATCTTTGAACAAATGATATTTTTTCTCAAATTTATGGAAAGCAACTTTCCTAACATACAAATACGGGCTTCCCAACATAATCCTAGAAATATCTAATGGCACAACGTCTAATTCGACTTCATCAACAAAATTGGTAGTGATTGCAAACCTGAAAATGCATTTCCATGTGACCTGCAAATTGGCATCCTAGGTTATCCAACCCAATAGATAAGGTTTATGATGAGGCACGGTTTCCAGATTCAACTTCTTGACCAAGTCTATAGAAATTAAATTTTCTTGGGATCCACTGTCAAACAGTGTATCAATTTTGGTTTGTTTGGAAATAACTCGGTTATGGAACAAATCTATTCTGTTTTCCTCATTTGAAATTCCATTTGAGTTATTTGCTACGTTTATGCTTACCACAACTTCCTCTTTGCTTGTCTTTGCCACAAATTTCCCTTTAGTGACTGTGGTTGCAATCTTCATTTCATCACCTGAGTCAAAACCCAAGTATTGTTGTGCAACAACGTTTGTCCTTTGCTTCGCTTTATATTTATATTTCTTCGATCATAATTTTGGATGAAGCTTCCAGCAATGCTCTTCATCATGGCTCGCTTTGGAACAATTATTTCACATGGGTTTGTCCCCTTCTTTCCTAACAGAAGCATTATTTTTCTTCTTTCCTTTTAATTTCTTCTCTTTTTCACCACTCTGGAATGGCTTCTTCTTACCTTCTTCTTGTACATTTTTCCCTCTTTCTTTGAGGTGTGTAGCTTGAACATAGACCTCATCAAGGTTCGTGGGACTAAACATAAGAATGGTATGTCGAAGATAGATATAAAACCCTCTTACGTATTTCAACAAGGTATCTTGTGACTGTAAGTCTAGTTCTAGCATAAGAGGTCTTCTCCTAAACTCTTGAGTATACTCTTGCACATTTTGACCTTTGAATTATCTAAAAAATTTCCAATTCATTATATCTTTTTGCATATGAGCTAAAGGGTAGAACTTTCTTTTTATAGCAGTAATGAAATTAGACCAAGTAATAGAGATATTACCATGTTTTTGATCTTGTCTTGAGTCCTTGCTTCCCACCAAATGAGTGTTGCACCCTCCATTCTCAAAGAAGCCAGCTGAATTTTGATATCATCCTCTTGAAGGTTCTGAATTCTATAATACACCTCCAACTAATGAATCCAGTTATCCAACTTATTTGCATTCACTTCACTATTGTACATAGGCAACTTGAATTTAACATCAATCTTTAGAAAAGGTGATTTACCAGTTCCTTTTGCAAAATGATGATGGGTATGAGTATGGGTTGTCGTAGTGGAAGAAGGTGAAGATGCTTGTGTAGTAGAAGATGAATAAGATGGTGGAGAGGGTGGAGGTTTGTCTCCATTCCCATTTCCTCCTTTTCCATTACCTCCTCCTAAAGAGCCTTCTCCTTTGGGAGGTTTGGAACTTTCTCCTTGCAATCTGTTGTTCCTCTCTTCATAGAGGACCTTCACCATCTCTGTCATATCAAAGAAAGCCTTTCTGAAGGTCTTCTCATTCCATGTCATGATAGGTTCTCCTTCATGAGACTTGATCTCTGGAGACTCAACTACAACTTCTGCAACTTGAGGATGTACTGGTGTAGAAGACTTTGGCAACCTTGCTCTTCTTCCACTTGACCCAATTTTAGGGCTTTCAACCATCTTTGCTTCACCTCTTTTGAGCTTTAATTTTGTAAGCATGACATAAACTTGCAAACAATTAAATCCTTCTTTCACAAAGCAAATCTAGCAAGAAAAAACCAGTGCTCTTATACCAACTTGATCTGAAATGGAGCAGATAAGTAATGTTGTGCTAATTCCCCATTCAGAATAAAACCCAAGATTCTTATCATTTTCTTATCAAGTGCTTAAGGATTTAATATTTTTTCTTAATTAACTAATTCCCATGAGAGTTTCTTATGTAAGTGTTAGAAACAAATTAACATAAAACATACGCTGAACAATAGAAAAATAACAACAAAAAAAATCAAAATACAACACACAATAAGCATGTGATAAAGGAGTTCACCCCTCCTCGGCTACGTCTCCTTAGTCCAGCTTCCAATGGCTTGGGCCTCCCTATTATGCTCAAATTACAAGAAAAGTGTGTTTAAAATGCTCCAATGCCTATGAAACCTATCTCAATGAGTTCAAAATCCTCAAAAATGGCCATCTAGCCTCTTTTTGCATCCCATTTGGATAAGAATTGAAGAAGTTATGACTTCACCCAGTTCTCCCACTATTTGTTCCACAAAATGCTCCAAATCCGACCAGAAACCACATTTCCTCTCCAAAGTCCGCTGAAGGAGCGAGAATTCGTTGCACCGTTGGCCATAACTTGTCAGTCGTATCGTAAATCGCAATCAGCAAGTGTTTGTGGGTGGAAGGTCTTGTTAACATGGCAAAACGTTGTGATTGTGACATCGACGGACCTGACGGGAAATTAGACGGTTACATATAAAATCCCACGTCTGAGGTCTTATCGCTCATCGCAATTGGCAATTGACACACGAACATAATCAGCGATATGGTAGACCCACGGGGACATTAAACTGCAACATATGAATTATCACATTCGGGAACCCAATCACAAATCGCAATCAACGCTTTCCATCGGCGGATACCAAAACCCATACCACTGCGATATCAACGGACCTGTCGGGCTAGGAAATACAGTGTATAACATATCGCGTCCAAGGAAAAATCACAATCAGCATTATCGATGGTGACACACACACACATATATATATCAATAGGTATTGGGTGTGATATACGATTGCGATATATCGCATCGCAACCCTGACTGTGTCGGGGGCTAATTCTTGACATTATGCGATATGCGATTGAAATCGGATTGCATCGCAACCTGCTCTACACCCAGGGCCAATTCTTTATCCCAAACCACTTACCGTTGTGAGATACAATATGCGAGGGCCAATGGCGAGCTTCCACTTGGCGCCTCCTCATTCGTTGAAGACCTTGCCACATATTCCCAATCCTGCCTTGTAGACAAGTCAAACTTGAACTTTGACTTGCTCTAACTTCTGCATATGAACTCAGATTTTAATGTCGTTCACACTGTGGAATTTAGAATGACGAGCTCTTCGATCTGAAGCTGAGTTGGACAAAATTATAACACTTTGAATTTTGAGAATAATTCTAAGCACCTAATCATCTTTAGTCCTAGAGCATACATCACATTTGTGATCCTGAGAGGGGAGACAAACTACCTCTGAAAGGTAACTGTACTAATTCCGGTAGCTCTATACCTCTCATCAACTCCAAACCCTATGCTATGCTTGAGGTCTTTCTCCTCAAAATCACTAAAGAGATCTCTATTCTCCTTCATATGGAATGAGGCACCATTTTCAAGATACAACACACCTCCCATGGAAGTATTGCCATGCATGCAATGAGAGTGAAATCAAGTTCGATTTTTGAAGCTAGAGCTTCACCTGCAACTGCTACTATCATCTCCTTCTTGCTTGCTTTCTTCTATGGGTAGTTCTTGGCATAGTGCCCATGCTCATGACAGTGAAAACACTTGAATTTCACCAAGTCCATCTTCATTCTGCCCTCCTCGACTTGGGATTTCTTTCACCTGTCCTTCTTTTCCTTAATTGCTAAGGAAAAATCCTCTTCCACTTCATTGGAATAGGTCCCATCTCTAGTGTTCCTCCTGATCTCCTCCTGCATCAAATCCGACCACAGTCGTTCCCAATCTGGCAGCTTCTCCTGGCCATTGACAGAGTCCTGATAACTATGCCAACTCTTTGGGATTCCTAGAAGAGCAAGACTCACCATATCATCCTCGACAATAGTGATTCTAACATTTCCAAGTTCATCACGACATTGAGTGAACTTGGTCAAGTAATTTTGAATTGAGTCGCTCGCCTCCATCTTGATTTTTTGAAGTTTATCTTTTAGTGCCAAATTCATTTGGTCACTATTGTTCTGGAAAAGGTCCTTCAATGCTTTCCACATAGAATGCGAAGTTTCCTTCCCATGGAGACTTGAGACAATGTGGTCTCGAACTCCCTCAAGGATTATCCGCCTCGCCCTTGCCACACACTTCTTCCATTCGGCCAGATTTTGAGCATCCGATGTTGGTGGCTTAGGAATGTCCTGATCAATGAATTCCTTCAAACCATTTTCTTCGAACACAACCTCCATCTTATCCTTCCAGGCTATATAATTTGAGCTGGCATCTAAGGCATACTTGAGCCGAAAACCGTACAATGCCATTTGTCGATCTTGAAGTATGTATTGCAAATTCAAATTTCACCTATAACCCAGAACTCAAAACTTCAAAATCTCCTCTAGTATATATTGTTCTCAGCTCTGATACCATGTAGAAAATCCTGTAGATTCACAATCTCATGCAATTTACTAAAGCACAAGACAATAATCTACTTCTACTCTTTATAGCAGAAGCCCATAAATATCGATGAAAACAATAATCGCTAGAGGAAGACAAATCAATAGCACATAACACAATAAATATCTAGGGAAAGCCACAACTCAAAACCCCAATATCTATATTGCATTAATTAGAAATCGAAGATGCTAATACAATGCTCGTTCTCACAAGAACAATCTCAACACTCAGCAAAATCAATTTCCAACTCACAAGAAAACTCTTGGCGAACACTTAGCCAATTCTACAGCTCTTCAAGTCCTTATTTCCTTGCGTAATTCCTATTACTAATTAGTTGATCAGGTGCTCAGATTTATGCTCAAAATCAAAGTGTTAGAATTTTTTCAAACTCAGCTTTAGATCGAAGAGATCGTCATTCTGAAACCAATAGTGTGAACGACACTCAAATATGAGTTCATATGCAGAAGTTAGAGCAAGTCAAAGTTCAAGTTTGACTTGTCTACATGGCAGGATTGGGATGATGTGGCAAGGTCTTCAGTGAATGAGGATGCGCCAAGTGGCAGCCTGCCATTAGCCCTCACATATCGCAATGTTAAGTGGTTCGGGTTAAATAGTTGGCCCCCCGTGCAAAGCAAGTTGCGATGTGATGTGATCACAATCCTATATCGCATAATGTTAAGTATCAGCCCCCGACACAGTCAGGGTTGCAATGCTATATATCGCAATTGCATATCACACCCGGTACCTGCCAATGTGTGTGTGTGTGTGTGTGTGTGTCACCACTAATAATGACGATTATGATTTGTCCCTGGAAGCGATATGTTATACACTACATTTCATAGCTTGGCAGGTTTGTCGATATCGCAGTGGTATGGGTTTTGGTATATGCCGATGGAAAGCTCCGATTGTGATTTGCGATTGGGTTCCCAAATGTGATAATTCATATGTTGTAGTTTAATGACCCGGCAGGTCCGCCATATTGCTAATTATGTTCCCGTGCTGATTGTCGATTGCGATGAGCAATAAGACCCCCAACATGGGATTTTATATGCAACAGTTTAATTTCCCATCAGTTCCGCCGATATCACAATCACAACGTTTTTTTGTGTTAACAAAAACTTTCACCCGCAAACACTCATTGATTGTAATTTATGATACGGCCGAAAGGTTATGGCCTGCGGTGCAGTGAATTTCTCACTCCGTTAGTGGATTTTGGAGCAAAAATGTGGTTTCCGGTCGTATTTGGAGCACTTTGTGGAACAAATAGTGGGAGAACTAGGATAATTCATAACTTCTTCAGTTCTTATCCAAATGGGATGCAAAAAGAGGCTAGATGGCGATTTTTAGGATTTTGAACCATTCAGAGGTATTGGAGCATTGTAAACACACTTTTGTTGTAATTTGAGCATAATAGAGAAGCCCAAGCCATTGGAAGCTGGACCAAGGAGACGTAGTCTAGGAGAGGTGAACTCCTTTATCATGTGCTTGCTATGTGTTGTATTTTGATGTTCGTTGTTGTTATTTTGTTGTTGTTCAACATATGTTTTATGTTAAATTATTTCTAACATTTACATAAGAAACTCTCATGGGAATCAATTAATTAAGAAAAAATATTGAATCCTTAAGAACTTGATAAGAAAATGATAAGCATCTTGGGTTTTATTTTGAATGGGGAATTAGTATAGCATTACTAATCTACTCCATTTTAGATCAAGTTGGTATCAGAGCACTGGTTTTTTCTTATATATTTTCTTTGTGAAAGAAGGATTTAATTGTTTGCAAGTTTATGTCATGCTTACAATGCTAAAGCCCAAAAGAGGTGAAGGAAAGCTGGTTGAAAGCCCTGAAATTGGGTCAAGTGGAAGAAGAGCAAGGTTTCCAAAGTATTCTACACCAGTACATCCTCAAGTTGCAGAAGTTGCAGTTGAGTCTCCATAGATCATGTCTCATGAAGGAGAACCTATCATGACAGAGAATGAGAAGACCTTCAGAAAGGATTTGTTTGATATGACAGAGATGGTGAAGGTCCTCTACGAAGAGAGGAACAACAGATTGCAAGGATAAAGTTCCAAAGCTCCCAAAGGAGAAGGTTATTTAGGAGGAGGTAATGGAAAATGAGGCAATGGAAATGGAGACAAACCTCCACCTTCTCCACCATCTTCTTCATCGTCTACTTCACAAGCATATTCACCCTCTTCCACTATGACAACCCATACTCATACTCATCATCATTCTACAAAAGGAACTGGTAAATTACCTTTTCTAAATCTTGATGTTAAATTCGAGTTGCCAATGTACAATGGTGAAGTGAATGTAGAGAAGCTGGATAACTAGATTCGTCAGTTGGAGGTGTATTGTATAATTCATAACCTTCAAGATGATGATATCAAAATTCAGTTGGCTTCATTGAGAATGGAGGGTGCAACACTCATTTGGTGGGAAGCAAGGACTCAAGATGAGATCAAAAAAAGTGGTAAGATCTCTATTACTTGGTCTGATTTCATTGTTGCTATAAAAAGAAATTTTTACACTTTATCTCATATACAAGAAGCTATCATGAATTGGCAAAATTTCAGACAATTAAAAGGTCAAAATGTGTAAGAGTATACTCAAGATTTTAGGAGAAGAGCTCTTATGCTAGGAGTAGACTTATAGTCACAAGATACCTTGCTGAAATACATAGGAGGGTTGCATAACTATCTTCAACATACCATTCTTATGTTTAGATCCACGAATCATGATGAGGTATGTTTTCAAGCTACACACCTGAAAGAAAGAGGGAAAAATGTACAATAAGAAGGTAAGAAGAAGCAATTCCAGAGTGGTGAAAAAGGGAAGAAATTAAAAGGAAAGCAGAAGAAGAATGCTTCTGTTAAGAAAGAATGGGATAAACCTATGTGCAAGAATTGTTCCAAATCAGGCCATGTTGAAGAGCATTGCTGGAAGCTTCATCCAGAATTATGACCAAAGAAATCTAACAACAAAGGGAAACAGAGGACAAAAGTTGATGCACAACAAGACTTGGGTTCTGACTCAGGTGATGAAATGAAGATTGCAGCCACAGTCACTAAAGGGAAAGTCATGGAAAAGACAAGAAAAGAGGAAGACGTGGCAAGCATCAACGTAGCAAATAACTCCAATAACGTTTCATGTGAGGAAAACAGAATAGAGTTGTTCCATATCTGAGTTATTTCCAAACACACCAAAATTGATATGTTGTTTGACAGTGGATGCCAGACAAATTTAATTTCTACAGACTTGGTTAAGAAGTTGAATCTTGAAAGCATGCCTCATCATAAACCGTATCCGTTTGGTTGGATAACCAAGGATTCCAAGTTGCAAGTCACACGGAAATGTGTTTTCAGGTTTGTAATCACTATCAATTTCATTGATGAAGTCGAATTAGCTGTTGTGCCATTGGATATTTCTGGGATTGTGTTGGGAAGATCGTATTTGTATGATAGGAAAGATGTTTTCCATAGATTTGAGAGCAAATATCATTTGTTCAAAGATGGAGTGGAGTATATTGTGAGAGCCCATTGCAGAAAGCTTAATCTATCTTTGGCAAGTGTAAGAAAAATGAAGCAACGAGTCAATTAAAGCAAGAATCATGTGCTCCTTATGGTCAAGTAGAAGAATGATACAGAGCATGTGTTAGGTCCCTATAATACTAGTGATTACCCCACTACTATTGTAGTTGTATCCCTTATTAATATTGTTGTGCCCCTATTTTCCCCATATTGTTATTACTGTGCCCCATAGAATCCCTCTATTGTTATTTTTGTGCCTTTATATTATTATTGTTAGGTCGGCTGGGTTATATTGTGACTCCTTAGACTCCTATATATAGAAAGGAGGTTTTTTCATTTGAATCATCAAAGAATCATTCATTTGTGTAATGTAAAGGAGGTTTCCCCCTTGAAGAGGTTGAATTCTAAGGCGTTGATCTATCTTTTCTATCTTTATGTGAGTTGGTTTCATAACATTTGGTTTCAGAGCTTTGGATTCTAGGGTTTCGCTGCTCAAAATAGGTCATCGTGGAATTTTCGCTATAACGTTTTTTCTACGACATTTCAGAAGTGAAAAAAAAAACCCATTTGAGACGAAATCGCACTGAACCTTGGATCCGAATTTCAGAGCTTTTCGCGCTATATTTGTGGGGATATGATCTAAGGAAGTTGGTCTTTTTACAGACTGCTGAAATACATTCCAAACAGGTGACTTGAGGAAAATCGTCATAAATTTCTCTCTGAGCATCGGATTGAAATTTCGTAAGAAGGTACAGAAAGAGGATGGACTTTAGTTTCTTTTATATATTTTTTAGAGCCAAAGGTTGAAACAGGGACACGTGGCACGTCGTACAAGTTCGCTCTACTGAACTAGTCTATAATCAGGTCATTGTGGGAGATTTGGCATAACTCTTCCTTGGAGAATCCAATTGGGACCAGACTGGTGGCATTGGAAAGAGGACACAGAGGGCTACTGCAGGTCACAATTTTAGAATTGGATGATCTGAAATTACATAGATACATCAGAGGCAATATCAAGCTACAACAAAGTGAAAAAAGGTGTGTAGATTTTTTTAATTTTTTTTTCTAAATCTTAGTTTGAAAAATTATTTTAAAGGAATTCAAAGGGCATAGTATAGCATTATTATCGATAATTGATGCCCCAAGGAAAGAAAATGCAACACCTAGTAAGCAACCTGAAAGCTCTAGCATGACTCATGAAGAAGAGGAAGAAATGCTACATGATATATCAAAATTACAAGACCAAGTGCAACAAATTTCACTCTCACAAAAGCTAACAAAAGCTAAGATAAATGGCATGGAATCTAAGATAAAGGGTGTGGAAGCTAATATTTATGATTTGAAGATAGATTTGAAGACAGATTTGACAAATTTTCCACAAGCAATACTTACTAATGCTGAAAGGGTAGTAAAGGAAACTCATGATGCGAACAAAAGAAATGTTAATAATGATTTCATAGACTCTAATGTTGGATCGAAGACCCACCATATTCCAAAAATTGATATGAGGAAGTTTGATGGCAAGGATCCCGCAACATGGATATTACATATGGAGTAATTTTTCGATCTCAATAATGTGCAAAACACACAAAAGGTACGTATTACAACTTTATATTTCGAACCAAATCAGTTTGTATGGTATCAATGGCTTTACTCTCGTAAACAAATTATCACTTGGGCAATTTTTACAGAAGAATTGATAGCACATTATGAGGATACAAAAAGCAACACTTTTTTTAGCCAATTGATAAGTCTCAAACAAAAGGGTTCAATAATGGAGCACATTGAGGAGTTCCAAAAATTGAACATAAGGGTAAAAATTATTCCAGAGCATAGGATTGATGTGTTCATAGGGACTTTAAAGGATAATATTCAACATGATGTTTGCCTTTGGGAAGCTGATTCATTAGAGAAGGCATTTATGTTAGCAAGAAAAATGGAAAGAAAAATTATGGCAACCAGGAAGCATACCACTCACAACTATAAAGATGGAAGTGTTGTTGCCCCTAGTCTTCCACAACCTATAAGGTTGACACCACAACAATTGGAAGAAAAAAGAGAAAAAGGGCTTTGTTACAGTTGTGATAGCAAATACACTAAAGGTCACAAGTGTGCTGAGAATAAATTATTCTACATAGATTGTGAAGAGGAAGAAGAAAAGGAGCAAGAAAGGTCAAAATAAGAAGATATAATCCAGGAACAAAGCCTAGATAAAGAAGAAATGAATCCGACCATATCTTGTAATGCATTGGATGGAATTACCACTCCTCAAATCATCAAGATAGAAGAACAAATCAAGAAGAAAAAGTTAATAGTGTTGATTGATTCAGGAAGTACCCACAATTTTATTCATTGTAAGGTAGCAAAAGAATTTAATTTCTTCCTATATCCAGCACCAGAGTGTCAAGTGATGGTTGCAAATGGAGGAACAATAAATTTCTCTGGAAAGTGCCATAATATCAAGCTATCCATGGGAGAATATGTATTGACTAGCCCAATTCTTTCCATTCCAATGGGAGGTGTTGATGTTGTACTAGGAGTCCAATGGCTATAATCCTTGGGTACAATAGCTTTTAATTTTCAAGAACTTTTCATTAAATTTTTTGCAGAAGGAAAGGAAGTTAAATTAAGGGGTATTGCAGGGAAAACGGGAAAGATAATCAGCTCTAAAGGTGTGACAAATCTTCTAAAAAAGGAACAAAGAGGTGTAATTGCACAATTATGTTCACTAGATGTTTCCACATCGAAATCATCTATTTCTCCAGATCTCAAAAAAGTCCTAGACAATCATTCCAAGGTATTTGAGACTCCCACAACTCTCCCACCTATTCGTGATCATGAACATGCTATTTATTTGATTCCAGGAAGTGTTCCTCCAAACATCAGGCTATATAGATATCCCTATGCCCAAAAGAGTGAAATTGAACGTATGGTTGCAGAAATGCTAGAGGCTAGTATAATTCAACCTAGTCAAAGTTCTTTCTCTGCTTCAGTAGTATTGATGCACAAGAAGGATGGATCATGGCGCATGTGTCCAGATTATAGGGAGCTCAACAAGATCTCTATTAAAGATTAGTTTCCCATTCCTATCATTGATGAATTACTAGATGAATTGCATGGATCAATTTACTTCACCAATTTGGATCTTCATTCAGGATATCATCAAATCAGAATGAAGACTGAAGACATTCTAAAAACAACATTTAGAACTCATGAGGGTCATTATGAATTTTTGGTCATGCCTTTTGGCCTTACCAATGCACCTTCTACATTTCAAGGTTTGATGAATTCCATTTTCAAACCCTTCCTTAGAAAATTTGATTTAGTATTTTTTGATGATATACTAATCTACAGCAAGTCTTGGAAGGATCATGTTGAACATGTTGACAGGGTGCTACAACTATTGGAGGAGAAACAATTATATGAAAAAAGATCCAAATGTTTCTTTGGAGTACAAGAGGTGGAATATCTGGGTCATATTGTATCTCATGAAGGAGTTAAGGTAGACCTTAGCAAAATTAAAGCCATTAAGGAATGAAAAATCCCCACATCCACAAATAATCTGCAAGGATTTCTCGAGTTGACAGGGTATTATCACAAGTTTGTTAAGAATTATGGGAGAATAGCAGCACCTCTAACAACATTATTGAAGAAAGATGCATTTTCATGGACTCCAAAAGCAACAAAGGCCTTCGAACATCTTAAAGAGGCAATGTGCCAAGCACCGGTCTTAGCTACACCGGACTTCACAAAAACCTTTATTGTGGAATGTGATGCTTCAGGAAATGGAATTGGTATTGTTTTAATGCAAGATGAAAGACCCATTGCTTTTGAAAGTCGTCCAATCAAGGGAAAGCTTTTACACAAAGCTATTTATGAGAAGGAAATGCTGTCAATACTACATGCACTTAAGAAATGGCAACCCTACCTAATGGGAAGACACTTCAAGGTAAAAACAGATCTTGAACGCCTTAAATACTTTTTAGAATAAAGATTATCCTCTGAAGAGCAACAAAAGTGGGTCACAAAGATGTTTGGTTATGACTTTGAAATCATCTACAAAAGAGGGAAGAAAAATGTGGTGGCAGATGCACTCTCAAGAAAGGATGAGGATGTGGAAGCATTGTTGTGTGCCATTTCTATTATCCAACCAGATTGGATAAATGAAGCAAGGGAGGAATGGAAGAATGATGAAGAAGTGTGGGCACTTATTCGAACACTACAACAAGATTCTAGTACATCTCATACATTTAGCTGGAAAAATGATTCATTATGGTATAAAGATCGCTTATACCTCTGTAAGAATTCCCAACTCAAACAAAAGATTCTTATGGAATTGCACACTTCTCCCTTAGGAGGGCACTCAGGATCTTTAAAAACTTACCACAGGGTTAAGAAGTAATTTTTTTGGGATTGCCTTAAATCAGATATTCAAAATTTTGTGGCGGAATGTTTGGTTTGCCAACAAAATAAAGTTGAAACAATTAAGACCCCGGGTCTATTACAACCTTTATCCATTCCAAGCCAACGCTGGGAGGAGGTTTCAATGGATTTTATCATAGGTTTACCCAAGTCTGAGGGAAAGAGTGTCATCATGGTGGTAGTTGATAGACTTACTAAGTATGCACACTTTTGTGCATTATCACATCCTTTTAAAGCCAGTACAATTTCTACTGCATTTATGGAAACAATTCAAAAGCTACATGGAAACCCAAAGATTATTGTAAGTGACAGAGATCCCATTTTCACTAGAAATTTTTGGACAGAATTATTTTCTTGTCTCGGTACTCAGTTAGCTCATAGCTCATCTTATCATCCTCAATCTGATGGGAAAACTGAGATAGTAAACAAATGTTTGGAAGGATATCTTCGTTGCTTTGTATCTGATAAACAGACATAATGGGTCAAATGGTTGCCTCTGGCTGACTGGTGGCATAACACTTCCTTCCATACAGAAACAAAAATGACCCCATTTATGGCACTTTATGGATATTAGCCACCATCCATCACATCATATTTAAGAGAAAATTCTAAGGTTCAAGCAGTGGAACATCACATCGAGCATCAACAACAAGTCCTCCAACTCTTAAAGGATAACCTCGTGTTGGCACAGAATAGAATGAAACAACAAGCAGATCAACATCGCAGCGAAAGAAGTTTTGATGTAGGTGATTTGGTATTCCTACGGCTACAACCATATAAACAATGTCCCTCAAGAAAGCTAAGAAGGATAATAAATTATCACCAAAGTATTATGGTCCGTACAAGGTGTTGCAAAAGATTGGTACTATGGCATACAAATTGGAGCTTCTTGCAGCTTCTCAAGTGCACCCAGTTTTCCACGTTTCATGTTTAAAGAAGGTTATAGGCGACAAGCTCCCAGTTCAAACAATATTGCCAGAACTTGACGAGGAAGGAAAAATTATATTGGAACCGGAAGCAGTCACTGAAACAAGAACTCGACAGCTACGAAATCGATCAATTTCGGAGTATCTCATCAAGTGGAAGAACTTATCCACTGAAGATTCCACATGGGAGGATGAGAATTTTATACAAAAGCATCCAAAACTACTCAAGCGTTGAGGACAACACTTTTTTGAAGGAGAGGGGCATGTTAGGTCCCTATAATACTAGTGATTACCCCACTACTATTGTAGTTGTATCCCTTATTAATATTGTTGTGCCCCTATTGTCCCCATATTGTTATTACTGTGCCCCATAGAATCCCTCTATTGTTATTTTTGTTCCTTTATATTATTATTGTTAGGTCGGTTGGGTTATATTGTGACTCCTTAGACTCCTAAATATAGAAAGGAGGTTTTGTCATTTGAATCATCAAAGAATCATTCATTTGTGTAATGTAAAGGAGGTTTCCCCCTTGAAGAGGCTGAATTCTAAGGTGTTGATCTATCTTTTCTATCTTTATGTGAGCTGGTTTCATAACAGCATGAATCCTTTGCAAGCTGTGACATGAAGTTCAAAGCTGAATTGGTTGATGTGGTCAATCAATATGGAGACATGTTTCAAGAACCAAAGGGATTTCCACCAAAAAGGGGAATTCAACACGAAATTTAGCTAAAGCAAGACTGTCCACTCCCAAATATCGGTATGTATCGAATGTCAATTCTGGAACGTTTGGAATGAAATTTTGGATGTCATGAGAAAAGAACAGTTATTTTTGAAGATGTATAAATGTGAATTCGGGAAAACGTCCTTAGTGTATTTGGGCCATATAGTTGGAGGAGGTGAGATAAAGATTGACCCCTCTAAAGTATCGTCCATTGTGAATTGGCCAATACCCAAATCATTCACAAATGTAAGGAGTTTTCTGGGAGCAGCACAATATTATAGGAAGTTCATTGCCAATTTCTCTTCCATAGCAGCTCCACTACATGCTTTGACCAGCGTGAAGGTTTTCTTCTAGTGGGGAGGCAAACAACAAAAAACATTTGATGCTTTAAAACAAAAGATCAGTTCAGCCCTAGTTTTAGCATTGTTGGATTTGAAACAACCATTTGAAATACAAACAGATGGTCAAACCAAAGTGGTTAACATGACAATTATTCATTTGCTAAGAGGATATTGCAGCAAACATCCTAAGTTGTGGGAAGAACATTTTCATTATATTCATCATGCTTACAATTGAGCAAAACACTCTTATCCTCTAAATTCGCCTTTTGAGGCATGTCTTGGTTATTTTCTTAAATCACCTTTGGATTTCATCTTTGAGAAAGATGTAGTTGTAGATGGACATAGTGAAATATACATAGCAAAGAATTTCATTGAGCAAATTCAGTTGATTCACCAAACAGTTCAAGAACAACTAGAAAAGAGTCAACGCAAGTATAAGGAAAGACATGATAAGCATCGTGTGGTTCATCAATTTCAAGTAGGTGATGAAGTTTGGCTTCACATTAACAAGGAAAGGCTTTAAGGTGAAGGTAAAAAGTTTAAACCAATTCATTATGGTCCATTTAAAATTTTGGAAAAGATTGGTAATAAAGCTTTCAAACTTGATTTACCTTCATATATGCAAATCTATTCCATTGTTAATGTTGAAAAGTTGAGATCTTATGAGCCTCTTTTCATTGAATATCAAGGAGATAATGTTCAAATTCTATCTATCAAAAACTTTTCTCCAGAATTCCTTGATGTGATTCAGCAAGACATTATACTTGACAGAAGGAAAAGGAAAACAAAAAGGGGAAGTATCGATTATCTTCAGGTGAGTCTCAAAGGAACACATCCATCAAAGGCCAAATGGATTGAAGTGGGGAAGGTGAGGGAATAGTACCCTCATCTGTTCAATAACTGAATATAAATATTTTGGGGTCCAAAAGGCTTCCAGTGGGGAGGGTGATTAGGTGCTAAGAATTATGCTCAAAAATCAAACTGTCATAATTTTATCAAACTAAAATTCAAATCAAATATCTCGTCATTCTAAATCCAAAGGTGCAAACGATGCTCAAATTCGAGTTCATATGCATAAGTTAGAGCAAGTCAAAGTTCAAGTTTGACTTATCTACAAGGTAGGACTGCGATGATGTGGCAAGGTCTTCAGCGAATGAGGAGGTGCCAAGTGGCAACCCTCCATTGGCCCTCGCATATCGCATATCGCAATGGTAAGTGGTTTGAGTTAAAGAATCAGCCCCTGACACAGAGCAGGTTGCGATGTGATGCGAAGGCAATTGCATATCGCACTCGGTACCCACCAATATATCTATATATACATATACATATACATATACATATACATATACATATACATATACATATATATACATACATATATATACATATATATGTGTGTGTGTGTGTGTGTGTGTCACTGCTAATAATGCCATTTGAAATTTGTCCACGAACGTGATATGTTATGCACTATATTTCATGGCCCAACGGGTTCATTGATATCACAGTGGTATGGGTTTTGGTATCCACCGATGGAAAGCACCGATTGCAATTTGCGATTGGGTTCCCGGATGCGATAATTCATATGTTGCAGTTTAATGTCCTGGCTGGTCCTCCGTATTTCTGATTATGTTGCCCCGCTGATTGCCCACTACGATGAGTGATAAGGCCCTGGACGTGTGATTTTATATGTAACAGTTTAAGTTCCCGTCGGGTCCGCCAATATCGTAATCGCAACATTTTTCTATGTTAACAAGACCTTCCGCCCGCAAAAACTCACCGATTGCAATTTATGATACGGCCAACAAGTTATGGCCCGCGGTGCAGTGAATTTCTCACCCCGTAAGCGGAATTTGGAGAGAAAATATAGTTTCTGGTCGGATTCGGAGCATTTTGTGGAACAAATAGTGGGAGAACTAAGAGAAGTCATAACTTCTTTAGTTCTTATCCAAATGGGATGCAAAAAGAGGCTTGATGGTCATTTTTGAGGATTATGAACTCTTGAGATAGGTTTCAGAGGTATTGGAGCATTGCAAGCACACTTTTGTTGTAATTTGAGCATAATAGAGAGGCCCAAGCCATTAGAAGTTGGACCAAGGAGACGTAGGCCAGGAGGGTGAACTCCTTTATAATGTGCTTGTTGTGTGTTATATTTTGATGTTGTTTGTTGTTATTTTGATGTTGCTCAACATATGTTTTATGTTAAATTGTTTCTAACATTTACATAAGAAACTCTCATGGGAATCAATTAACTAAGCAAAAATATTGAATCCTTAAGCACTTGATAAGAAAATGATAAGCATATTGGGTTTTATTTTGAATTGGGAATTAGTACAACATTACTAATATGCTAAATTTCATATCATTAGCCCATCTTAAAGGGAAACCAGTGCATCCAAAACTGCACAATACTTTCAAGGTTTTGTTCCTGATTGCATGCACCATCTGTAAAACTCAGAAAATTATACAACAAATAATACACTATCCCTGCACTCTAGTCTCAACTAGGTCTTTCACAGAATCGACATGCATGAGTTTATGATGAGGGAATCTTCAGTTAACTGGAGTAACACTAGTTGAGTGCACTAATGCATCAACTCACTATTAACTCACTATTAGTTCCTCAAACAGTTTGGAGCTATTTTAACTGGACTTAACTCAGTAAACTGAGTTAACTAATTACCACTCATACTTAACTTGTCCTAGACCCCTATAATATAGGGAGAACATATACATGACTTCAGAAAGACATCCAACTCAAAATTCCTAACTTAACTAAGTTAACTCACTCTAGTTAACTATTACAAGTTGCTATGAGAATAGAATTCGATTTTAATTCTCAGTTTAATTCAAGGACAAATTAAACTTGAATTTTTGGATTCTATTTTTATCATTTCTTGTTGCTATTTTCAACAATTATTGTTATGTAGGTTCTAATAATATTGTGACCCCTTAGACTCCTATATATACAAAGGAGGCCTTGTCATTTGTATCATCCAAGAATTGTTCGTTTATGTAATTTAAAGGAGGTTTCCCTCTCGAAGAGGATAATTTTTAAGTTTTTGACCTATCTTTTTGTGAGTTTATTGCATAACATTTGGTATTAAGCTTTGGATTCTAGGGTTTCGCTTCTTCAAAATAGTCATCTTGAAATTTTCACTATAATATTCTTTCTACGAGACTACAAAAGCTGAAATTTTTACCACAAGGAGATAAATCTAGTTCAGATTCGTGCAAAAATTTCATATATTTGTTCGCTATATTTTCAGATATATGATCTGAGGAAAATAGGGTTTTTGCAGGCACCATAATTCTTTCTCAAACAGGTGACCTAGGAAAAATCAGCATAACTTTCATTTCAGGAATCGAATTTCAATTCTGTAAAATGTTTCTAAAATTGAACGAACTGTAGTTTTGCATATATCAATTTCAGAGCAGAAGATTGAAACAGTGACATGTGGCATCCCGTACAACTTTGCTCTACTGAACTAGTCCATAATCATGCCATTATGGGAGATTCGACATAACTCTTTCTTGAAGAATACAATCATGATTAGACTTGTGTCATTGGAAAGAAGACTAAGAGGGATACCACTAGGCTGAATTTCATATACTAGAGATCCAAAATTACAAAGATACAATAGTTTCAATATCAAACTCCTAAAAAGAAAGAAAAATGTGTGTATTTTTTAAAACTTTTTGCGTAACGTTTGTTTGAAAAATCAGTTTGAAGTGATTCAAGGGGCATATTGAAGCATATATATCATTGTTTGATTCCAAAATGCCTCAAAAAAAAAAATGGACACATCTAGTAAGAAACTAGAAAGCTCTTCTATGATGCATGAAGAAGAGGAAGAAATGCAGCATGATATATCAAATTTACGAGACCAAGTGCAACAAATTTTTCTCTCGCAAGAAGTAACAAAAAATGAATTGGGAGCCATGATGAATGTTAATGTAGATGGTATAAAAAGGGACATGGGAGTTAAGATATATGGTATAAAAAGGGATGTGGGAGTTTTAAATGATGGTTTAAAAGCATACATGGAAGCAATGATGAATGTCAAGATAGAGGGGTTGAAGGAAGGTTTGACAAAGCTGCTAGAAGAAAGGAATATTAATTATAATTTTAGACACTCCAATGTAGGGTTTAAGAACCATCACATTCCAAAGATAGAAATGAGGAAGTTTGATGGCAAGGATTTGATAACTTAGATACTACAAAGGGAGCAATATTTTGATCTACAGGATGTGCAACTATCATAAAAGATACGCATTCCATATTTATATTTAGAACCCAATCAGTTTGTATGGTATAGATGGATTTGTTCACATAAACCACTTGCCTCCTGGTCAACTTTTACGGAGAAAATGATAGCACATTATGAAGATACAAAGAGCAACACATTCTTTAGCCAATTGATAAATCTCAAACAAAATGGTTCAATGGCGGAGCACATTGAAGACTTCTAAAACTTGAATATTAGGGTAACCAATATTCTAGAGGAGCATAGGTTCAATGTCTTCATAGTGACTTTAACAAATAACATCCAACATGAGGTTCACCTTTGGTAACCTGATTCATTGGAGAAGGCATTCAGGGTGGCAAGAAAAGTTGAAAGAAAAATTATGGAAACAAGGAAGTCTACCACTCACAACTATAAATATGGAAGTATTGCTACTCTTAGTCTTCCACAACCTACAAGGTTTACACCACAAAAATTGGAGGAAAAAAAAGTAAAAGGGATTTGTTACAATTGTGATAAAAAATACACTAAAGGTCATAAGTGTGCTAAGAAGAAATTATTCTACATAGATTGTGAAGAGGAGGAAGAAAAGGAACAAGGAATATCAAAAGAGGAGGGTATACACCAGGAACCAACCCCAGAGAAAGAAGAAATGTATCTGACTATATCGTGTAGTGCATTGGCAGGAATTACCACTCCTCAAACTCTTAAGATATAAGAATATATCAAGAAGAAAAAGGTAATAGTGTTGATGGATTCAAGTAGTACCCACAATTTTACCCATTGTAAGATATCTAAGGAATTGAATTTCTTCCTATATCCAGCACTAGAGTGTCAAGTGTTGGTTGCAAATGGGGAAACTATAAATTGCTCTGGAAAGTGTCATAATAGCAAGCTAACCATGGGGGAATATGTATTAAATAGTCCAATGCTTTCCATTCCAATGGGTGGTGTTGATGTTGTACTAGGAGCCCAATGGTTACAATCTTTGGGGACGATAGCTTTCAATTTTCAAGAACTTTTCTTGAAATTTTTTTAGGAAGGAAAGGAAGTTGAATTAAGGGGTGTCGGAGGGAAACTAGGAAATATAATTAGCTCTAATGGCATGAAAAACCTTCCGAAGAAAGAACAATGGGACGTAATTTCACAAGTATTCTCACTAGGGGTTCAAACATTGAAATCATCTATTTATCTAGATCTCTAAAAAGTGTTGGACAATTATTCCAAGGTGTTTGAGACTCCCAAAGGCATCCCACCTATTTTTTATCATGATCATGTGATTCAGTTGATTCTAAAAAGTGTTCCTCCAAACATTAGGCCTTATAGATATCATTATGCCTAAAAGAGTGAAATTGAACATATGGTTGCAGAAATGCTAGAGGTTGGTATAATTCAACCTAGTCAAAGTTCTTTCTCTGCTCCAGTAGTATTGGTGCACAAGAAGGATGGATCATGGCATATGTGTCTAGATTATAAGGAGCTCAACAAGCTCACTATTAAAGATAAATGTTCCATTGCGACCATTGATGAATTGTTGGATAAATTACATGGAGCAATTTACTTCACCAAGCTAGATATTCATTTAGGATATCATCAAATTAGAATGAAGACTAAAGACATTCTGAAATCAACATTCAGAACTCATGAGAGTCATTATGAATTTTTGGTCATGCCTTTTGGCCTCACTAATGCACTCTCCACATTTAAAGGTTTGATGAATTCCATTTTCAAACCCTTCCTTGGAAAATTTGTGTTGGTATTTTTTTATGATATACTAATCTACAACAAGTCTTAGAACATGTTCACAGGGTGCTCAAACTATTGGTGAAGAAAAAATTATATGCAAAAACCTCCAGATGTTTCTTTGGAGTACAAGAGGTGGAATATTTGGGTCATATTTTATCTCATGAGGGTGTTAAGGTAGACCCTCACAAAATTAAATCCATTAAGGAATGGAAAATACCCACAACCATAAAGCATCTTCGAGGATTTCTCGAGTTGACAGGGTATTGTCGAAAGTTTGTTAAGTATAGGAGAATAGCAACACATCTAACATCATTACTTAAGAAAGATGCATTTTATTGGACTCCAGAAACAACAAAATCCTTTGAACATCTTAAAGAGACAATGTGCCAAAGCATCAGTCTTAGCTATGCCAGACTTCACAATTTCTTTTATTGTGGAATGTGATGCTTTAGGAAATGGAATTGGTGTTGTTTTAATGTAAGAAGGAAGACCCATTGTTTTTCAAAGTCATCCAATCAAAGGAAATTATTTACACAAACCTATTTATGAGAAGGAAATGTTGGAAATACTACATGCACTAAAGCAATGGCGACCTTACCTAACGGGAATACACTTCAAGGTAAAAAAATATCATGATAGTGTTAAATACTTTTTGGAACAAAGATTGTCTTTAGAAGAGCAACAAAAACAAGTGACAAAGATGTTGAGTTATGACTTTGAAATCATCTACAAAAATAGAAGCAAAATGTTGTTACAGATGCACTCTCAAGAAAGGATGAGGATGTGGAAGCATTGCTTTGTGCCATTTCTATTATCCAACCTGAGTGGATAACCAAAGCAAGGAATGAGTGGAAGAATGATGAAGAGGTGTGGTCACTCATTCAAAAGTTGCAGCAAGATCCTAGTACATCTAATACATGTAGCTACAAAAATTACTCATTATGGTACAAAGATCACTTATATCTTTGTAGGAATTCCCAACTCAAACAAAATATTCTTTTGGAATTGTACACTTCTCCCTTAGGAGGGCACTCAGGATTTTAAAAAACTTACCATAGGGTCAAGACGAATTTTTTTTGGGATGGCCTTAAATCTGATATTTAGAATTTTGTGGCAAAATGTTTGGTTTGCCAACAAAATAAAGTTGAGACAATTAAGACCCCAGGTCTCTTACAACCTTTAGCCATTCCAATTTAGCGTTGGCAGGAGGTATCAATGGATTTTATCACAAGTTTACCCAAGTCTGAAGGAAAGAGTGTCATCATGGTGGCAGTTGATATACTTACCAGGTATGCACAATTTTCTGCATTATCTCATCCTTTTAAAGCCAGTACAGTTGCTACTGCATTTATGAAAACAATTCAAAAGATTCATGGAAATCCAAAGATTATAGTAAGTGACATAGATCCCATTTTCACTGCAAATTTTTGGTCAAAAATATTTTCTTGTCTTGGTACTCAGTTAGCTCATAGCTTATCTTATCATCCTCAATCTAATGGGAAAATTGAGACAGTGAACAAATGTTTGGAAGGATATGTTCATTGCTTTGTATTTGATAAACAAACACAATGGGTCAAGTGGTTACCTCTAACTAAATGTTGGTATAACACTTCCTTCCATACTGCAGCAAAAATGACCCCATTTATGGAACTTTATGGATATCATCCACCATCCATAATCATGTTTAAGAGAAAATTGTAAGGTTCAAGCAGTGTAAGATCACATAGAGCATCAATAACAAGTTCTCCAACTTTTAAAGGATAACCTCACTTTAGCATAGAATCAAATGAAACAACAAGCAGATCAACATCACAGTGAAAGAGGTTTTGATGTAGGTGACTCGGTATTTTTATGGCTACAACCATACAAACAATTGTCTCTCAAGCAAGCTAAGAAGGATAATAAATTATCACCCAAGTACTACAGTGCTTACAAGGTGTTGCAAAAGATTGGTACTATGACATACAAATTGGAGTTGTCTGCATCTTCACGAGTACACCCAATTTTCCATGTATCATGCTTAAAGAAGGTTATAGGTGAGAAGCTTCCAGTTCAAACAATGTTTCAAGAACTTGATGAAGAAGGAAAATTCATATTTGAGCCTGACGCAGTCACAGAAACAAGAACCTGACAGCTACAGAGTCGATCAATTTCAGAGCATATCATTAAGTGGAAGAACTTACCTGTTGAAGATTCCACATGGGAGGATGAGAATTTTATACATAAGTTACCATAACTACTCAAGCATTGAGGACAACACTATTTTGAAAGGAGAGGGGCATGTTAGGTCCCTATAATACTAGTGTATACCCCATATTGTTATTGTTGTGCCCCATAGAAGCCCAATATTGTTATTTTTGTGCCCTTACATTATTATTGTTATGTAAGCTCTAATTATATTGTGACCCCTTAGACTCCTATATATACAAAGGAGGTCTTGTCATTTGTATCATCCAATAATTGTTCATTTATGTAATGTAAAGGAGGTTTCCTCCTTGAAGAGGATAATTTTTAAGTCGTTGATATATATTTTTGTGCGCTGGTTGCATAACACATTAGCATTAAACAATCATGATTTCTGACGACCCTGTTAGACAATGACATACATGCATACATGTATACATATATAGACATCAAGATAATCATGATCACAACATAATTACCAAATAGCATAAGGTCAAGGTTAAGAAAACTCCCTTTATCTGTGCAAAACATGCACAACATTGAGAACAACAGTTCCCAACTTAGCCAACACATCTAACACCTTAAATCCATTTACTTTACCTTTCCTGATTAATTTTATCATGATTTTCCTACCACTATCAATTTAGATCAATGGACCCAACTAATCCAACTGACTATCATACTCTTACCTTCAACTGCCCTTATACATGCACCGAGCATCATCTGGGTGTTACATTCCCTGTTGGGTTTCATTCAGATCTTCCCAAGCTCCATTAACTTCCTCCTTCCCAAACAAATCCCAATACCCTCAAAACATAAAAGGCAAGAACACGAAATCCAATAAGAATAAAACCATGAAAACCAATAGCAATACAACATCACAAATAAAGTGGCAAGGCCTTGCACTAAACACAATCAAGACCGCAAATCAAGCGCAAAAAATCACAAAAGACCAAAAGAAAAAGACTAAAAACAAACACCATGACTCAATCCCCATGGTTCCCAAGGAAATCTCAACTCGAGCCTTCTTCAAGATTTCATGACAATCTCTTTTCCATGCAATCCCCTGCATCATACTTCCATAAACAGATAACTTTCAAGGTATAAATAAAAATAACATCATACTAGTTACCTTACCTTATTGTGCCAAGCACTTTGCCTTATAACTGAACACATCCATGCCATCTCTCAAGGGACTCCAATTCCTTGACGAAGCCAACTATAACTAGAAACTAGCTAATATAACTACCAAATACATGTTCATGGCCATAATACATATTCACATAATGTCAGATGAAATCAAATTTAAGAATATTTTCTGTATACAAAGCACTTATTCATTTGGAATTGTGGTTTCCAAACATAGATAAAGGAATTCTCACCCAATTCCCTTGTTTTACCTTTTACTTTTCTGCAATTGATCTTTACTATATTCTATCACATCACCTAGCTATTAGTTATATAAAAAAATCAACTGTTATCTTGTCATGTTAATACCAAACACGTTTCCCTACAACTGTTCACACATGTCAGTCACAGATTCCAAATATCAATACATCATGTCTATTAATTTGAATTCAACCTTTACCAAGACTGACAACCATGTCATAATTTGATATCAACTTATAGTCATCAATCATAATACTACAACTAGCACCTGCTTGCATTCAAGTGCATATCAACTATCTCAGCACATAATGCGTTAGTACAACCATCTTGAAACAAGATCATTCATTCATGCAATCTTACAGACACATACTCATATCATGCAATTAATCAAACATTCAAGCAACAGATAGACAACATGATAGACACCAAACACTCAAACACCAAATAGATGACATAATTAAACATTCAAACACCAAATAGCCGACATAAGAAAACTCATACCTTAATGTATATCAGGGGAGGATATCTTGTCTACACTATCAATCTAGAATAACACGATATAACTTCACAACACTTCAACTCAAACATAAATAAGGTCACGATATCCATAACAATAACTAGCTAATATGTTCACATCATAAAAACATAAACAATTTCCATTCATGCATAAAATTCACATATGCATAGTCAGTCTAAATTAGTATGACATAATATCACAATATATTAACTCATACTTGAATGTCATAACCATAATCATCTGCATCTATCAATCCAAGTTAGCACAAAACATGATAACATCAAGACCTTAGTGGCAATAACCATAATCATCGAGCATATGACCACAATTCATACAACAATAGGTAACTATCATTCATGACTATCTGACACGTGCATATGACTACATTGATCAACTAGCATTTATCATACTTGTAACCATAACAAAAATAGAATGAAAAGTATATAAGTAACCCTAATTCTTATAAAAACCATTAACCACATACTTGCATGCCAAACATACAAACCTATATGATGATATGCTCTTACTCGAGGTCCAGTGCTACAACCTTGCTTTGATCATCTGCATCTCTTGCTTCATCTCAGCCAACACACTAGCATCATAACATATCAATAACACCATGATGATACAAAACCACAACAATGACCATGAAAATGCATCTCTTACCTAATATACATGCATAATCATGACCATGACAATGCATGCGTAAAACATATAGACATTGACATGCATAACAAATAAATATACAACCGACATGCATTCATGACAAACAAATCCTAACAACAACATCATCAACTCCTAC
Organism: Pinus tabuliformis; assembly: GCA_031772625.1. NCBI lineage: Eukaryota > Viridiplantae > Streptophyta > Pinopsida > Pinales > Pinaceae > Pinus > Pinus tabuliformis. The sequence goes on along the minus strand of CM062817.1, from coordinate 1,788,266,150 downwards.
ATGTCAACACAACTATAAAAATGACCACTACCATTCATACATAACAAGCGCATATACAACCTACATACATGCATGACAAACACATTCCACCCATCAAGTCCAAGTGTTGAACCATGCTCTGATACCACTATGTAATACCCTCCTCGCACATTTACCCAAGCTACCCAGTCCACTAGGGTAAACATGTGACGAGAGGCTACCATGATGTGATTTAACTCCCCTTGTATAGTTAAGGAAGTGGAACCAACAAAACTAAACCATTATGACCTTCCACACATGATACAAAACCTTTAGGAGCCAACCAACCTTTCTAGGTGACCAACCCATGAGACAACTTGACATTTCACTGATATAGACCCTCAGCCTCTCCCGTGACAATACATGCATGCGAATGAGGCCAATCACTCCCACAACAAGGCATGCCATCGACTGTGGACTTTTTCAGCCAGTTCTAAGCCAACGACCCCAGATTTTGTGCCACTTTTTCAGGGCCAGGACTCAGGCCACTGCCCAGAACTTCATGAAACCTTCAGAAATGATAAATAACAACGGAATAAGTCTACTAATGCACTCATTGGTAAAAGTACTTGATCTAACCCCTAATAGCCATGACAGAAATTTCGTCAAACATGTCACAAATATGTAATCTACAGGTCATAACAACAGATATGAGCATAGGGGTCTCATACTTATATGAGATTCGTAGAGAAGCATTTTTGCTCTATCACAATAATTGCATTATCATCTATTAGGTCATATATTCATTGTACATTAATTTTCTAATCAAAACATGATGAGCTCTATACACCAAGTTTGTCATAAAACATACTCATAACCAACATATAACCAACAAAAATAACAAGGATATAATAGTCATAAGAAATCAATTTACTTTTGGACACATCTCACACTCTTAATATTTTCTAAATTCAGTTTCATGTAATGTGGTCTTGGGATAAATTAACTTTGTTGTGGAGTCACTTGATAAAGAAAAATCTAGAACCTCTCTTAATTTTACATTTTTTTTGGATGGCATTTTCTTATTCATGTTGTATGGTTGACTAAAATTGCTTATAATTCTTCCATACATTCTTGTGAAAGACAAAATCTAAATTCTGGAAATGGCAATGTTGATCACTTTCTTAAAATTTGTTTAACCACAATTGGACAAGTCTACTAACATAATAGCCATGCTAACCTATCTATATCACTTTATCTTTCATCTTTCATTTTCTATGATTTGGATAAATTTGGAGAAATTTACATGGTGTTGTTTCATCTAAAATCCCACACTTTCCTTTCAATAATTGAGCATGGTGTACCAGTATTAATAATTATTGGAGTTATTGCTCATTTTGACATATTGGTAAAAGTTGGCTTACACTCATATTTCCAAATTTGGGATCATTATAATATCAATTTCAATGTTTTATCACACTTTGTTCACATGATTTAAGGAAAATTGATTTGTTCAGATGAATCACACAATCAATCAAGTCAACTAAAGTAATTGCATCCTCCCACATTACCTTTTCTTGTTTTAATTGACCTTTACGTATACCCCCATAGGGTAGGAATCCTTCCCTTAGTTTAAAATGGGAGGTAATGCCACTAAGGTGGAAGAGGGTGATTTGTCTAGTAGTTTCCTTTGGGTCCTCACAAATTGTGCTTGGGACTTTTACACCTAGTAAGAACTTGAGCAATTTGGAGGGGAAAACCATTGCCCAACTTTGGCATGTTCTTTCCATTTTAATTATGAGTAAAAAAAATGAATTGTATGTGAAAATACTTTCCCATCTTGGATAGTCTTTATGTGTGGCATTTGTGTTGAAGTAAACTAAAGTTTGTGAGAAAAACATTTCCTAACTTGAACAATTTTTTTGCATCACATTCATGTTCAAATAAATTTTAAGTGTATGGGCAAATTATTGCCTACCTTAGAAAGTGATTGTGCATTACATTCACGTTGAAGTAAATTTGAGTATGGATCACACAACTTGGGTAAGTCTTTTGCATTGCATTTGAATTTGAGTATCTCAACATACATGGAGAATTCAATGTCCAAAATGGGAAGCCCAATTGCATTATATTTGAACTTATATAAATCAATTTGTATGGGAATTACAATGACCATACTGGGTAAGTCATTTGTGCATTATTTCAATAAAGAGTAAACTGATTGATATGGATAATTTTTTTCATTTCTTGTGTTTAGTAAAATTGATTTCTATGGACAATTTGATGCCAAAATTGGATAGTACTTTTCCATCTCATGGATAGATGAGTAACTTAAATGTTATGGTTAACATATTTGCCATCCCTTTGGAACCATAAATATAGATGAAGGAAACAACTTGTATGGACAAATAATAGTCCATAATTTGACATTCTCTTCCCTTCAATTAATAATGAAGATATCCAGTTGTTTGGTAAAGAAATAGTAGTACTTTGAAGCAACAATGCTAAATTAATTATGGTTTGATGAAGTGGATTCACTGAAACAAAATCACTGCGGTGTTGGGTTTGATTTTTTAATCTTCATGTTAGCATTGAGATAAATAATTATTTGCATAATGTTTGGTTTTGACTTTGAAATGTACATTTTGAATTGATGAGTGATGTATTGAATTGAAGTAAAACAATTGAACCCTATGGGCATAACTCATATGGTATATTAATGACAATGGTTTCCTTTAAAGTTTAGCCATATTAATGATTGCAAGCTTTTAGAATTTATAATTGTTTTTGTAGTGTAATTCCAGCATAATTATCTTATGAGTCAATAAACTTATAAGTATGTTGTAGATAGTGCACTGAAGACAACAAAAAACATATTTCTCAATTCAGGTATGCATTGTGGTTTTCAAATTGTTGACAATCCTGATATGGATTTATCAAACATCTTGTCATGAAATGAATGAACATTTTTTATCTTGCTTGGATAGCTTGAAAATAAGATGAAAAGGTATACTAATGCTTCCAACAATTTGTTGACATGTTGGCTATATGTATATGCATATTGTCCTACTGGACAGAGAATAAAGTTCTGTAAGCATGCTAATGTTCTTAGCATCTTGATGTATGAGTTGATGATGCATGCACATGAGATTGTGAACATCTTGTTGGTAGTATATTGCAAGTACTTATTGTTATGGAAATTAAGAAACATTTCTTGAGGAGTTGAAATATTGATTGATTTGTATAATTTTTTAAAAACTAATTGTTATTTGATGCTTATGATGATAGTTTTGTCCAACCTTACTAATTCATTGTGTTAAGATAGAGAGCTTGAAATCATGTGATTACATGTATTGAGATAAATAAGCATTTAATTATTGTTTTCATGATAAATTCCTTGAGCATCAAATCTGTAAATATTAGTGCTTAAGACTCTTGAATGAAATAAGAATAATTTGAACTATTAAAGCCAATAATTATGATTTGTTATGAATGATATACACCTTCTAATCCTTTGATGTTATTGTTTAATGATATGAATTGGATCATTATACTATTTTCCATCAATTTCAATGATTTTAGAGTGGGAAAAGTGGAGGAATCAACTCATTGGATCATTTTATCGATGGGGTCCAGTTTGGTAAATTGGGGTCTGAAACTTTCCAAAAGCATTTTGAGAGATAAAATGGTGTTTTTTTGGGTAAAACTTTTTCGGTTTTGTGACACACCCTTTTTTTCCTATTCTACACACAATAATTTTCCAACAACACACGAATCACCTCAATTAGAGTCAGTATGCAAAAGCTACGCCACTTAAAAGTTGACCTTCCTATTTTAGCCACCATAATTCAAGAGGATGCCACATCAACCCCCATTATTCATGGGAAAGGGGCTAGCCACATGATCATGATGAAGAATAATTTAGAAAAGACCATATTGTAACTCTAGTTAAGAGTTGAGGGAGTCAAACCTAACTTCTAGTATGCTACCAGTCTATGTTATAACCGAGCCACTAGGAGAAAAAGGGGTTCCATTCTTTTTTAGTGCATGTGTTCCATAGACGAGTATAGCAGGCAAGAGGGTGTTGTTATGAGTACAACAACCTCCTCATTTGATTGTTTTGTTTGTTTAAAAGAAAGAAAACAAAATGAAGACCCTATCTAAAAACACTTCATTATCTTTTATTAAAATAAATTCCTTAAAAAATGATTAAAAAAACAAGAAAAAATTAATTAAAAATAAAGCTTTCCTTAAATAAGAAAAAAGTTAGAGGTTGTACCTATTTATTTCTTTGAAAATAAAAAGACTCAACTGCTCGACCTCCCGACTGCTCGTCCATCCTGACCTATCTTAGGTCAGGAGTCATAACTTCTTTTATTTTATTTCTATATTTTTCCTCTTGACTTCGTCAAAGTCCCAACCTTGGTCCAATTCAGGGTCAAAGCAAGTAATGTTAAGGTAAATTATGATAGAGACTCTTGAATACTCAACATTCGACTATCTCGGCTATGAATAAAGTTTTTATTACTTTATACTCTTTCTTGATTCAAGTGTTTTTCTTGTTTTTATTCATTTTTTATATATTTTTACGAATAAAGCTATAAGTCGTAGGTCGTGATTTCTTTGTAAATTTCGGTTTTGAATAATTTTTCTCTTTGAATCTCACCTCCCCGGCCTTGTCTCATATTGTGAGAAACGGTTACAATCATGTTGCATTTATGAGAAAATTTGTTCACTTGTTATTAAATTTAAGTTGTGCATTTTACAAAGATTTACCCAAATTTCCCCTTTTTTCCTTCAAAATTTTACAAGTTTTGTTTAACCCTATGACTTAATATTTCACTGAAGTTGTAATATGAAACTATAAAATTTAGCCAAAAACAATAAAATTGTGATTCATAGTGTCTTAGTCGTGGTTATTATTTATGGCTCAAAAGCTTGTGATCATTAAATTAATTGTTTTATGGTAAAATTCTCAGTTTTTCTTGTAAATTCTTCATACAGGTCACATAATGGCTAAAATGAAAAAGTTTTTGCATCTAGACAAGTTGTTTAAGAAATTAAGGAGAAGCTAAAAGCAGTGGATATTCCAGGACGCAGGTAATCCTAAACCTGTTCGCAGAACTCCATTTTCAAAACCTATAGATCAGTTGTGCACTGCATAGCCGCCTGTTGTACTTCCTTGATGAGCTTCTCTGTAGTGGGGCCTTCCACTACGAGGCCCATTGTTCTTTCTATCTGTTGGATGCCCTTCAATTTGTTCTGCACTGACAGAGTGAGCTGGTTTGCATCCTTCATCTAAGGTTGTGTTCTGGTCCTTAGAATGGCCTCTTTTCGATGCAGCTCCTCAATTTTTGTCTGTAACTGTTTGTCTTCTTGTAAGCGCGTGAACTGCTAGTCTGGAACCAAAGTGCATGCAGTCGACCTTATTTTGTCAAACTGTTGCTGCTTCTCCCTAAGGTCCATGCCAATCTTCTACAGGGTGGGGTCCTCTTGCAAAGATGTCCAGAGCTCCATGGCCTGCTCAAATAAATCTGTGCAGTCCTTGACTGTCACATCCAATGTGGCCATACTTTCCTTGATCGTTGCTTTGTGATAATCCCGAACTTCTGGCGGAGTTATCAACTGTAGCTTCAACTGCAGCTCCAGAATCTGCAGCTATAATTCAAATCGAACTCAGCCGATTTCATCCTTGGATTCCCTTACTGCTGCAACCAAATTCTGTATCTTCTCTGCTAATTCTTCTTCTGCAGAAATATTGAGTTCAGGAAGCACATTACATGCTTGTGTAATCGTTGCTTCTAATTGTTGGTTGTGCATAGCAAGTTCCTCCTTTTCTTCAACGCTTGTGTCTTTTCCGCAAATATTTGCTGGTTTTTGGTTTTGACTTCGTTGATCACCAACAGTGTGCATTGTTCCCTTACCCTCAGTTCATCAGAGACACCTTGGTGCAATTTTTATAGCATCTGGATAGGGAATGTCGCGAGATTGACACCCATATCCTTGATCTGTGACAGTTGGGTGTTTGCTTCCTCTTGATTCTATGGTTCAGACATATGGTTCAGCTCTTGGTGCAACACAATGCCGATAAACTTAGTTTCAATTCTCAAGATGCAAAGTGTTCTAATGTTGGCCATCCTGCCAGATTTATAGGCAAATTCAAATTCAAATCCAACCACTCCCTTCAAATTTCTATCATTAATGCATCTTTGGCGGAAAATTTCCAAAGATTTCCCCATAAATGCGCCCTCCTCACTCATTCTAACGGAAATTTGGTCATCCAATGATCTACAGTGCACCCAACGACTACTTTTTGACCCGACTGCATAACAGAAACCTCCATGGCGTAGCTCTCCTCGACACCCTATTTTCTTCCATCGTGCAACCCCCTTACTTTGTCTTTCCAACTTTCAGGCAGTGTAAATTATAGTCCTGTACCTCCTTGCAGCTGCCTGGAGTACTACAACTATCCCGCCATCATATAGTCATTGCAAAGGGGCAGGGTCCCCCTTATACAACTTCAATCGAATGCCATTAACTCTTTCCAGAAATAATTCTCCATTTAGCTTCGCGAGATGAATTGCACCACCATCTGTAATTTCCTTGACCACATATGGTCCCAGCCAATGCATTTGAAACTTTCTAGGGAATTTTGTAAACTTTTTGTTATATAACAAGACCAAATCATTAACCTGAAAGGTGCACTGCCTATATGTCGATCATACCATGCCTTTTCGCGCTCTTTTTGCACCTGTTGGTGAAAGCCTACCAAAAACTGATCCTCTTCAAACTCCATCAGCTGCGTGAGACGCTCCTCCATAGTCTCACGATCAGCCATATCGGTCAACGCTGTTGTTGAGGATTAGAGAAGGTATGTAATTTCCACTTATTTTGTTATATTTTCCTTTAATTTATAACTTCTTTACATTATGAAATGGGCATATGATGAAGGATTATGATAAAGTTTAAGAGATTTGTAAGTAACGAAAAAATGACTAATTATCACCTTTTTTATGCAGAAAATGAAGAAAATGGAAGATCGCCATTTCAGAGGAAAAGAAAAGGCAAAACCAACTGTTTTCCCTTTGACAGGGAATTGCATCCAGACGAGGCAATCCAGATAGGAGCGCATGAGCCGGGAAAAGGAAGAAGAAATACAAAATCGGTGCAAAAGGACGAAGAGATAACTGAAGGACAACGATATGGTGAATCCCTCAAGATCCTTTGATCCTGAGGGATCACTACCTTAAGAATATCTCTATCTTTGGTATTTTCACCTAACCGGTATAAAAAGGGATAGCGCTGCTAGCCCACGGGAAGGATTATTGCGGTTTTATAGAATTTACTGTTACAAACTTAACTTTGATCATCGACTCTCTTTAAAGAGCGATTACTATAACTCTGTTTTCATGATTAATACATAAACTTTGTTGCTGTTCCATCTTTGATTCTGGAGTAACCGCAGCAGTGCATCCCTGGAGGCTAAGGGCTCAACCCTAGTGGATCACTTACTTTCTGTACATTATTTTCCAATCCCAAGTCGTGTGTGGTTTGATTTCTTTTACTTGCCTCATTTCAGTAATCTATTGTTCCTTGTCATTTCATTTACTGGCTCTGTTATATTTAATTCATACTCGAATAGTAAGGTTATCTCCTGCAACTGAAATGTTATGTTGTTCATTCTGAGGTCGTATCGCATTACTGTTCCTTTATAGATTGACATTACTGTGTAACATTGTTGTTCTTTTACAGATTAACATTACTGTTCATTTATAGCGTAACATTCTTGTGCATTTACAGATCGGTATTATTGTTTATTTAGCTACGATTTACCTCTAAGTGTGACTGTTGTTCATTTGGATTGTCATTCCATTGTAACTACAATTTTGGTTTCTTCATAACTGTGATTAATATTTATTGTGCCGAAACTCATATTACTGATTCCATCATTATAGATTCATTGTGTGTTAACATTTGATTTAGTTAGCTATGTGTTTACACTTGATTTAGTTTGTTGTTCAATATTTCGTAGACTTACCTTAGTTTGTTGTTCCATTCTTGGGTTGCTATTCAAATCATTTTTTAGTTAAAGATTGTTGCTTAATTCCTTTAGATTACGATTGCTGTTTAATTCATCCCTGTAGATTAAAGCTTTGTTTTTTAATATTTTCAATAGCTTAGTTGTTGTTCTCTTTTCTGTTAATTGAATTATCATTTCAAGTAATTGCTTTGGTGTGAACAGAACGATCTGCCACTGTACTGAACATTGACTATTGCTGTCTAGTTCCCAGATTGGAGATCTTCTTTTTTATTTCTTTTCATTTGCATCAGTTTACAAAGGGAAGAGTTATCATTACTGCACCCTTGACTGATGAAGTGTTGTAGTTTCTTAAATGAATGACTTAGTTACAAAGCATTTCAATTTCTTACCAATACATCTAGAGTTTGTTTCTAGCATTTATTTACTATTGCAAAAAGCACTATACTACTAGCATTACTCTTGACAAGTGACCACCTCAGACTAAGTACACTCTTTGAGGTAACAAATCATACCTGGATTGATAATTAATGTAGGGTAAATAGAGGTTAAAAAGACCCTTTTTACTACTCGACATTTTGGAGCCGTTACCGGGGAAGAGTGTAGCCATTTGTTTCTTTTGAGAGTAGTGTAAGTACCTGCTAGGAGAGAATTGGGTTTTAAAAACGGAAGGTAAGAACTTGCGTATGGAGCATGTAACAGCCCTGCTCCCCTGCCCGCTTTCCTGCAGATTTTTGTTATTTTGGGTAGAAATCAACATTTGATTTCTGTGCATGACTAAGTAGAAAAAGCCTGAAAAGAATCCTAAACCACTACCCAAGCCTGATAAAGCTAAGGGTTCGGTGACCCTTGGCCGATCGACCTTTATAGATGAAATTTTTAAAAAAGCATACTCTCAGCCTTTAGTAGGACCTAGCAAAGTTGCTTCTAGACAACCTACTAGTTCCCTTCAGGCCACAGGATCACCATCTGTAGCCTTTTCTGAGGTGCACAACCAAATTGAGGAGCAAGATTTTCAAGAAATTGAGAATTCTAGCCTAAAAACATTGCAAGAAGGGAACCTTAGTAATCTCTGCGAAGGGAGAGGAGAAATAGGGAAAACTAAAGAACCAAGATCTCCTCTTGGAATAATTCAGCCATTAAGCAGCCCAGATAAGGGAAGTGCTATAAAAATCATCCAAAACGAAGTTGAAGAACCTCAAGAGCAAAAACCCCCCCAAATATTAGGAACTCTCATCATCCTAGACAAAGGGAGTGATGTGAAGGCCATTCCTGTTAAAGCCATTCCTGTTCCGTCTAACCAGCCTAAAAATACCCTCCTAGAAATCTTGGAAGGTTATTGGCACATCTTTGACCAAATGGCCCAGAACCAGAAAACCCCCAAAACCTCTGCACTGCAATATCCCATTGTAGATACTGCAGTCAATGCACCTATGAAGGCAATTCCTCTCCAGCATATCCCTATATTTCATGGCCTAACATCAGAAGACCGAATGCATTTTTGTTTGAATTCGATGTGTTGCGCAAGGGATATGACTATACCACTGATCCTCAAAAGCTGAATTATTTCCCTCTACATTAAAAGGGGTTGCTTTACGATGGTTCATGGGATTAGGTGGAGGTGTCATAAACAACTGGGATCGGATGAAAGGTGCTTTCTTAAAAAAATATCAGGATTATTGTAGGTCTAGAGAGTTAAAAGACGAATTATTTTAGATGGTAGCTAGACCTAATGAGACACTAGAAGAATATGTTGAATGTTTTCAGTATAATCTTCAAAGATCTCCTTATGCATCATTACCCTTACCTGACAATGTGCTAAAAACAACATTAATTAAAGGCATGAAGGAACAATGAATTAAAACACTGAATATTATGGGAAAAGGAGACATCTATCAAGAAGATTTTGCTAACATCATTGATTTATGTATCAGGAGCTCACGAGGCAACATAAGGCTAAGATCAGCAGAATATGATAGGTTTACAAGGGACAACAAGATCCCTGGAGAAGGAGTAACTTGCACAAAAATTGGAAATTTACTAGAAAATTTCAAAACTAATATATTGGGGACTCTGACAACGCAGCTCAATATTATGCAAGTGAAACAGAAACAAGCAGAAGTAGAGAAAAATCTGGCAATATTCTATCCCAGATGCAGAAAGAAACACAGCCACAAAGAGTGCCCATTAGATGCAGTTCAAGTTTGCGCCATTTGTACAAAAGACCACTCTACGGAGAGTTGCCCCTCACTTCCTGGTTTGAAAGCAGTATATAAAGAAGCGGAAGAAGAACTAGAACTGGTGTACCTACTTAATCAACGCCATTAATGGTAGTCGCGACAATCAGGTATGTTCCCCGATCCATCTTCTTCTTTCCAACCTCCATCATATCATGCTCAGCAATACAATACAATGTGGCAAAATCAACCTCCCTTCTCAAATTGGTCACAACAACCATTTCCTTCATCATCTCCATGGCCAAACCAAACAAGCCAATCTAATTGGCCTAATTTTCCCTACGCTCCACCATATTGGCAAAACAATGCATATCCAACACGATGGTCCCCTCCCACTTGGTAGATTCAAGCCTGGCAGAAAAACTGGCAAAGACCGATGAATCAGCTAGTAGGAACCATTCCACTCCCTCAACCTACACTGCCAGCACTACAACAAAACCCCCAGTCCAACTTAATACCGCAACTCCCAGCCCAACCCAACCTGAACCCAAATAAAGACCAGTTCAATCCGTTCAAATAATCGAAACACCAGAACTAGAAACCGATCTAAGGGAGTGCAACGACCTTTAATTAAGGTTTGGGCACATTATAGAAACCGAGGGAGACAAACAGGCCCAAGTTGAAAATCAGTTACCTGCAAAACAACCATTACAAGAAGAAGATGTAGTCAGACAACATACTCATGACCAAGCAAACACATCTTCTCCCCCATTCCCAAAACGATTAATCATACCGTGCCATATAGAACATCCTGACTTTGATATTCTGGGAGAACTAAAGAATTTGTACATAAAAATCCCACTCGTCCAAGCTATCCAAGATATCCATATATGCGAAGACCATCAAAGAACTATGTATAAAAAAACCAAGGAGGAGAATAACAAATAACCCAACAGTTCAAGTAGTTGGCACCCTATCTGATCTGTTATCAAGAAGAGAAGCACCCGTCAAATACGAAGACCCAGGAAATCCAATAGTGACAGTGAAAATCAATGGACAAACCTTTTCAAATGCCTTAGTTGATTTAGGGGCTACAATTAATATTTTAACAACCACCACTTGTCAAAAACTGGGCATTACATCAGTAGAACCAACTTCCACCTTATTAGAACTGGCTGACCGATCAGTGGTTAGGCCAGAAGGCACACTACATGATATCATGGTATTCATTGATTCCTAGGAATATCCCGCTAACTTTCTGATAATAAACCCCAAAAACCAACTCAATGGACATCCATTAATTTTAGGCAGACCGTGGCTTGCGACCACTAATGCTTACATTGGCTTTCGACAAGCCAGTATGACCATAACTAGAGGAAGGAACATCAAGAATCTAGCCCTATACCCTCCAACCCAGCCAAGTGTAGTAATAATAAAAACTAACAAACATCATGTATCATACCTTACCGAAAACATTAGATCCCCATTAACCATAGAAGATGCCCTGGATTTTAAAGATCAAACAGAGGATGATGTTATTAACAACTTCATTAACCAAGCTGAATCCAGATCCCACATACAATGTCACATTTTAGAGGCAGCATTTGAAAATTAATTGGAAGAAGATCCTCTCAAAGACACTCATGATCAAACAATACCTACTACGTCTGTTTCAAATAGTAAAACTATAGAGATTGAGCTAGGGAAAACCTTAAACACAATAATAACCTGACTCTTGAACAAGAAGAAAAGCTGGTCCAACTACTGAGAAAATATAAGGAAGCTTTTGCATGGGATTATCCGAACATGAAAGGAATCGATCCCCAGCTATGTACGCACCACATTTATACAGAAAAGGATGCGAGACCTATTCTCCAACCCCAACAAAGACTTAACCCTCACCTGAAAGACATTGTGAAAGCTGAATTACAAAAAAATTTGGATGTAAACTTTATTTATCCGATCTCCGATAGAAAATGGGTCTCTCCACTAGTAGTGGTGCCAAAGAAGAATGGATAGTGGAGGATTTGTGTAGATTATAGAGAATTAAACAAAGAAACCCAGAAATACCACTTCCCCCTTCCATTCATCGACCAGGAATTAGATACATTAGCATGAAAGAAATTTTTTTCTTTCTTGGATGGCTTCAGTGGGTACAATCAGATTCAGATTGCCCCTGAAGACTAGGACAAAACTACTTTTACCTGTCCTTGGGGAATGTTTGCCTACATAGTCCTACCCTTTGGCCTATGCAATGCCCCTGCCACATTTCAAAGGTTTATCCTCAGCATCTTTTCAGATTTAATAAATGAAGGGCTTGAAGTATACATGGATGATTTTGACCCAGCACTAGACACATTGGAAAAGGTGCTGCAACGATGCATCGCCACCAAGCTCTGCTTGAGCCATGAAAAGTGCTATATGATGATGACTAAAGGACTCATCCTAGGTCATTATATCTCAACAGATGGAATATAGGTAGATCCGGCCAAAATTCAAATAATTTTGTTAATACCTACTCCTACCACACAAACAGAGGTACGCAGTTTTCTTGGATTTCTTGGTTATTATAGGAGATTTATAGAACACTTTTCTCAAATAGTTGCACCTCTATACGCACTAGCAGGAAATGTTAATTTTGTTTGGAAATATAAATGCAACCGTGCTTTTGAGGATCTGAAAAATCTTATGTCAACAGCCCCAGTTCTTAGAGGCCCAAATTGGGACCTGCCATTTCAAATTTCAGTAGATGCTTCAGACACAGCTATTGGAGTAGTCCTTGGGCAGGAAGAAGACAAAAAACCATATGCAATCTATTATATTAGCAAGAATTTGTCTCCTGCTAAGCTAAACTATACTGTTATTGAAAAAGAATTTTTAGCTGTAATACATGCTGTAAATAAATTTAGGCATTATATCACTGGATATCCTGTTGTTTTATATACAGATCACTGTCATAAAATATTTAGCAAATAAACCAATTACAAAAGGTAGAGTAACAAGATGGTTTATTTTATTGCAAGAATTCGACATCACAATAAAAGATCGACCTGGGAAAGAGAATCGTGTAGCTGATTTTCTCTCACGAATGCCGAAGCCAGTGGACGCAGCAGCAGTCGAAGATCAATTTCTAGATGAACATTTATTCACTATTATTGTCAAAACACCCTGGTATGCTGATGTTGCAAATTATTTAGCAGTAGGAAAATTACCAAAGCATCTGACCCCCAATGAATGAAAACAGATTATGCAGTGTAGTACTCGATTTTCTTGGATTAGGGGCTACCTATTTCATATAGGGGCAGACATGCACATCAGAAAATGCATCCATGAAGATGAAATATTTGATATTCTGAAAGCCTGTCACGATGAACCATGTGGCGGACATTTCACAGATCGAAGAACTAGTCACAAATTTCTGCAAACAGGGTATTACTGGCCCACAATCTTCAAAGACGCAAAGAAATTTGTTCAAGCCTGTGATAGTTGCCAAAGAGCAGGATGCCTTGGACAATCCGACGAAATTCCTTTGAACCCACAACTAGTCATCAAACCATTTGAGCGTTGGGTGCTCGATTTTGTTGGTCTGATCAACCCATCATCAAACCAGAAAACATATATTTTCGTAGCAACTAAGTATGTGACCAAATGGGTTGAAGCAGAGGCACTTCCAAGAGCTACATAAGACTTTGTCATTCATTTCTTGTTCCAAATATTTGTGCGATATGGCCTCCTAAGAGACAATCACGGATGGAGGACCACAGTTTGCACGTAATAAAATTGTTGCAACATTAAAAAACTATCATATTCAACACAAGATTACCACTCCATACCACCCACAGGCAAATGGCTAAGCAGAGAGCACGAACAAAGTAATAGAAGCAATATTAATAAAAACCATTGCGTCACACAAATGCGATTGGGCTACAAGATTGTCGGAAGCCTTGTGGGCATACCAAACAATGTGGAGAAACACCACCGGTTATTCACCATATCAACTAGTATTTGGAAAGGAACCCATCTTTCTAATAGAGTTCGAAATATAAACATTGAGAACAGCACAAGAAGTCGGTCTAGATTTAAGTGAGGCCCAGATTAATAGAATACAGCAAATCAACGAGCTAGATGAAATGAGGCTCTCCGCGATTCAACACACTTCATTAATCCAACAATAGAGAGAAAAATGGCACGAAGCCCACATCAAAAGAAAGTCTTCTGTGAAGGAGATTGGGCACTCCTATACGATCCTAGGTTTTAAGATTTTCCGAGGAAACTTCAAACTCGCTCGCTGGGACCGTATGAAATCTAGAAATTGCATGATAATGGTACCATTACTTTGGCTACCATTGACGGATTTGAACATACCTTAAAGAAAATGGCCACCGAGTTCGACTGTACCACAAAACGCTTACTCAGGAATCCTTCTACCAGTGACTCTGGGAAGACTCTGACATGCAGATTCTAGCTGAGGAAGAGAACACTTCCTTGCCTTCGGTTCACTAAGTAATTTGATTGCTTTTAAATCTTGTACATAACTTTTTCTGTTCTATTTGTGTAAATTTCTTTTTGTATAGATTTCTGCATTTCTGGAATTTTTTTGCATTTTGTTGTTCCTTTCCGAAGGAACAACACTTTCGCCGTTTCGCTCTTCCTTTTTGAAGGAACAACACTTTTGCATTTTACTGTTCCTTTTCGAAGGAACAACATTTTCGCCGTTTTGCTGTTCCTTTTCAAAGGAACAACACTTTTGCATTTTGTTGTTCCTTTTCGAAGGAACAACACTTTTGCATTTTGCTGTTCCTTTCCGAAGGAACAACACTTTTGCATTTTGTTGTTCCTTTCCGAAGGAACAACATTTTCATTGTTTTGTTGTTCCTTTTCGAAGGAACAACACTTTTGCATTTTGTTGTTCCTTTCCGAAAGAACAACATTTCCGCCTTTTTGCTGTTCCTTTCTGAAGGAACAACACTTTCATGTTTTACTATTCCTTTCCGAAGGAACAACACTCCTGCACTTTTGCTATTCCTTTCCGAAGGAACAATGCTTTCATTTTTTGTTGTTCCTTTCCGGAGGAACAGCTCACCTGCATTTTTGTTGTTCCTTTCCGAAGGAACAACACTTTCATTTTTTTGGTGTTCCTTTCCGAAGGAACAACATTTCCGCATTTTTGTTTCGCGCTTGCTTTATTTGTTGTTTCGATTAAGGAATAGCTATTGTTCCTCTCAAGGAACAGCTGTTGTTCCTCTCAAGGAATAGCAGTTTCAAGTATGTTTTTCTTTTGCTTGTTGTTCCTCTTAAAGGAACTGCGGTTTGTATGTGAAAATATTCTTTTGCTGTCCCTCTAAAGAAACAATAGTTGTTCTATCTAAAGAACACCTTTTGAGTGCATTTTTCTTCTCTTTTTGTATGTGTGTTTCACCACTTAGAGGATTTTTTTGTGAGTGATGGTCATTTAAGGCACAACGATACATTTATGCAAGAATACAAAAACTAGAGGATATTGAAATCAGCAAATCAAAGAAAAATTGTTATCTTTAAAGAAATTTCTTTGAATTGATCAGAGAAAAGAGGAAAGGGCACAACTATTTATATCACTTTGCTGTCATTATTTTCAATAATACCAATGTGATTGATTACTTTTATCATGATGGTTTTTCTCCCATAATTCTCTTTGATCATTATTATTGAATAAGAATAAGGGCATATTTTTCTCTATTGAGATGTTTAGACTTCTTCCACAATCCCTACTCTTAAGGAGTGTTGAGCCACCCTCTTTATATAAATAGGAAAAGTGCTATGTATAAAAACAAAAAAGGGAGAGAAGAAAAGAAAAGAAAATGTATATCTATATGATTACTAACATCATTTTTCAGATGAAGGATAGGGGGTCTCATCAAGAGCCATCCTACCATAATCATAAGAAAGAAAGTGAAGTGGCATTCCCACAATGTCTACCACATCAGGGATATGATCCAAGAGGCACATCAGAAAAATAAAAAAGTCCTTGGAACAGGAGGTCTCATCACGAGCCGGCCTACCCACCTTTCACTCCTTCCTGGTGAATGGAATTGTGATTCATCTGGTTACCAAGCCATCACAATGGCCTTCATTCTGACATTACGCAACACTTTCCTAGGCATACACAAAGGATTATGGTTCCAAGGGTGAAATAAGCAACTCTGTCAAGGTTATGGACACCTGTGGGCAACAAAGCTCTATTGATGGTATTGAAGTCATATTTCTTACACACCAATAGTCATTATAAAACCCTTCTTCTTATATCTTTATAGTGATTCCAAATGAGATTATGTATATAACCCCTTCGAACCTTTGATACATGAAAATAATTTACAAATCAATCATGACGGTAAAAGTCGATAATGACTGCCTAAGAACTTTTATTCATGTTAACTGTCCTATTCTCCATTTTTCGCATCATATCACGGCATTTCCATATTTATTAGCGATTCTATCATACGCCTCGATTTCGGTAATCTGCTTATTTTTGTAAACATGTCATATATCTATACGTTGTTCCTTTATTCCACTGTATGATTGTAGTTCAGTGTGTTGCTCCTTTATTTGACGGCCAAGGATGACCTCTCACATTACAGGGGGGGGCAGGTGATCTCCATAATTCGTTGGCATACGTGTCAACCCATTATTCGAAGGTATAATGACTTCACCAAAACTTGGGAATAGCAAGTCTAATGGTATTTCGTTTCCCAATATGCATGGCTTGTTGTTCCAATGCCATTTTTGTGTTTTACTCTACAAAAATTAGCAATAAGTTAAAAATTTGAACAGCTTGTTGTTCCATCATCTTCTATGTGTTTTCTTAACTGTGAGCTAAAAATTTGAACAGCATGTTGTTCCATCGTCGTCTCTATGTTTTTACAATGTGCTAAGCATGAATAAGATGGGAGGAAGATCAATTCGCAGTGAGCCATAGGTGTTAATGGTCTCTGATGCTGCACGAGAAATCCTAGCAAGGGCAGAGGGATAGCTTACCTTAACCGTCTACAACAATCTAGCGAGACAGTGGAAATCGAGTTTCTACAAAATTTGCAGGAAAATCATTCCATCATGAGAGGGAGATAGATAGCAGTCACAGATGACATAATTGCTGAAGTTTCAGGATTGCCAACCGTTGTACCTGTGTGGACTCTTAAAAAGGTGAGACTGCGAGACGCCATAACCATCTTCCAGGACAAAGGGCAGAACCTTACTGTCAAAGGGAAAGGAGTCCTACCGGCAACCCTGGGAGAGCTGTGGGCAGAATTGGCGAGAATTATTCAAAGCTACATCACTTGCGATGGCAGGAAAGACGTGGTAAGACCACGCCATCTCAAACTTTTAGCAGTGTTAAAGCAAAAATGTGCTATGAATTTGCCTGTGTTCTTAAATTTTTTATTACATGATGTTGCACGAAGCATGAGAAAATCTCGCCATGTAGAGTCAGTGGTAAGCCATCATGGGTTAATTCGATTGATAGTTAGTTAAAGTTTTTCCCAATAGTAGAGTAGTTGGGAAGAATTGATTTTTTTGATAGATGGGGGACTGGCTTTGCCAACCCCAAAATGAAAACATATTGCCAGCACATCGAGCAGACCACTGAAACGAAGACAACCGGTCAGATTGGTAAGGAGCAGAGGAATACTGGGAAATTCCCAGGGAAACATTAGCCATCCCGTGGAAATACAGGATTCAAAAGATGAACAACCCCCACAACTTGAAGGTGGGGAGAATGAAGAAGAATTGTAGGAAAACGATGAAGAAGAACCAGAGGAAGAGACGGAGCAATCCGGCCAGGAAGAAGGGGAGGAAATAGAGCAACGCAGTGAAAGTCCACTACAAAACCCTCTGCAAGAAGATGAATTGGCCCAAATTTTGGCCAATATGGGCAAGTATGCCCAACCTCACAGCCCACTCAACCCCCATACGAAAGAAGGGCCGCAGAAGCACTCTGTTCATGATAAAAGTGCATCTGAGGAAATGTATGACGAGGAAGAAGAAGAAGAGGATCACTCTGCTCATGATGAGAGTGTATCTGGGGAGAAGAGTGTCGAAGAGGAGGAAGAAGAAAAATTTGTTCCTAGTTAGAATACACCTGAAGAATTGCATGACGAAGAAGAGGCAGAAGAAGAAGCTTCCCAGGAAACAGCAGAACAAATCAGGGTTTCTACCTTTGAAAAATCTGACAGAACACTGAGGAGGTGTTCCAAGAAGGAAACATGGAAATTGGCCAAGGCGAAGGTACAATGCCTGAAGTACAAAGCCCAGGCCTGAGAAAAGAAATGGTTGTTCCTTCTAAGAAAACAGATGAAATTAAAAAATTGCGAAAGGAACAACAGAGATTGCTTAACGTAATTAAGCAACTTCGACAACAAATAAGAGTCTTAAAAATGGGGAAGAACTCAAAAGGAACCTCTGGGGCAAAATGTGCAACCACCCAGGAAAAACCCCATAAGAAAAAGACCAAGAGGACTCAAGTCAAACCTGTTATTTAGAATCGCAAGGAACAACATTTGGTTGTTGCAAATGCAGAAGCACAAACGGACAACGCACCGGCCTGTGATAAGGAAATCCAGACAGAGGCACTGTCCTCTAGTGAGAAGGAAACTCAAACCATAAAGACTAGATGTCACAATAAGGAGATCCAAGTAGATCTCTAGCCCAAAATTGTCATGTTGGATAATGACCCGAGGATAGTAACTCTGCGAAAAGATTTGGCACAAGCCCAACAAACGATAGAGAAATTCACAGAGGAAACTGTTCCTCAAGAAAAATATCAGAAGTTACAACGGCAGCTAAAGAACATCAATGCATCGAAGAGCCAAGCCTTCGATGAATGGTGAAAGGCAGAGGAAAGAGTCAAAAAGGTAACCCATAGACTAGACATAGTTATAAATCAAATGGATACCTTATGTTCTCTGTATACTGATGTTCTAGCGTGTAGGGCACCCGCCAAAAACTATGCTTTGTTTTTTATGGAAAGATATTTGCAATTAAAAATTAAGGTTGTCAAGGCAGGAGTGCTTATAGAGATAAAAACCATTGATGACTTCATAAACTATTGTAAGCATTACGGGGTGAAAGTTCAACGATTGTTATGTGAATTTTATTTGCACAATCTTGTGTTAGATGGAGAAACAGAACAGAACCCTAGCCCTTTGTGGGTGATGTCCAACTTCAGGCATTTATTTCTTTTGGTGTTAATCAGATAAAGCGGCTTAAAGCCTACAATGTCTCCCAAAGACAGGAGAATGGATTAGATCTATGGGTAAGGGGTGAACCTAGACACCCATTGCAATTATGGAATAAACATAGGAACCTAATGAGAACTCATGGTGTGATCTAGACATTGGGACCTATTCACATAGCAGTCATCCAGCAAGGGGTAGAATACTTCTTAACCATCAAAGACCTTTCCATAGTAGCAGCCAAATTCTAATACCAGACTTCAAATCGGAATATCCAAAACAGAGAACCATTCAATTATGAGAACTTTAAGCTAGCTACTGACCACTTGGGTATCTATGGTGACCTCATTTTGAGAGAAGGCCCGTCTTGGTTAGGCTATAGGTTTCGAAGTCCAATCATTTGGTACCCTGCACTAGGATATAGAGCCTTATATGAATTGCCTGAAGGTCAGACGGGGCATATTTTTGAAATCTTAGCTAGGAATCATGGTTGTAGCCCACCAACTGAGAACCCTTCTCCAGCCTATTCCCTAACCGCCTTGCATGTCAATTACAATGTTTTCATGAGGGCATGAAAAAGGGTAAGCAGGGGGGGTGTGTTGAGCATTAGAGAAGGTATGTAGTTGCCACTTATTTCGTTATCTTTTCCTTTAATTCATAACTTCTTTACATTATGAAATGGGCATATGATGAAGGATTATGATAAAGTTTAAGAGATTTGTAAGTAACGAAAAATGACTAATTATTACCTTTTTCTATGCAGAAAATGAAGAAAATGGAAGATCGCCATTTCAGAGGAAAAGACAAGGCAAAACCAACTGTTGTACCTTTGACAGGGAACTGCATCCAGACGAGGCAATCCAGATCAGAGTGCATGAGCCAGGAAAAGGAAGAATAAATACCAAATCGGTGCAAAAGGATGAAGAGATAACTGAAGGATAACGATATGGCGAATCCCTCAGGTTCTTTTGATCCTGAGGGATCTCTACGTTAAGAATAGTTTTATCTTTGGCATTTTCGCCTGACCACTATAAAAATGGACAACGCTGCTAGCTCAGGGGGTGGATTATTGTGGTTTTATAGAATTTACTATTACAAACTGAACTTCAATCATCGACACTCTTTAAAGAGCGATTACTGTAACTCTGTTTTCATGATTAATACATAAACTTTGTTGTTGTTCTATCTTTGATTCTGGAGTAACTGTAGCAGTGCGTCCCAGGAGGCTAAGGGCCCAACCCTAGTGGATCACTTGCTTTCTGTACCATTATTTTCCAATGCCAAGTCATGTGTGGTTTGATTTATTTTACTTGCCTCATTTCAGTAATCTGTTGTTCCTTGTCATTTCGTTTACTGGCTCTATTATATTCAATTCATACTTGAATAGTAAGGTTATCTCCTGCAACTGAAATGTTATGCTGTTCATTATGAGATTGTATCGCATTACTGTTCCCTTACAAATTGACATTACTGTGTAACATTTTTGTTCCTTTACAAATTAACATTATTGTTCGTTTATAGCGTAACATTGTTGTGCATTTACAGATCAGTTATATTGTTTATTTAGCTACGGTTTACCTCTAAGTGTGATTGTTGTTCATTTGGATTGTCGTTCCATTGTAACCGCAATTGTTGTTTCTTCATAACCGTGATTAATATTTATTGTGCCGAAACTCAGATTACTGATTCCATCATTATAGATTCATTGTGTGTTAACATTTGATTTAGTTAGCTGTGCATTTACACTTGATTTAGTTTGTTGTTCAATATTTCATAGACTTACCTTAGTTTGTTGTTCCATTCTTGGGTTGTTGTTCAAATCATTTCCGAGTTAAAGATTGCTACTTAATTCCTTTAGATTACAATTGCTGCTTAATTCATCCCTATAGATTAAAGCTTTGCTGTTCAATCTTTTCAATAGCTTAGTTGTTGTTCCCTTTTCTGTTAATTGAATTATCATTTCAAGTAATTGCTTTGGTGTGAACAGAACGATCTGCAACTGCAGTGAACATTGACTATTGTTGTCTAGTTCCCAGATTGGAGATCTTCTCTTTGATTGCTTTTCATTTGCATCAATTTACAAAGGGAAGAGTTATCATTACTGCACCCTTGACTGATGAAGTGTTGTAGTTTCTTAAATGAATGACTTAGTTACAAAGCATTTCAATTTCTTGCCAATACATCTAGAGTTTGTTTCCAGCATTTATTTACTGTTGCAAAAAGCACTATACTACTAGCATTACTCTTGACAAGTGACCGCCTCAGGCTGAGTACACTCTTTGAGATAACAAATCGTACCTGGATTGAAAATTAATGTAGGGTAAATAGAGGTTAAAAAGACCCTTTTTACTACTCGATAGCTGCAATCCACATACTGAACACAATATATTCCATGGGCATCATAGCCTCTCGCCCATAAACCAACCTAAACGGGATTTGGCCCGTCAGCTTTTTACAAGTAGTTCTATATGTCCACAGGACTGCTGGTATGTGTAAATCTCAGTCATTTCGTTTCGCATTGCAAACCTTCATTAGAGCGCTCTATAGAATTATGTTGAAGGCTTCAACCATACCATTAGCTTGAGGATGATAGGGTGTACTCTTCTGAGGATAGATCTGGAATTCTTAATATCTTAGGACAACCAAATCTGGACATGATATACTCAAAAATAAACTTTGCAGCGGTGGTTGTGCTACAGTCCTTTGCCGGTTGTGCTTCTGCCGATCGCATTAAGTATTCAGTTGTTGTAATAATATATCGCACTCCAGTCTTCTTCCCTGGTGACTAGATCAAACCCACAAAATCAATCGCCCACTTATCAAATGCCTGCTAAGTGATCTGTGGATTCAAAGGAAATTCATCCCTTCGCGATGGTCTCCATGTCCTTTGGCAAATATCGCATGCCTTACAGTACGCTTTTGCATCCTTATGTACCGTTGGCCACCAAATTCCTTGGCGTAAGATTTTTTGTGCGGTCGCTCTTCCTACATAGTGCCCCATGCCACTCCTCCATGTGCCTCTGCAAGGATGCTTGTTCGTTCAAACTTCAAGACATATCGGCGTAGTATCTCATCGCAACCCATTTTATATAGGTCTCCAGCAATCACAGAAAATTCAATCGCGCGAACCACCAATTCTTTATTTTGTTGCATAGAATATCCCTCTGGGGCTGTTCTAGTTGTTAAAAACTAGATTATATTAGAAAAGTGATCGTCTGTGACATGAACAAAAAAGATCTGCACATCAGGCAATCCTTCTTCCAAACTAGTAGGCTCTTCTCCAAACTCAGTCCGGGAGAGATGATCAGGACCAACATTTAATCGTCGAGGCTTCACAATGACTTCAAAATCATACTCCTAAAAGAGAAACAACCATCTGCATATCTTGTCCCCCAACACAGGCTTATTGACCAAGTATTTGAGAGCAGAATGGTTAGTATACATTTTGATATGTGCTCCTAATAGATAGTGCCAGAATTTTTGTAGCGTGTACACCATAGCTAGTCCTTTGCGCTCTGTAGTTGAATAGGTCTTTTCCGCCTTAGACAACTTCCTACTTGGAAATGCTATAGGATGATCAATATCGACTTCTCCAATTTGGGTCAGCACCATACCTAGCGTAATACAAGAAGCGTTCACATGCACATGAAACTCCTTCCAATCCAGGAATACTAGAATGGGAGTGGTGACCATTTTGTCCTTCAGAATATCTAAACTGTTTTGACACTCTTCATCCCAACAAAATGTCGCGTCTTTCTTCAACAGTTTCTCCATGGGCGCAGTGATTTGCGCATATGCCTTAATAAACTTTCTATAATACCCCGTATGGCCTAGTGTCGCACGTAGCTGTTTTACATTCTTTGAGGCCTCCAAATTGACAATAACTGTTATCTTTGCAAGGTATACCATCAACCCCTGCTTGCAAACCACATGGCCTAGAAATATTCCATAAGGGACACAGAAAATGCATTTCTTCAAATTTAGGGCTATCTGATGTCTGCGACAGGTATCCAACATAAGGCGCAGACTTGCAACATGGCGCTTTACCAACCCAAATACAGTTGAATCATCAAAGTATACTTCAAGAAACTTTTGGATGAATTCCTTAAAAGCTACAATTACTACTCGTGAGAAGGTCGCAGGTGCATTCTTTAATCCAAAAGGCATTACCGTATATTGAAAACATCCCCACTCTATCACGAAAGTGGTCTTGTTGCGGTGCGATCTTAATCTAATGGTACCCCGAAAACCCATTAGTGAATGAATAGGCTTCCTACCCTCCAACGTTCTCCAAGACTTCATCTATAAATGGCGTTGGGAACGGGTCATGAATGCACGCATCATTGAGCTTCCTTAGATTGACACATATCTTGATTTCATCCCATTGCTTCTTTTCCTAGACTACCATAGGACTTACCTAGTCTGATTCTTCCACTGGCTCAAGGATCCCAGCTTCTAGCATTTTGTCCATCTCCTTGCACACGTTTTCCTTATATTTGGGATTCAAGCAGTAAGGTCACTATTTTACAGGCTTTGCGTCAGGCTTCAAAGTAATCTTCATTACTCCCAGGTCCCCTACTATCCCCTTCAGGTCTAAGAACTTGATGGGAAATAAGTCCTACTATTTGCATAGCAATTCCGCGACCTTATCAACTGTATCCTCATCCTAATAGTCGCCTATTTTAGCAAACTTCGGCTGCGCTTCTGACCTAATGTTTACCTGTCTAGTCTTCAGAGGTTCTACTATGTCTGGGATTGTTTCTTTGGGTCCTTCAACTTCGCGTTGTCCCTCAGATTCTGGAATGCTAATATTTCTTGTATCTTCTTCTTCTTCTTCCATAGTCACATTATAGCATTCCAGCGCATGGCGTAGCTGCGTATTCCAATCTGGTTGAACCCATTTTATCGGTTCCTTAGGAATTCTAAAGATCGCAACCTTAATTTCTTGGAGCGCTTCATCAATACATTCAAATCCATCCTCAAAGCTGAAGGTTAACAAGAAACTCTCCTTGAGGATATCCCATTCAGTTGTTCCATGGCGTAGCTCTGTTTCCAGGTACCAATTCATTGAAATGGTATCCAAACTATGACAAAAAAATGTGCACCCATTCAGGCTGAGGTTCCTCCCCACAAGATTTAGTCCAATGCGGCACAAATTGCCTTTTCTAGTATATTTCTCCACCATACGAGTATTGGCGTACCCAAACCTCAACTTCATCATTCTCTGGTATTCTTTCCAATCAACGAAGCTATCCTTATGTGTATCCCACCAACGAGCAGGCGTAGCGCGCAACATTAGATATAGTGCTTGGAATTGATGCTCTTCTGGCACCTCCCTTTCAAACTTATCCAGAAACAAATTAAAATCATCTAAACCATCATAATGAGGAATATTTCTTACCTCCGTGGATACACATCGAAGCGATTTGGTCAACATGTTGCAGTGCAGCGAAGAGACTTCATGTAATCTGTTCTCCCAATGCTCAAGCTCTTCATCAGAATCTGTGCAGGAGCTATCTCTATCCCATGTAATTCGTCCATTAGTTGCAGGATTGATAAAGTCCTCATCGCGCGCAGTGATCTTATATATCTGATCCATATCGCCCTCCTCTTCATAATCGCGGACTAGTTCTGTGTATCGTGCACCTTCATATTGATATAAGGGAACAATTACCTGGAGTTCTTCCCTCTCAAATCTCATTCTGCGCTTCTTAAGTTTAATTATTGCATCCATTCGAGGGCCCAATCAATGCCCAATAGCACAGGGTAAGGATTACTATCATCCACTATCTCTATCACGTAAAAATCGACCAAAGTGCTTGCTGGGTCTCTAGCATAGTCCCAGTAGGCCTATCTGTGCAGAACTTGATGTACCAACTCAGTGCTCTACCTTGTAGTGTTGTGACTAGATGAGCTTTCTTCATATTGTCATCAGTGATTTGTTGGGTCATCCATACAACATCTGTGACAAACCAGAATTGTTCGGGGTCTTCGGTTCCCACACCCTTAAACACAAGTAACTTCATTGTATTCGCCATATTAAATGATGAAGGTGGGGGTGGAGGCAGGGGTGGAGTGGATGGATGAGGTATTCCTACGATACCCTGACTTACAAGTTGTAGTGCACTTCGCGATGTTCTTAGCATATTACCTTCTTCGTCATTATCAGAAGATCCTAATATCGGACTGTATTCAGAGCCTGCTTCTTCATTTCTTTTGAATTCTCTTCTACTTCGCATAGTCCTAAACATCAATTTAAAGGCATAACCCGCTTTTCGCATAATAAAATCTTAATCACAGTCTTCAGAGATTTCAGGTACTTACCTCTTGGGCCCTTGAAGAACCTGTGCTCTGCTTCACTATAGCTGACGAATGTGTCAATTGTGAATTCAATGATGAATCCTCCCAGAATACGATCGATCCAATGGTCGACGACCCGTGCAATTTTATTTTCTGAAGCTTCCAAGTGCTTCACCAGTTCTGGGGTCCACACAATAAGGTCATCAAGCTTCCACGTACCCTAACTATCCGCTAATTTGGACAGCCACTCATGCAATTCACAGGGGAAAGAGAAAAATAATATTTCGTGTTTATCTGTATATAGGTATCTATTCAGCCACTCTTCCTTCAACAAGCGCGGATTTCTGTTCTCCTGGTCTGCAAACGCGTGCAGTTTTTTATCGATCCACTTCTCAATTTCTTTCTTAGTGGGGAACCACTTATCACACATCCCTTTAGCAAGATTCTAATCCTGGCAATGAAACCATTTGTTATCTTGATGGGACCTGACCCAAGTTCACCTTTAATTGTGCCAACCAACAAAACCCTAAATGCTAGCCATTTTGGCAACAACTCACATAGCGCAGGCTGTAGTCTCACCCGAAGCACTATTGGGGGTTGACAAAATTAGGTTTCTGCA
This sequence comes from Pinus tabuliformis, assembly GCA_031772625.1. Classification (NCBI taxonomy): domain Eukaryota; kingdom Viridiplantae; phylum Streptophyta; class Pinopsida; order Pinales; family Pinaceae; genus Pinus; species Pinus tabuliformis. The sequence continues at coordinate 1,788,239,855 of CM062817.1, read as the reverse complement.
TACAAAGGTCAATGTGATAGGTTCCTAGGGCTTATTTCTATCTTCATGAACCCTAACCCTTCCGAAACAGATAATTACAATAATCTACTTAAACAACTTCCAGATCTTTGTGAAGGCCTTTAATCATTCATAACATGCATAAATAGTATTGATCTATTATTTTCGCGCACCACATACTCATTAATTCATATAAATTGCATCATAGAGCGGACATATAGAAACTTGCAGAAGTAAGAAATAATACACAGATGCACAAGAATTGGCTCAAAATTGTCTTTATTAATTATAATCTTTCAAGTACATACTTTTTTCCCTACACACTTAGCTACAGGGGCCTGCGCACTTAGCCTGCGGACTTGCCAAGGTCTCTGCACACTCAGCGGCAAGAGCCTACCCCTTCGCCTAAGTACAGGAAGTAGACCTTTCCTGCCTTAGCTTTCTTGCCCTTACAATGATTTCTATCTATTAGATCTCCCTTTAGACTTGCTATGACTCTTCTATTTATAGCCTTGCTTTTACAATACCATGGTCTGTAGACCATGGGCGGGTCTCAAAACCTTCCTAGCGCCTACCCACCTAACGGACTCAAGCTCCTTTGACTCTGACTATCTTCGCACTCTGCTTCTAGATTTCGCAGAGACTTTACATCTTTACAAAAATAAATTACAAAATTTACCCCAGGGACCCCATCCCAACAAAAGGATCTTTAAGGTTTTGCAATCTAGGGTTTGTAGGTTGGTATTTAAGGTTTCTAAACCCTAGATTAAATTAACCTTAGGAACAAAAACCCTAACCCTAACTATTTGTTCCCTTTAAAGAATCCCTACTTCTTGCGCAGATATCTAGGGATTGCAAGGAGAATCTGGGGTATGTGGTAAAAGCCTAGCAAAGGTTGAATTGAATAAACTCTAGGGATGATGTTTCTGCTAAAAACCCTATTAAGGCTTAGATCAAGAAATATAGAGTTTGTAACTAAAACCCTAGAATTATACCCTTCTAAGAAACCATAAAAACCCTAGATTGACATAATTGACTTCATGCTCTTATCTTTGTATATTTTGCTTGGTTGTACTTGTGTAAATTGCAGGCACATAATGAAGAAGCAAGATGAGAAGGATGGAAGAACAAATCAAAGAAGCACTCATGACTCCTTGAAAATGATGAGCATGATGGAAAGAGGGAACTGTAAGGACCCTAATGGACATGATATTGAAACTTCCAGCTGATGAGTTCATTCCAGGAACACATTGATCATTGAAAGATAAAGTGTGCAAAGAGATGATGACTTTAGAGGGAGAAAATATCAGAATTTGACAATTCTAATATTGATGATCTGCTTGGGATATGACTTGGTTCCCTAGTGGAGAGTTAGTTTGATGATACTGATCAACACCATATATGGTCTCCTGAAGAAAGAGAGTTGATAATGACAACCCCAAGGAAGAAGATATTGTAGTATGTTGATTAGTTCATTCCATGGGCACTTTGATTGAAAAGTGAAAGGCATGGAGAAGGACTTTTGTACAATATGTGGAAAGATGTTGATCTCAACGGAAACAAGCATAATCTGATATCTTGACAAAAGGCCATCATGTTGAGGTAATTATAATATTTATATTTTGGTATTGGTTATTTTGTTGGTATATGGTTTTACTACCTAGAAGAATGTTGCAGAAATGCATAATGGCAGCTGAGACAAGTGCATCAACAACTACTTGTTTTGAACTCAATTCATTGAATACATGCATTGAGTGGATGGCTTTGATAATCCTTGGAGGATTATGTAGTCAAGATGTCTACATCATCTTGAGATCGAAAGGTAGAAATACAAGAAGATAACTTGATGTGTGTGTTTCGATGACATGAAGATCACTTTCATTAGGGAGCTACAACTAGCTCTACTTTGATTGGCTCAGTATAATGCCTCTATTGATGATGACTAGAGGAAAGTGATATGAAAGATTGATGGCCTGAATCATATCACAAATTGGCTCCAGAAAGATAAAAGCTTTGTATGATGAGACATAAAGGAAAGGAGGAGCCATGCAGCTATTCGAAGATCTACATAAAGAACTAGTAGTTGATGTATTGATGAATACACGCTAAAGGAACTTTTGGTTATGACTTCCCAATTGAAAGGAAGTAAGAAATCCTCCATATGCTTGAGAGGGAGTAAGAAGTCTCCTTAAATATTTGAAAGGGAGAAAGGATCTATTCCTTGATCAAGAGGGATTGAGGATCTCCTCTCTGGTTGAAAGGGAGTGATGATGGACATTATATTCTCTTCTTCATGTGTCATGCAATAGGTCAGGACTAACAACTGTACCTCTAGTGAAGGCCATGGAGGGAGAAGGGGGATCAAAGGATTGGATAAGCATTTAAGATTGATATTCCTTGAGGACAAAGAATCCAAGATAGGAAGTTGACTGACACTCTTTGAGGATCGAACAGGTATCCAAGACAAGAGTGGTCTAAGAGGATTGGAATTCTTTGAGGATAGGTAATCCAAGATAATAATAGTCCTAAAAGGATATACCTAGTGAACACCCTAATGGGGTATGTTCTTTAAGAGATAGTGTGGTGTCTCACGTAAAACCTCCCAGCTTTATGCTATGATATAAGTAGAGCTTGTCAGTTAAAGACCTTACTATGTTGACAATGTTAGTTATGATGTTGATGCTTAAAGATGGCTTATCAATACGACTCTTCTAGAATATTTTAATTTGAAAGGTACCGGGGTTACAATTATGAATACCTCATAGTTGAGAGGGAATGTTGGAAAACGTAACTAGTTTCGGTCTTCCTAATTTGTACCATTATGTATTTTAAGTAAAAAACAAAAGAGAAAAAAGATATTATTATTTTTCTAGACAAGCATGTTCTTCATGCTTCTATGTTTTTGAGTCAAAAGAGTCAAAGTCCTATTTGGACCTATTGTAAAGAAACAGGTAAAATATGTTTTAATATGTAGTTTAGGGTCAAAAACCCCTCTAGGTGCCAAGCTAGCCTACATGTCAAATCAGCCTTACCCCAATGGACATGTTTATTCACACCCCTTTGAACTATATAATAAAGGGAAGATGGAGCTCATTTGGACACACACTTGATGGATTATGGTTTGAAATATCGCAAAGAAGGGCGGAGAAGAAGTGAAGCTCTGAATTCTAAAAGAAAGGATTTCTTCTTGAGCTAGGATTTGTGGAAGATGTGCCTTAATACATTTCTTCTTGTTGGTCTCTTGCTAATGTATCTATTGGAAAGGAGGAAGGCTTGACTTGGCATCTAGAGGTGGAAGTTTTATGTGGTTATGGGTCTTGGATATCCCATTTGATCTTATTAAATAAGGAGATTTTTTTTGGGATTTCCCCTTGGAGGGGTTTTGCCTTGGCTTGTAGCCTATATCTTATATTCTTTTTGTTTTTGTGATCTTTGTGTTCATGTTATGGTAATTGTTTGACGAAAGAATCATACGAAAGATTAATAAAGAAGCAAAATAAATTCACAAGTCATTATAGAAAGGAAAATCTAAATTAAACTATAGGGCTCCCTATTTTCCAACAAAATAAATCCTCATAGTGTAGATTTCAGATTTTTAAGTATAGTTTTATCAGATCTATTGTGATTAATTGTCCAATGGATATCATGAAAGTTTACAAATTATTTAACATGGTCGTGTTGGGTAAACACAAGATTATGACATTGAATATATATATATATATATATATGGTTTGGTAAAGGTTTTTTTGTCTCCATTTGTTTGTTGCATTAGTATGAGTATGCAATTTGAACTTCCATAACAAGGCAATTGGCTTGTAAAGCAGTGGACTTGTGTGAATCTTTTCTCTATGGCATTGTCTTAGGGAAATATATTCATGCTCAATGCTTGGTATTGATGTTGGTTTATGAATGAGAATATGCATGGATTGCTTTGTTCATGAATTGTGGACATGGTCAAAGGTGGGGTTGAACTCTTGAGGCATGATTAAAAACTTATTATTGGGTTAAAAGTGGTAGCCTTGTGTCAGGCTCTATATGTTGTGAAGTGGAATCTTGTTGATTAATTGTTTCTCTAAGCCTAGATTATGTTTTAGCTTTGCTTTAAAAACATTTTATTATGTTTGGTATGATTTATTTGTTGGCACAACAAGAGTGTGCACAACAAGGGTGTGCTACACTTAAACAAATAATCTAGATGACTAATTGCTAAAGCAAAAAGTGGATACTCATGGGCCTATTTGGAATGATTATAAATGGTTTTATGAGAAGCCATTTATAAACTAAACCAAAGAGCTTTATGCTAAGACTCTTAACATATTTAATGACAGATCATCTTGACAAGAAGTGTTTGAAGACAACAAAATATGATCAATTAGGAGTTGTCAACATATATGTCTCATCCTTCCTTCTCTTGAGACTCAATAACCCTTTCAATTGGTCTATCATAATATTTTTGTCGCAAAGGCTTCATTGCATCGCATTACTCTTACAACTAGATGTGTGCTTTCTCATAATATTGAATAGTTGCATGTTATCTCAAAGCACAAAATATGCTTTTTGTTTCTCATCTGCGTTGAAAATGGACCATTTTTGAAGATAAATGGATGGTTTGGTAAGCAAGCAGGAGAATGTAGACCATGAATACATCAATAAGCATTTTTCTTTCTTATAAGTGCAAAAGTCGTGAGCAACCTTGCTTATTTTTCTTTCTTATAAGTGCAAAAGTCGTGAGCAACCTTTCATGAGGTGAATAACTTTAACATTAAAGGTGGTCTTATCTTTTAATACGAAAAACTCAACCAAAGATTTTAACTTTCGATTCTTTCATGTAACAAGCTTGGTGGAGATACATTGATTTAACGTAACACATTGATGCATTGAAAAGAAAAAGGGGAAAAAATAAAAGCAAGTGTCATTGCTAGGTTTGAACTAGAATATGCATTCTTGCATCAGAAAATTTTAATAGGCTTTCTATTTCACTCTGGAGAAAAGTATAACTTCTAGTGGCACAATAGAGATTTAAATATAGTAAAATTTTGAAAATATATGTTATATAGTACTATGTTTCCTTAATGTTATTATGGCAAAAAAAAATTCGAATTATAAATTTTAGTCATTTAACCCATATTCCCTGCGAGACCAATTCTAAGTCATTAAGAGAACAAAAGATTGGCTTTGATTCCAAAAAATAAGAGTTAATGCTAGCGCTTACTATTTTTCTACTACAATTTCCAATTCCAGTCTCCTGTACCACTACCAATTTTCACTCTTAGCATTCTCCTCTATGATTGTGACTCGTGACTTGCTTGCTTGCATTTTATGGGGATCATAATTTCACACAATCAACACTAGCAAGAGCACAATGATATTTCAATGCCATTTATCATTTTTACACAGCATTTTAATTTAATTTTAATATGTATACAATTTACACTTGTTATGATCCATCTTGGAGTTTGGCTATAAGTTTGTTTGGGTGGATGAACAAATGTGTAGATGGTCATATATACCCCTACAACAGGGAAACCATTCCAGGGCATCATATGTCCAAAAAGCAAGAAATGGCATATTCCCCAAGGTAAGAAAAAAACATAAAAGAGAGGATTCGTATGACTGATATATGTTTAAATAAATGCTAAAAATTAAATAAATAAAGCTTAAACTGAGACAACAGAGACACAGCTTTTAAAGTCATGGATTTTTTTTGTATTTTTTGTTTTTACATTTTTAACAAATATTTTAAAATATGTCGTTTCAGCATATTCTAAAATTTATGAAAAGTGTCATTTGTGACTTAAACTTTGGCCTACACTATAATCAAACAAGAAATCAAACAGGCATGCGTATGGTCATCCATCCAACAATTGGAGATGGTTTACCACAAAATTCAGAATTTAAGCTCCAAAGCAATCATCATATACACCTAAATTTAAGATCAATGAGGCAGACATTGCTTATGCATTTTTCACATCATGAAAATTTCATGATAGTCTAACACATCTCATCTCTTTAACATAGCCTATATCATTCAAATAGTTATCACAATGATTTCTTCATCTTGTAACCGATGTTCTTTCTTATAAGTACCCTGGAAATAAGAGAAAAATGAGCATCTGAATGTGCTGCCAATGGTAAACATTGGAGACACATTTTACACAACGGAAGAAAGCAATTTTCTTATAAGACTAGAATTTTGAGTCATTTTGTGACAAAGCTTGCCAGTAATAAACCTTGAACTAATCTACAAGAAACTTCAAAATCCTGTACCGAATCTTGTCCAGCTCTGTGCATCATCACTTATTGGCTTCGATGGATTCTCAGTGTTTTGTCTATGTTGCCATCTAAGGTACCATTGGCAGAATCTTAAACTTGAGGAGAGAATCCTCCGTAAGAAATTGGGAATATTGAGTCATTTTGTGACAAAAGCTTGCCATAATCATAATCTTAAGCAACCAATATATAGTGAAATTAAAAAAATCTATGTACATACTTTCCTAGCATTGTGCAACATCACTTATTCGCTGCAATGAATTCCCGGTACTCCCTCTTCATTTTAACTCCTGCAATTTGCCTGTATTACAATAGATAAGATACGACATATTAATTGCTACACATGCAACATTTTGAAATCCCATGGTGATGTAAACATACAATGTTGCCATTGACCATTTTCAATGTTACTTGTTGCTGAAAGAGTACACAAAATAATGGACAAAACATATTAAAAGCAAATATCAAAATTCGAACGTGCAAAATTGATTTTATTGTCTCCCTCGTAAGTTTCGTACTAAACTCTATACAGTCATTGCTGAGTAATAAACAAAAAAATTTACAGGTGAATTATAGCATGAGCATGTGTCATTTTTGTTAGTTTTTAAAAGAGTCTGCGTACATACTAATTAAACAGAGTATGAGGCCATATTGTACTTTTGAATCAATAATAAAACTGACCGCTAATAAATCTTACGGTTAGTGTGAGGTGGGCTGCCACAGGCTTTTGGAGCACACCCTCTCAAATATATAAACATTTGTTCCATCATGTATAGCACCTTAATACAATAACGCTGATTTAACCATTTGACACCAACATTAACTGCATGTGGGGCACATGTTATTGACATGTAATGTACAATCCACGTTGTTAATTTTTGTGTAGCATCGGGAGATATTCCTGCATGGCTAAAAGGTCTTGAAGTCGCCCTAGAAGAATTATATAAATTTTATTATTATTAAATCAGGTAGACCATGGGGTTGACCAAGGGCCGAAGTTTGACCACACACTGACTGTTTGACTAGCATTGACTTATGTGTATTTTGGCTAGTTTTCCCAGCATTGACTTGCTGAAGTTTTTGACCAGGTTTGACTAGCATTTGACTTGGATTATTGACACAGATTTCTAGACAAATTGCTGATTTGTAAACCTTGCTGAAGAATAATTTCTCCTAAGAAAAGTTGTTGGGTTTTCTCCCAAGGCTGGGTTTCCAAGGTAAAATTATTGTTTCTCTTGTGTATGGCTATCTTTCTGTCATCTTTACTGTTTCCACTGCATTTACTATTGAGATTTTCTGAAATGTAATTATTCAATGATAGCAGTGGCATAAAATACTAGTTGAAAATCATTAGGAAGTAATTACCTGGCAGAAAATTGTATTCTACTGCACTTGCCATAGAATTTCAACATGGTATTAGAGCTTTGTTGAAAGAGCAGCCATTAAAGTAAGCCTAAGAGACAGTAATCAACAACTTGATTGGATTTTAGATCTCTTGTCAAAATGGTGCCAAGTCTCAAAGTAGAAGACAAGTTGGATGGTGCTACTAATTTCAGATCTTGGAAGACCAGGATACTTCTTATCTTGGAAGAAAATGACCTTCAGGATCATGTGAAGGAAGTCATTCCAGAGCTAGAGGGAACTAAGAGGAAAGCCAAACATAAGAAGAAAGAAGCCAAAGCTAAGAGAATTTCGATAGATTCTATAAAGGACCACTTGATTCCACATGTTGCTGAGGTGGAAACTGCCAAAGAAGTGTATGATGCATTGGTGGGATTGTTCCAAAGTGACAACACTAGCAAGAAGTTAGCCTTGACGCATCAGCAATGTAGTATCATGATGTCCAGATCAGATTACGTTTCTCTTATCTTATGAAAGTCTCTTAGTTGAGAGATGAACTTGGAGCTGTTGGAGATACCATTGATGATGCAGAGTTTGTTTCATTGACTCTCAATGGATTTCCTTCCTCAAGGGATTCATTTCTTCAAGGAATTTGTGCACAAGAAAAGTTGCCCAAGTTTGATCAACTATGGACTAATTGTATCCAAGAGGGGGCCAGATTGTTGTCCAAGGATAGCTTGTAGAGACCTTAGGATGAAGAAACTCAAGCACTTTCAGCTCATGCAAAGAAAGGAAAAGGAAGAAGAAATTTTGGAAAGTTTTATAAGAAGATTACAGGTATAAGGCCTGCTCTAGTTCAGGATCAGAATAAGAAGGATATGTCAAAAATCAAGTGCTTCAATTGGCGAGATTTTGGACACTATGTCCCCCAGTATCCTCAGAAGAAAAGAAAGGAAAAGCAGCATGTATCAACAACCGATGTTGATGATGATGATGATCATCACCCTCAAAAGAAGACAAAGGAATCCAAGCTTGATAAGATTGTAGATGGACTTTGGAAAGAATACTTCTTTTGACATTCATTAATGATTTTTTTTTCTCATGAAGGTCAAGGATGAGGTCTTCAATGGGATCCAAGAATTCTGGGCTCAGGTTGAAAACTTAACAGGGAAGAAGATCAAGGTTTTGAAGTCAGATAATGAAGGGGAGTATACTTCCAAGGACTTCATAATTTTCTGCAAGGAGGCAAGGACTAAGAGGGAGTTGACAGTTCCCTACAACCCTTAGCAATTTCTTCCTTGATCAAGAGATATGTACTTCTAATAATATTTTTTTTCTCCTTTGATCTTTTTGTCAGCAGCTTGTCCTTTCATTTTGTATGCTTTAGATACCAGAAATGATTGCTTGCTTATGATTTTTTTCCCTTTTCTATGGCCTCCTGAATGGGGTTTGTGGAAAGTAAGAACAAGTCCATTGTGGAGGCTGCCAAGGCGATGATAGCATTACAAAGCGAAGTTTGTGGCAAAAGGGTTCTCCTAAAAAGAGGGAGTGGACTACAAGGAGACTTTTTGCTCTAGTTGCTAGATGGCCAGGTTCTTGTATGGCCTAAGGGCTCGAGCATAGAGTGATTAGTGTTCAAGAGGAAGGATTGTATAGAACGTTAGGACATCTTGGATTGTGCCAAACGACGGAAGGAGCTTCCAGTTCAGAGGGAGCGGACAATCAGGCAAAGTGGAACGAGAAACCTCCCAAGAGGATGTCATGGGTTGAGATTGCCAGATTAGATGCTTAGAGATGGGAGGTCACGGGGAGCAGTATGCCTTCTATGAGGGGACCATGCCAAACAACAGGGTATGCTTTAATAATAGAGGAGCAATAGTGGAAAGAGGATTTGTTTCTGTGACAAAGGGAGCAGCCAGGATTGCCACAGAAAGATTTGCTTCAATGTCAGATCGAGCACCCAGTTAGGGTGACCAGAAAATAGTTGTGGTGATGGATCCAGTGAAGGAAGCTAGCTAGTTTATGGTTGAGCCGAGACATGTGGCAAAGCATGTGTTGAGGTACCTGCATGATATAGTTGGACATGGTGCAAAAGGAAGCAGTGAAGCTCCAATACATATCCATAGACGAGCAAATTATGAACATTCTCACCAAGTATATGTCTAGAGCGAAGTTTGTATACATCATAGACAAGCTAGGTGTGATGCAGAATGCCTCCCTTATTGAGAGGCAGTGTTGATGTTTTTGTAGCTTGCAGAATAGGGAATACATTCTCCCATAAGTTCATGCTAAATTTGACTAGGGGAGAATGATACATTCACCTATTCAGCCATGCTAATTTGGCTAGGGGTGAATGGCCCAAAGTGTTGATACTTGCGGGATTGGAGCAAACTTTCTCCCATACAGCCATGTTGATTTGGCTAAGGTCATTGTTGATTTGACTAGGTGAGATTGGTACATTCACCCATTGGAGCCATACTAATTGTCTTGGGGTGAATGGCCTTAGGCAATTGCGGCATAGGGCAGACATTCTTCCATTGAAGCCATGATGATTTGGCATCGATAGTGTCATGCTAATTTGACTAGGGAAGAATGATACATTCACCTAAGAAGCCATGTTGATTTGGCCAGGGGTGAATGGCCCAGGGGCAAAATTTCTTCTAAGAAGCCATGCTAATTTGGCTGAGTCATGCTGATTTGACCAGGGGAGAATGATACATTTACCCATGGGGCCATGCTGATTTGGCTAGGGGTAAATGGCCTAGGATACTCACATTTCCTAGTTCGAAATGGAGTGATTTATATCTATAAACTTGCATGTGAGGAGACACTACATCAACATAGCAAGCTCATGAACTTTTTTTGTGTAGAAGAAATTTCAACTAAGGAGAAACTTGTTTTTAGCTAAGGAGAATACCTCCCTCGCTAAGAGGGAGTGTTGATTTTTGTGTAGCATCGAGAGGTATTCTTGCATGGCTAAAAGGTCTTCAAGTCAGCCTAAAAGAATTATGTAACTTTTTTTATTAAATCAAGCTGGCCCAAGAAAATCAAGTCACCCCAGGAAAATCAAGTCACCCCAGGAAAATCAAGTCGGCCAACCAGTAAAGGGATGTGTCCCTTGGGTTGTGACACCCCATACAACTTGTATAAATAGACAATGTGACATCTCATTTGATGACCATGCAAGAGCAGGCTTTCTCTGTCCTCATCATTATTTCAATGTTGCATTAATCGTTATCGAGATAATATCGGCACGAGGAAAAAATCGGAAAAAATCGTAATTATCGGGAAATAATCGGAAATAATTAGGAAAAAATCGTTTGGTACAAAAATATTCATTTTTTTCATTTTTTTTCAATTTTTTTAGTATCTAAACCATCTACAACATAAAATAAATACATTGACACATAAATATGATAAAAGAACTAATATATAAGATGTTTAATATCATTTCTAGTGCTAAAATCACACATAACATTGAATCATGTCCTCAATAGTAAGTCCTAACTCTTGAGTCCCAACTCAACCTCAAAATATCAACAAAAAATATAATAATGTATCTCATCATGTCATAATGTCATATACAATAAAATGAAGAAAATAACTAAAGTCTAATCCTATTGATTTCCTCTGCCCCTCTTGCGAGAAAATGCCATAGCTTTCACTTTCCCTCTAGATGTAGATGCTGGTGCTGGTGGAGTTGGCAGTGGAGTGTGCTATGCTCAGAAGCTGAAGAACTAGAAGTAGGAGCTATAGGAGGTAGACCACATCCTCTACTGGTGGCAGGGGTAGCCCGGGCAGGTGGTGTCACCTGGAAACATTACAATCTCCCAATCTTGAAATCCTGAAAAGCTGATAAGTCTGCTGCATTTTGAATGAAATCTAAAATTCTACTTTCTCCATATGAAATCCAATGAGGCTGGAACCACTCTCAAACATCCTGAGTCATTTCATGTTAATGTTAAAAATTTAAGTAAAAGAATGAAAATGAAGATTAAGGAGAACATATCAATACTAGGGCCTAGACTTGATCATTAAGTTGCCCCACTCAAAAATTATTTGTTTCTTTAAAAAAAATTGCATTTCGAACATTTAGCATCCCTTATAAAACCTCGCTGCCCCGACTATGCAAATGATTTCATAAAAAAACAAAAAAACATTACAAAACCTCACTGTCGGAGACCCGCACGATAATTTCGATTGTTATCGCGATAATTTCATAAAAATCGTGCAAAAAAAATTACCCGTGATAAATTCGTATAAAAATCGCGATAAAATCGTTTTATCGAAAAAATTGCGATAAAACAATAAAATCGCGATTTTCACAACACTGCATTATTTTATCTCTCTTGGACAGCTGCACGTGTGAGAAGAAGGCCGCAATGACCAAATCTTTGATTGAATTTGATTGCAGAGATTGACTGGATTTCACTGCAGGGTGTACCGAATTTGACCATAGGCAAACTGCAGGATTGACCACAAAAGGACCACACATGCAGGTAGTTGACCACAAGAATTTGACAACAAGGCCAAAGTTTGATCATATGATCATTGTTTGACCAGTGTTGACTTATGTGTATTTTGGCTAGTTTGACCAATGTTGACTTGCTAAAGTTTTTTTACCAAGTTTGACTAGTATTTGACTTGGATTATTGGCACAAATTTCTAGACAGATTGTTGATTTGTAAACCTTGCTGAAGAATAATTTCTCATAGGAAAAGTTAGGTTTTCTCCCAAAGTTGGGTTTCCCAAAGTAAAATTATTGTCTCTTTTGTGCGTGGTTGTCTTTCTGTGATCTTTACTATTTCCGTTGCATTCACTGTTGAGATTTTATGAAGTGTAATTATTCAATGATAACAGTGGCATGGCATAAAATACTAGTTGAAAATCATTAGGAAGTAATTATTTGGAAAAAATTGTATTCTACTACACTAGCCATAGAATTTCAAAACACATAACTATGCAAGATAAGTATACCATCATACCCATGTATATTTATTTATGTGACAGTTGACATTATTCTAACATTTCCCTACCATCAACACAAAAATCTTTTAGCACATTATTCTAAAAAGCCCCTCAACACAAAAACAACAAACTTTGTTGAAGAACAATTTGGAATTGACTACACCTGCTCTCTTGTCATTCTAGAATGATTTGCAGAATTGCCACCACACTTATTTAGAAAATAGAAATTGCAACTTAACGACAAAATCACCTAGATAACAATCATTGGTTTTCCCTCTACAAGTTTGTGCTCACTCTCATATTGAATGTAAAACTCACGTCTTGGCCAAGGCTACAAATTCCCCTCGACGAACACCAATAAGCACCCCATAAATGCTCCCTATACTATGAGGCCTATTACCCACTAACATGTAGGGGTAACAAGAGAAAAAATTTCCCCTATGATCCTTATCACAGACAACAGTTCCACAGACAAAATTCAGGGTTCTCCACAAAGAATTGAGTGATGATGCTCCCCACAGCTTGCCGAGCTCACACACGTGATTATTATGCTGCTTCAACTACACAAGGTACACTATTTCATTGCTTCATATAAGTGTTAACGCATTATGTATTTGTCACAAAAGTGGCAATCATCTATTGAGTCAAATAATGAGATCATGATGCTCTAAATTTGTGACTTTTGCCTTGTTTCACCTTAGCAGTTACCATTGTCTCCTAGATAAGTGTTTTCTATTGAATTATTTAGCTTGGGAGTTACTCCACAAGCCCAGGAGTTGGGGTATGTGAGGATTTTGGTCACAAAAGGCTTTGTGGGAAAAGAACCCAAGTAGAGGGGTTTTAGACCCAAGTTGGGGTTTAAAACCTAAAAGGAAATTAAAAAGAACATTAATATTTCCTAAGGTTTAAGTGGACAAAACCCCTAAGATCTAGAGGGTTCCTAGGAGGCCTAGGAAGGGTTATTTAAAGAGGCCTAAGGGAAGGCTAAAGGCTTCAAGTGGGAGGAGCTCATTTGATCGAGAGGCTAGGAGAGATGTAGACCAAGAATAGGTCAAAGCTAGGAGGCCGAGTAGGGCTAAATAAGGTCGAGTTTGATCATGTCAAGGGCATTCGTCAAGAGGAGTGCAAGTCTCAAATGCCACAGAATTAAGGTGCCAAGCCTAGCATGGATCAAGCATAGGGATGGTTTTATCTCCCTAGATCTAGCTTGGCTGAGGAGGAATTGTAGGCTAAGCTTACAAGAGACGTTTTGTGCATAAGGAGGTGCGAAACCCTCACAGATCTAGCCACAGATATAGTGATCATTAGATTAGGGTCAAGACCTTGCAATGTGTGATTTAGCACTGTCTTAGGAGGCCAAGAATTCTGATATGTTGCAAGAGATGAGCCGCATGAGTTAAGGTACAAGCGCAGAAGGATTCTGAGATGGGTTTTGTACATGTACCATTGAAGAATGTAACTAGGTTCGGTCTTCATAATTGTATTTGAGTCATAATGAAAAGTATTTATCAAAAGAAAGAAAAAGGAGATTTTATATTATTATTATGACTTATTAAAGCATGGGTTTCATGCTTGGGTCATCATTTTATAGGTCAAAGTCCCCATTGAGGACTTCTAGGTTTTATATTGAGTCATTAGAGTCATTCTCCATTTTATGAGACCCTTCTTGGGCTTTTGAATCATGTAAAAAGAATTTTTATTGAGTCAAATAAGTCATTTGTCACCTCCACACCAAGTCGGCCCTTACCTGATCAAGTCGGCCTACATGAGGGTAATTCGAACTCCAAAAAAGGGTATATATACAGTGCAATTCGATTCCTTTGGAAGACACACTCTCACATGTTTGAAATAGAAGGAGCAGAAAAAGTGTGAAATTCCAAGAGAAGGAGGAGAATTGTTGGAGAAGGATAAAAGTCAAAGTTTCTGGGTTGTCTCTCTCTCACATGTGTGAATTTGTTGGGATATTGTTGGAAGTTCAAAAACCTGCATTAGGATCGAAGTTCTTCTGCTGTTGGGTCGAAGTTCTGTTGGGTCGAAGTTTTGTTGCTAGGGAGGTTGAAATTTTGTTGCTGCAAGATCGAAGTGCTAGGTCAAAGTTGTTGTTGGAAGGTCATCATCTGCAAAAGTAAGGGCCGACTTGGTGATTGGAGGAAGTTTGTGTCTAGGTCAAGGAGTCTTGGATCATCTCGTGAAACTAATAAAGGAAGAGTTGTTGACTAGGTTTTCCCTAGATAGGGGTTTCTGCCTGGATGCCCACCTACATCTAGTGTCTTTTATCTTCGTGTTATAGTTATTGATAATTGCTTGATGAACTAAGTTAAAAGAAGAACAAAAGAAAGTTAATAAGTATTAAGAACATAAGAATATCACAAGTAATTATCAGCATAAAGAAAATATTTCTGCCTTTCTGATTTTCCAACATGGTATTAGAGCTAAGGTGAAGAAGAAGGAAAAAGGTAGCTTGGAGATCTATTGAAAGGAGTTTTAAGAAATTTGAATAAGGGTCATTAGGGAAAAGGATCATATAAGAAGTCAAGCCTACTATCTTCAAGATCAATGTCTAACTCAATGAAGAGAGAAAACAAATTAGAAGGAGCATCCAATTATAGGGCATGGAAAAAGAGGATAGATCTCATCAGAGGGAGTTGCCATACGAATGCAGCAGTGGCAGTAGCAGAGCCATGGGCAACAGTACTATTGATTTGGGGTAGCATCAGATGTGCTCTAGCCATGAAATTTGGTGGAGAGGCTAAGGCACATGAGATCTCCAATACCCAGAAAGGGTTTGGGCAGATTCTAAACAGTTTGAGAGATATTAAAATAAGAATTAATATAAAATTGTGTTAGAATGGTCCAAAAGTCATGGATCAAGCCAGATCTAATCTTAGCCTTTGATTAGGGACTTAATCTCGACCGTTGATTTGTCAACGAGAAAAGTATAAGAGGAGGCTTGAGGGTCACTTGGAGAACACACCAAGAGATCAAGATTTCGACTTTCTGAGGTTGGGTTTGCTGAGAAAGTTGAAAAAGTGATCTGGAGTTGCAGCTGAGGGGCAGTGAATACAGAAGCGAAGAGGCAGAGACAGTGTCGGGAGGATCAGCGTAGCAGCCAGGAAAGTTGACGCAGAGGGCAGAAGTCGGAATTGCCAGGGACAGCCAGAACAGCCGGAACTGCCGGGAACAGCAAGGACTGCCGAGAACTGCCGAAACAGTTGGGAAAGATGACGCAGAGGGCAGAAGCCGGAACTGCTGGGAACAGTCGGAACTGCCAGAACTTCCGAGAAAGCTGACGTAGAGGGCAGAAGTTGGAACTACCGGGAACAGTTGAACTGTCGGGAAAGCTGACGTAGAGGGCAGAAGCCGGAACTGCCGGGAACAGCCGGAACTACCAAGAACTGCCAGAATTGCCAGGAAAGCTGACGCGGAGGGCAAAAGCCGGAACTGCCGAGAACTGTCGGGAACTTCTGGAACTATCAGGAAAGGTAATGCAGAGGGCAGAAGAAGCTGACATAGTTCCTAGAGGCTGACGCTGGGTTTTTTGTGGGGCAGATTGGAGCTGAGGAGTTGTCGAAGTGTTTATCTGGGGTTTCAGCCGGAACATCTGTTTCCGAAGGAGAGGTACTACTGCTAAGATTTTTCTCTATTGGGTGAGTCGAATTTGGCACCCAGATTGTATTCTGAAATTGCTTAATAAATCAAACCCTCAGATAGCTGCATCGGTTTTCCTACATTGGGTTTTTCTGGGGACATTAGTCCAAAAATAATGATGTCATTTGTGTGCTTGTTTCTGTTTCCTTCAGTTGATGATATGTAATGTGTTGAGCATGTACTTGTGTTTATTTTTAGTATTTACATGGTAAATAACTTGTTAATTAATCAGAACAAGTAGGAAGGGATAAATCAGAAAGTACATGGAGGGTTTCTAACTGTTAGACATAGAAACTTCAACATGGTATCAGAGCGTGGTTGCAGATCACAAGAGAACTGAGGACATCGGCCGAGCAGAGCAGCAGCAGCAGAAATCAATTGTCCTGAGTGACAGAGCTGATCCTTGCAGAAGGCAACAAAGGAAGGAGTGACGCAGAGGGACTGTGTCATCATTCTAGGCCAGAGAAAGACAACGCAGAGGCTAAGGGAGGCAGAATGAGGCTCACGCAGAGCCAAGCAGAGGCCAAGAGGGCTGACGTAGTTGATTGGGGGCTCTAATTTGTCGGTGTCGGGATTGCGCAGAGCCAAGTGGCTCAATCCTTCAGTTGTTGGGGTATAGGAGGCTATGGGTAAGTTGCAGAGTGAAGCTGGTGGGGTACTATAGTCATAACAGTACCTAACAAGGCAAGACCAAGGGGAGGGAGTTGCTGTCGAGGCGGATTTCTAGCCAAGGAATCCAGATCAGTGGTGCAATTGCACAGACGATCGGAGAGGGGAAACTTGATGGTTGGTAGAAGGATTTCTAGGAGGGAAATCGGGACTCAGAGGGAGTCTAGAAGAGAACTTTTAGACGGGAAGTAGAGAGACTCGAAGGAGTCAAACAGAGAACTTCCAGAGGGGAAGTAGAGAGACTCAGTAGGAGTCGAACCAAGAACTTCTAGGCAGGAAGTAGAGAGACTCGGAGGAGTTGATAGAGAAGAGTAGAGAGAAGGCCATGAATGGGATGAGGGATTAGGATAGGTTGGACAGAGCGCCCAACTTTGTGGTCTGGAAGGCCAGGATCCTGTCCATTCTAGATAAACATTGTATCAATGCCTTCGCCTTGAGGGATGACAATTGTGCCATGAGTACTCATGTGCCACTTGAAAAGAAGTGGGGAGACATCGAGCTGTAGTCAAGCAGACTACAGGCGATGAGGGGCAGAATCCTCGAGGTACCCAACCACTTGGATTATACCTTGCTACAGGAGCCCCGATGAGGAGTAGCAATACTGGCAGATGTCGGTAGAGACGAATGAGGATGGAGTAGCAGAGGGAGCGATAGTAAAGGATTCCCAGGACAACACGAGGCTAGCAGGCTACAACAGTGCGAGAGGCACGGGAGTGTTGCACCAGTGCAGGATGGCATAGAGAGGTGTGAAATGGTGCGAGATGCAGGGAGTTGTTGCAGCAGCGCAGAGGTCAGAGAGGGAGCACTTGTCAGCGACAGAGGGAGCTTCAGCATCGGGAGTGTCTCTAGCTTGATAGAGATGTCAGAGTTGGGAGATCAGTTACTTACTTCTCAGTAACTGAGTTGCAATGCAGCAGTTAGCAGTGGCGGTGCTATGGGAAGCACGATGTAGCATGATGAGAGGGGATGTAGTGCAGACGCATCAGTGGCAGTGGCAGGGCCATGGGCAGTAGCACGAATGCAGAGGGAGTTGTCGTACAAATGCAGCAGTGGCAGTGGCAGTGGCAGGGCCATGGCCAGTGGCACGAATGCAGAGGGACCGATGTCGGATGATCAGAGTAATACTCAGTAAGGAGTATTGCTAGAGCACAGTCATTGCCAAGAGGGAGTGTTGATTTGAGGTAGCATCGGATGTGCTCTAGCAACGAAATTTGGTGGAGAGGCTAAGGCATATGAGATCTCCAATACCCAGAACGGGTTTGGGGAGATTCTAAGTAGTTTGGGAGATATTAAAATAATTAATATTTTTAATGGAGTCCCTAAGTCTAAACTTAAGGAAATTAAAATATTAATGTGAACTAATATAAAACTGTGTTAGAATGGTCCAAAAGTCATGCATCAAGCCAGATCTAATCTTAGCCATTGATTAGGGACTTAATCTCGGTCGTTGATTTGTCAACGAGAAAAGTATAAGAGGAGGCTTGAGGGTCACTTGAAGAACACACCAAGAGATCAAGATTTCGACTTTCTGGGGTTGGGTTTACTGATAAGGTTGAGAGAGTGATCTGGAGTTGTAGCTGAGGGGCAATGAATACAGAAGCAGAGAGGCAGAGATAGTGTTGGGAGGATCAACGCAGCAACCGGGAAAGCTGACGCAGAGGGCAGAAGCCAGAACTGTCGGAAACAACCAGAATTTCCGGGAACTGCTAGAACAGTCGGGTAAGCTGACGCAGAGGACAGAAGCCAGAACTATCGGGAACAACCGGAACTATCGAAACAGCCGGGAAAGTTGACATAGAGGGCAGAAGTTGGAACTGCCAGGAACAGTCGGAACTATTGGGAATTGCCGGAACAACCGGGAAAGCTGATGCAAAGGGCAGAAGCCGAAACTGTCGGGAACAGCCAGAACTATCGAGAACTGCTGAAACTGCAGGGAAAGCTGACGCCAAGGGAAGAAGTCGGAACTACCGGGAACAACCAGAACTGCCGAGAACTGCCAAAACTGTTGGGAAAGCTGACACAGAGGAAAGAAGAGGCTAACGCAGTCCCTAGAGGCTGACATTGGGGTTTTTCATGGGGCAGATTGGAACTAAGGAGTTGCCAGAGTGTTTATTCGGGGTTTCAGCCGGAGCATGTGTCTCCGAAGGAGAGGTACTACTGCCGAGATTTTTCTTTGTTGGGTGAGCCAGATTTGGCACCCAGATTGTATTCTGAAACTGCTTAATAAATCAAAACCTCAGATAGTTGCACCAGTTTTCCCGCATTGGGTTTTTCCGGGGACATTAGTCCAAAACTAACGGTGTCATTTGTGTGCTTGTTTCTGTTTGCTTAATTTGATGGTTTGTAATGTGTTGAGCATGTATTTGTGCTTATTTTTAGTATTTACATGGTAAATAACTTGTTAATTAATCAAAACAAGTAGGAAGGAATAAATTAGAAAGTACATGGAGGGTTTCTAATTGTTAGACTTAGAAACTTCAACAAGTACAAGATGCAGCAGTGCAAAGGATGTTGGGCGGGGAGGCCAAGCATCAACACAAGTACCGGTGCCATATAATCAGAGTAATGCTCAGTGTGGGGTATTACTAGAGCACATTCCTCATTAAGAGGGAGTGTTGATTTGGGGTAGCATCGGATGTGCTCTAGCGATCAAAATTGGTGGAGAGGCTAAAGCACATGAAATCTGCAAAACCCAGAAATTGTTTTGGAAAAATCCATCCGGATGAAGAGATATTAAAATAATTAATATTTTTTAATGAGTTCTTAAGTCCAAACATAGGGAAATAAAAATATTAATGGGTATTAATAAAGATAAGAATGAGAAGCTTCCAAAAGATAAGGATCAAGTCTATTTTAATCTTAGCCATTGATTAGGAACTTAATCTCGGTCATTGATTCATCAACTGGAAAAGTATAAGAGGGGACTTGAGGGTCAGTTGGAGACACACTGAGGGAGACCAGTGAATTTGATTTCTGGAGCGGGGTTTGCTGAGAAATTCGAACTAGAAGACTGGATTGCAACAAGAGGTAGCGAATACAGAATAAAGAGGTAGGAACAGTACCAGAAGATCAGCGCAGAGATCAGAGAGGCAAACGCAGAGCCTCTCAGGCAGACGCAGAGGCAGCACGACTGCGTAGTCACTAGAGGGCATACGTGGGTGACGCAGAGGGTTTGGGCATTGTTCAGAGGCCAGCAAGGCTGATGCTGAGTCTGAGGGAGGTGCTGGAGAATTTATCTCTATTGGGTGAGCCTGTTTGGCACCTAGTTGTACTCATGAAAAGCTGATTAATAAAATCCTCCTCTGCTGCACCAGTTTTCCCGCATTGGGTTTTTCCGGGGACATTCGTCCAAAAATAACTGTGTTGATGTGTTTGATTTTTGTGCATGTTTTGTTTCTATTCTATGGTGTGATATCTGCAGTAGAGTTTATTTTAATATTTACTAAAGCGATTTCGTAAATAACTTATTGAAGAATAAGTAGGAAAAATAAATCAGTTGCTGCAGTAATAGAATTTTCATAAGGTTGGTCCCTCCAACTCGACTACATGGCATCACTGCAACATATACCGTGTATGGCCTCATCATGTATCATCATCATGTGAATCACTGCATAATACTCCATCCAAAACAACATCTCAGTCGTAACCAAGACATCTATCTAACACAAACTCGGTGCACTACATGCCCCCATATCATCGAACTAGTTGGGTAGCTAATCCAATTGTAGCGCTCAACTCATGAGAATGAACCTCCTCAGGTCATCATTGGTTGTTTCTCAGCATCTTGTCACAATCCCAACTCGATCAAGAATCCATCCAAGTGTAAAATAAGCCATGCTTAGGTCCATGACATAGTCCATCATCTCATCTGCAACATGTTTCCCATGATGTTAATGCCAATGTGTTGTCATACAGTCACATTCATCCAAGCATCATCAACCTATCAAGAAAAGAAGCCTCATCTCCAAGGCCCCTTGTAAGGGTGGTGCAGTCCTCCTAGATATCAAGGACCTGCACACACCTATCTCCAAGGTCTATCTATCAAGAAGGAAGGCCAAGAAGTTTCCTCCCTGACTCTCATCCACCCATGTATTCGATTGATACTACATCCTCAAATACTTGTGCACAGCTTCAACCTCCTCATGTGTACAGCCAAGCTTCTCAAGCTTGTCTTTCGTCAACTGAAAGTCATATATGCCCATGGCATACCTGCAAAAATCCACTATGCCAGCCGGATCTCTACCTGCATAATCTTCCCCAACCACTGCCTTTGAAGAAGTACTCGAACTTCCTTCATCAGCAACTCCATGGTGAAGATCCTCCGTAGAAGATGCACCTGTCAAGTGTCTCAAGATGTGTGAAACTGTCTTTCCACCTTCATCTTTCCTTCTAGCTCTCGCAACAAAATCAATTATCTTCCTTTCCTTCATTGTCTGAGTCATACATCCAAGTCCCCTTTGCTCCACATAATCATGCTTCACATTTGGATCCTTTGGATAGAAAGTCATCGAAGCCATCCTTGGTCTATATCCAAAGCAACTCCTTATAGTCATTGAAACCAGAATAGTTTGTCCTCCAGCTATAATCAAGAGAATGTATCGGTCCACCATTGGTATGGCTTGTGCATCTTTCAGAAAGTCCTACCCTAGCACCATAGTATGATCATCCAAGTCAATCACCCTTAAGTCCAACTTCCCAAACCATGAACCCACTCTCACCTGAGTGTCCTTCAAAATACCTGTTACGGATTTCATGGTAGAGGTCACTGCTTTAAAAGCACTCGACTCTCTCCCCACTTTAGCTTTCTTCCCAAAAGATGTTGTTTCTTTCTTGCTAAGGAAGTTGTGAGTAGCCCCCGTATCCACCAATGCAGCAAACTTCTTGCCATGTATGGTTACCTGCACAAAACTCAGCCTTAAGGCATCACCATCCTCTCTAGGCTTGATCTTGCATCTTATCTTTGCAACCTTTTTCAACAACTCAACCTCAGAAGAGTCTTTCAACTTATGTTTCGATCTGACTTCCTTCTTAAGGTACTTTAGTTCTCTGTTTGGTTCATCTAAGCAACTCGATCCTTGTCTAGCTTGAGCTCCATCAAGCTTTTCCTCCATTCTTTCTGCTTAAGTGCACCTACTTGGCACACATTGACTTCTTCTATTCGAAGTGACCCAATCTTCCGAACATCTTCCTTCATGGTTTGGTGATAGTCCCCAAGTTTGTCAATGTAATCAAGCTCATCTTGCTCTATCACAACAGGCTTTCGACCAAGAAAGTCCCTCTTGATTTCGTCCTCAAGTCCCTTGACTTTTGCCTGTGCCATGGTGCTTTTCTCCCTTAGTCGAACTCGCTCATCCATGAGTTCTTGGAGTCTTTGATCACCCTGTCGTATCTTCTCATCAAGTTCATTGAGTTCAACAGTCCTTCCATGAAGATTACTCAAGTCCTTCCGCATGTCCACTATCTTGTCTCCCATGTGTATCAAGAGTTCCCACTCTTGCACAAGAGCTTCATAACATTTTTGCGTCTCGTCTTTCCAATAATCTGTCATGTCTTCAAGCTTTTGAAATGCTCTTTCAACCATCTTCATTTGTTCGGCAAGTTTTCAATACCTGCTTTACCCTCAACGGTCATCAACTTCAAAACCCAATACCAACTGCTACCAACAGATATCAACTGTCACGAAGTTTTCACTTCAATCTTCAAATCTCAATTCATCTGAATCAAACCTCTGATACCAACTGTCACGCCCCTATCTTGGCGGTGGTCTTTCAACCGCACATAGGCAGGTGCGGCATCGCTACCCACTTTCTTTTCACCAATACTAATGAGTACGAGCTATGCCTAACATTCAACACTTAGTTATTTTCCTTCAATTCTACTAAGCTTTCATCATTTTACATAGTAGAATTAACATTCATCATCATCATATAAATATGCACAGCGGAAATACTTTCTTTTAATGGGAGGGGCAACTCCCAAATTAGAGTCTGTGCAATAATAATAAAACAGTCTTTTACAAATATTTTTACATGTACAGCCTTTGCCAAGAAACCCCAAGATTCACCTTAGCAAATCTGCCAAAATACAACAACTTGGCCTGCTCGTGTTGGGTCGCCCACCTCACCGGGTCGGGTCACCCTTCCGTTCAGCAGCACCCACATTTTGTCATTCAGGGTGGCCCACACCCCTGTTGTGTCGTGCATCTCACCCTTGGGCAGAGGCGCCCACCCCACCGGGTTGGGTCACTCTCCGCAGCTCATCTGAGCAGAGGTGCCCACCCTGGGTCGTCCTCCACGGCTCAGCGCACTTCAGTACCCGTCCGCAGCTCATCGCACCGACAGCTTGCCTACAACTCGTTGCACCGGCAACTCACCCTCAGCTCGTTCGCACCGAAGTTTTCCGCAACTCGTCGCCGAGCAGGAGCGCCCACCCCGCCGAGTTAGGTCACCATCCGCAACTCACCGGGCAGGTGTGCCTGCCTGCAGCTCGTCCGCTAGGCAGGAGCACCCACCTGCAACTCATCCGCCAAAATAGTCCACTCGAACTATGTGTTTTTCTATTTCCTTGGCGCAATACTACGGCCTTTGGTCTGCCTACACCTCGCCCTCTTCTTTCGCTCTTTCCTTTACTCGCCTAAGTGCTTAACCCAATGCTTGTTCACTTGAACTTGGTTGCTCTTCCTCCATCAAGTTGCCACCAATATACATGAACTCATTATGTTTCAAGGTGGGTTGGCCTACCCAAGCCGACCACATAATCCACCCATGAAAAATACCAAAGAGTGCATCGGCCAACCGACTCTACCACTTTCCGCACGCCGGCCCGCCAACTCATCCGTTCCGCACGTCGACCCACCAACTCGCTGGTTTTTCGACACCTCCTATAACTCGTCGCACGCGCTCCCCATACTTAGCCAATTTTCCAAATCTCGCTTTTTCGACTCTCCAAGTAGCTTGTCGCACTATTGCAACTCATCGTCGCACAACTCACCATCGCACAACTCGTCGTCGCACACTTGTCAGAGCACGTTTAACCGAATGCACCCGCTTGTCGTCGCAAACTTGGCTCGTCGCATTTAACCGAAGTTATATCTCCACCATCACTCATCGCACATGCTCAGCTCATGGTCGTGACACCTAGACTCACACACAGCATGATGCCTCCACATGTATGGTTGGTTTAATAATACATCACAAACTTCAAGAGGAGCAAAATCACACAATACCTCATTTGTGAAGGCCTTGATGTTGTAGGGAAGGCGACACTGTTGGCTGACGCGGAGATGTTGTCCTTGGTGAGGCCACCCGATGATGTACAGTTGTGGGTGTGGTGTGGTCGGTAGACCCAACCACTTCACGACCTCTACTGAAATGAGGTTCTTTTGGCTTCCGCTATCGATAATGAATTGCAGCGGATAAACCTTCACCCACATCTGTGAGTGGAAGAGTCACTCCCCCTCCTCTGGATCTTCGAGCTCAATCTTCTGGATCTTGGTGGTGGCAACGATGACACTGGGCTCCGGATCAATAATCTGCTTCCTTTCATCATTCCTCTTGTTGGGTTCTGACTCAGAGTCTAAACATACAATTGATTTGAAAGCCTTCAACTCAACCACAAGTGACTGTTTGGCTCAACACTCACTTGTGTTGTGAGTGGGGCTCTTATGGACCTCATACCATTTCTCTGTGTCCCTCTTTGTCTTCGTGGTGTTGTATTTTGCTTGCGGCTTTGGCGAGTTGTCCTAGGTCACCCCACCTTGGCTTTGTCCTTTGTTCTGCAGTTTGGGGGCACCTTTTCCTTGCTTCGGATTCGCAGATCCAAAGTCTTACTTCTTCTATTTAAATTTTTGCTCGATCTTGACAACGTATCGATAGGTGGCGCCAAGCAATGAGATGTCCAGGAACTCCATCTCGTCCTGGATGTACTTGTGTAGACAGTCACGGTACTTGAGTACCAAATGTCACTCACCTTGATACCCAACTTCGTGCAAAGGGTATGAAAAATATTTGTGAACTCTGCACATCTTGGTCCCTTCCCTATCGTAGCATGGTCCACTTTATGTATTTATCTTCATAGCTCCCGATCGGGTAATATTGTTCCTTGATGGCGTCTCAGAAAGAATTCCAACTGATTGTCGCTGAAAACAATGAGGTTTCCCTCTTGTCCTTTTGTTCACAGTAGGTTTGCCACTAGTCCATGACATGTGGGGCGGCTTTGAGGAGTACAAAAGTAATCATTTTGCAATTGGAAAAGTCATGAACCGAAAAATATCCTTCCAATAGATTTAACCATCTATCTACAGTGTTTGCATCTATTTGGCCTTCAAATATGGGAGTGTCAAAATTGACTTGTACCTTAAAGGGAGTGGCACCACCAAAGTGGTTGTTGGATGAAGATGTGTCACTTGTGGGTAGACGTCCAAGGATCTGGGAAAATTTATCCATCATCGCATTCCTCTGTCGCTCGAGGGCTTCCTCGAGCAATATTTTGAAAGGATCTCCTGCACCCTCGTCTTTCTTTCCTTTCGCCATGGGAGGTCATTGAGGTTTGTGAGACTGGTCTTGCAAAGGTTCAACCAGTTCGAGCCCTAACTCCTAATACCATGACCTCATTGGGGACATGCAAAGAAAAACAAAGAAAGAGCAGACCGCTCGAATACCACGTATCCAGACTTATGTAGGAACGCAACATAATACAGATATAAACATAAACACAAATATGTAGCAGAAATAAATCTTCATTTCATTAATATCAAAGAATTGAAAGGTGTTTATAAGCAGAATGGAAATAAACTAGCTCGGGCGATGGTAGTTTATCTCTAAGAAAACTTGTGGCGGCTACATCAATATGAACTATGTTACAATGAGGCTTAAGGGAATTTTTATTATTGAACAACAAAGGGAAACCCTAACCCCAAGAGATGGAACGCGAAGAGTTTGTGGGCCCCGTTGGGGTTAGTTGGGCAACCAACTTCCCAGGGCCATAACTTGGTCATATGGTCTCCATTTGGCGCATACAATACCTCGTTGGAAAGATCTCTCTGAGTACTACAGGATTTGCGGCAGGCCCCTCCCTATTGCTATGTGCCTGCTGCGAACCTAAAAAAAAATGACATTTAGGGGGTCAAAATAGCGTCGAAAGTTGAGGACCCAAAAAACTGCTAAAAATAGTAAATGTTGCTATAATCAAGGAAATTGAAGAAACCGACTAGAGGTTTAGGTGGAATAGGTGGGTGGCCACAAATATCCACTTAGATCAACATGTCATGGTACAAGGGTAGCTATAATGAGGGAAGCCTACACTTGGGTACATGAGTGTAGGAGGGAGCAAATTGTGGTACATGAGTTACCATAGCCTTTGTTTTTCCACCCTTCTTCATATGCTTTTTGCTTTGATTGATTTTTCTTCATAACTACTCAGGCCTCCAAAGGATGAGAGCATGACATGTAGGATATAGCAGTAGGCGCCCCATTTTAAGGTGGGGCATTTCATTTCCCACCAGGGGTTGGGACAATCATGGTTCCTTCATGTGGAGGGGGCTCATCTGAGGCCCATGGGAACTAAGGCGATGGCCATAAATAAGGGGTAGACCTCATGTTTGGCTTTTGTCCATGTGCTAAATTTATATGTCCCGTTTTTTCCACGTGCTAAATTTGTATGTCCCGAACATATTTTGCATTTTGTGGTACATTTCTTGTTGAGAGTAGCCAAATTATGCTTTTTCTTTTCTTTTTAGCTGCATCAACTTCTAGGGCATCATTCTAGGCCCGACCCAAAGTGTGGACAAAGGGAGGGGGAGGCTAACTCTATGTGGACCCGATGGAAAAGTGATGAATGAGGTTAAAATGAGTGGAGGGAGTGATGTATATGGTGTTGGGAACAAGGTTACTTGGGAGTGGGAGTGAAAGCGGGGAGCGGGAGCAGGAGCAAGGAGCAACATTTTCAAAAGATCCCGGTTCGGGAGCGAATTTTTATATAATATATATTTTTATATATTTTGATGCATATATGTCAACAAAAGCATGTAGAATGATGAATTAGATATAAAAAGCATAAAAACATAGATTGAACCATATAACATCAATCATCTAGAAGTTATAATCTTCATCAACCACGTCCACAAGTTAGTAACATACAACATATCGAGTCTCATGATTCATCAATTTTAAAGTTTCAAGCTTTCAAAATTCAATACATAACATTTATCATTGATCACCAAAACTATATAAAAATTCTAACATGAAAATGAAATGATATGAAACGACTTTCAACTCTCATGAAGCATCATATTCATAATTCATTACCAATGAGTTATAATTGCCAACTTCAAACTTCAAACTTAAATTGTCATATATTGTTTACAAAAAATATCATAATAAATATGAAAGAGTCAACAGTTATAAAAACTACTAGAAACTAGAAAAGACAAGTAAATCTATTATCTATTGTTAATGCTTGGGCCTCCTGCCGCCACGAGAAATGTCTAATTTCTAAGTCTTATTGGAAAATTAGGATCTTTGTCATTAATATCACCCTCTCAGAATTAACATAAGATAGAAAAAACATAGCATGTCAAGTCAAGATTTTGTTTGAGTGATGCGTACATTTTTAGTAGGGTCATGATAGAGGAGTTCGACAACCAATGTCACTAACATCAAGGTACATAGAGGGATTGGTGCTCTTGATTAAATACGAGAACCCTAGTACATGACAAAATCCAATAGAAACATTGCAATCCCCCCAATCCTGAAATCCTGAAAAATTGATACGTCTGCTGGATTTTGAATGAGATCTAAAATTCTACTTTCTCCATATGAAATCCAATGAGGTCGGAACCACTATCAAACATCTTGAGTCATTTCATGGTAATGTTAACAATTTAAGTAGAAGGATGAAAATGAAGATTAAGGAGAATGTCACTTATGAAGATCAAGGAGAATGTCACTTTTACTTTAAGAATTTAACATTACCATGAATCGCATATCAATACTAGGGCCATAGGCTTGATCATTAGGCTGCCCCAATAAAAAATTATTGTTTCTTTGAAAAAAATTGTGTTTGAAATTTTTTTGCAAAAAGAAAATTGCAAAACAGGCTAGGGAGCGAATTTTTTTTAGGGTGCGCACTCCCGAAATTCGCTCCTTGCAAGAGCAATTTCAAGAGTGTGCTCTGAGAGCAGGTTCAAGGGAAGGGAGTCACTCCCCCGCAACCTTGGTCAAGAAACGGGACCACGCTACCCAAATCGGAATTTCCCAAATAGTGTTAGCCCTAAAACTAATGGCCAATAAAGGAGATCCCATGGGACTAGGATACAAGGCTAACCAACAAATCAAGCAGAGGAGACAAGAGTACAGATCTAGCCCACTCTTTTTGTCGAATCCCCCCCACCAATCCATGCCCAAAAGTGTACATGATAAGTAAGCAAAATCACTCAACTGCACCAATGAAAAGCCATACCTTCGAGGTCGGGAGGCCCACCTTCAAACATATGATCATAACAGATGGGTGAGGGACCACATAACAGGCTCAGGTGGCAGAGATAATGGCACATCAAGCTATCTGGTGGCTGTAAGGGGCTGTTGGCTGCCAGCTGAGGACCATCTAGAAGAAAAAAATCCTATCACCCACAAAGTGGTGGGTAACAGACCTACGCAAAAGTACCTTCCCAATCTAGAAAATTCAACAATCCTTATTATAATGGATGTATAACTAAAGAAAGTACTTAACTAAAATCATCCCAAACCTTATACAATTAAATGCATATGCATTAAAAGGGTACTTGCAAAGAAAAACAAAGAATATATAGAAATGGGTGGAAAGACACAGTGTCAAGGAAAGGGTAACTCAATGCATGAAGAACTCCCTCTATAAACACACCCATGGAGATTATCATTACGTGTAGCCTTGCATGTCAAAGACACCATTCCAATGAAGTAAACCCTAAGTCATACCATAGTCACTTATGCTCACACCTTTATTGGCTTCTTGGGAAATACTCTAATCCTTGGGTATTGTTACCCACCACCCATGGGTAGTGTATATAGGAGAGAAATTTTCTCCTAAATGTTCCTCAATCGACAGCCACTAGATAGCTTGATGTACCATTATCTCCGCCACCTGAGCCAACGATGTGGTCCCTCACTCGCTATGATTGCATGTTCGAAGGATGGCCCTCTGACCTCAAAGGTATGGCTTTTCATTCGTATAGTTGAGTAATTTTCCTTACTTTTCATGGGCACTTTTGGGTATGGATTGGTGGTGGGATTCGGCAGAAAGAGTGAGCTAGGTCTATACTCTTGTCTCCATTGCCCGATTTTGTGGTTAGACTTATATTCTAGAGTCTAGACTAGTGGGATCTCCTTTGTTGGCCATTAGCTTTAGGGTTGGCACTACATGGAAAATCCCAATTTCGGTTGCTTGGTCCCGCTCCCCGATAGCATATACATCACTCCCTTCCACTTATTTTAGCCCCATTCATCTCTTTTCCCATCTGGGTCGACATGTGTTCACTGTGTCCACATAGAGTTAGCCTCCCACTCCCCTTGTCCACACCTTGGGTCAGGCTTGGAACGATGCCCGAAGTTTTATGCAACTAAAAAGAAAAGAAAAAGCATAATTCAGGCCATTCTCAACAGGAGATGTACCACAAAATGCAAAATATGGTAGGGACATACAAATTTAGCACATGGGCAAAATCCAAGCATGAGCCCTACCCCTTATCCATGGCTCACCCTGGTTCCTATGGGCCCTAGATGAGCCCCCTCCATCATTAAGGAACACGTGATTGCCCCACCTCAAAAAGGGGTACCTACTACTTCATCCTACACATCATGCTCTCATCCCCTGGAGCCCCGAGCCGTTATGAAGAAAAATCAATCAAGGGAAAAAGGCATATGAAAAAGGTTGGAAAAACAAAGGCGGGGTAGGTAATGTACCATGATTTTCTCCCTCCTTCACTCATATACCTAGGTGTGGGCTTCCTTTATTATAACTAACCTTGTACCATGGCATGTGGCTTGGAGCATTCCCCTGATTCCCACTCTATTCCATCACTATATCATTTGCCACCTACCACTTGATGGATGTACCATGGACATGTTACCCCCTTTAAAGGTTGAAACCACCTAATAGGGTCCTTGATTAACCCCTCATTGAGCTTGGAGACACTTGTGCATGCCAAAGGCCACTATGGAAGGGCATGCCACCATGAAGTGCTCCAATGATTCCATGACTTGTAAGATCTTTTACTTGATTATTCTAATGATTTGTTGTATTGGAGGGCAAGGGGACGCATTGAATCTTATGCAGGATTGCAAGTAGGTCTCCATTTAGGGTTTGATCTCCCTATACAGGGTCCTAACCCACCGAAGGGCCACATTGGCACTTGTAGGGTGAGTTTTGCGATCCATGGGCTTCCACCATAGTAGAGAGTACTTCATAGATCCCCAACACCACTCATTGATTGCTTGCATTCCACCTTTTGGATGAGGATGATGCACCTGGTTCACCATGTCCATCCAGCTCCACACTTGCACCATACATTTGGCAAATGTTCTAGAGTCCAAATGAGGATGTGTCTCACTGTAGGAGACAAAGAGAGGGCTTATGTCATCATCCTGGCCCTTACAGATAGTTTATAGGCATTATCGATCCACTTGGAGACCCATGAGGATGTCCTTGTGCCCCCACACCCACTTGGGAGCACCACAGTTGCTTGGAAAACAAGGGGCCAACCCCTTGTCCACTATGTTGGGAGTCCATTTCTCACCATGGCACACTTTAGACTTCATTAGGCCTTCTCAGTCGCCCAACGACTCATCCTATTGATCATTTTTCCCTCTTGAGAGGCTTATTTTTATGTTATTGAGCTATCTTGGTGGGCTTGTCACCAAGGGATGTTATTATTACACATTAATTATTATTTGGGGCTTAATTAGACCAATTAGGCAAATTGAACTCATTAGAGATGGTATAAATAGATGGGAGGTGATTCATTTCTCTCATCATCACTTAGATTGGATTAGTATCTCTTATGAGATTTTCGCAATTTTTGCTAGGATGAATTTTTGGAGCTTTTCTTGATGCATTATGATGTTCAAATTTCACTATTGTCTTTGGAGCTTCTCTAATGCAAAGTTGATAAATGGATATACTCTCTCTCTCATGTAAGTCGAAATTTTGACGCTATTCTTGTTATCTTACTGGTTAACTGCATGTATGTTGTTATCTTTATTCTTGTATGGGTTAAATGTAGTGCGAAATTCTTTTGGGAGCATGAATAAGTGATTAAATGCATGCATTCACCTTTGAGAGATTGGGCAAATGTTCCTACAGGCACCTCTTAGGTTAAAAACCTCAAAACTGTCTCCTTTCCAAATTTGATTTATAAATCTCTATTAATCTAATTGTTGCCCTTGGAGAGGCTAGCAAAGATCAGTTACGGCTCCTTAGCTCACGAAATTTCATGATCTATGTGTATCTTAACTCCATTAAGCCCAAGCAATAAGGCATTGATCCTTGTATCCCTTTGGTAGTGAAAATAACATTTACTTTCTTCATTTCTTCCAATTCTAGGCCTAACCCAAGAAGGTCTCCTAGGGCATCACACGAAATCATTTGTAGCCATCCAAAACCCTTGAAAATTGGTCCACTATTGCATTGTAGTTTTCTCAAGAGGTCCTCCAAATTTCAAGCAATTCCGACGGTAGAATCCCGAGATATAGTAAGCCCTAGCCACAAGGCCATTTCTTGCCCTAGGTTGATTCTGGGTTAGTGACCTCATTAGGATCATTGCATATAAATCTCAAAAGAAAATTTGTCCTTTGATCCTCTTCTCTTCCCTAATTAGGTCAAGCCCCTCCTTGGTTGATCAATTCCACTTCCTTGACCTGATTCTGGTCCACTTGGTCTCGTGTGGTCCCACAACTTTACGACTTCAACTTGGTGATTTGGGGTAGCATCGGATGTGCTCTAATCACGAAATTTGGTGGAGAGGCCAAGGCACATGAGATCTCCAATACCCATAAAGGGTTTGGGCAGATTCTAAACAGTTTGGGAGATATTAAAATAATTAATATTTTTAATGGAGTCCCTAAGTCTAAACATAGGGAAATTAAAATATTAATGTGAATTAATATAAAATTGTGTTAGAATGGTCCAAAAGTCATGGATCAAGCCAGAATTAATCTTAGTCGTTGATTAGGGACTTAATCTCGGTCGTTGATTTGTCAACGAGAAAAGTATAAGAGGAGGCTTAAGGGTCACTTGGAGAACACACTGAGGGAGACCAGTCAGTTCAATTTCTAGAGAGGGGTCAGCTGAGAAATTGAACCAGTGGTCTAAAGAACAGTCAGGAGGCAGCAAATACAGAACAAAGAGACGGGAGATCAGCATGGGCAGAAAAGGAAAACGCAGGGCCAGAGGGAGCCACGCAGAGGTAGCAGAGACAGTGCAGAGCCAACAAGGCCTGCGTCATCCACGCAGAGGCTGCAGGAGTGACGCAGAAGGCCAGAGAGGCTGCACAGAGTCTCAATAGGCTAACGCAGGGGATTTCAGGTCATGCAGAGGTCAGTAGGGCTGACGTTGGGTTCAAAAGAAGTGTTGAAAATTTGTCTATCTGTGGGTAAGCCAGTTTGGCAACCTATTGTACTAGAAAATTGCTGAATAATAAAATCCTCCCTTGTTGCAACCGGTTTTCCCACATTGGTTTTTTCCAGGGACATTAGTCCAA
This sequence comes from Pinus tabuliformis, assembly GCA_031772625.1. NCBI lineage: Eukaryota > Viridiplantae > Streptophyta > Pinopsida > Pinales > Pinaceae > Pinus > Pinus tabuliformis. The sequence goes on along the minus strand of CM062817.1, from coordinate 1,788,207,232 downwards.
AATAACTTTGTCATTGTGTTGATTCTTATGCATATGGTTGTTTCTGTATCACGGTGTGATATCTGCAGCAAGTATTTATTTTAATGTTTATTGAAATAATTCCATGAATAACTTATGGTGAAATAAGTAGGAAAAGTAAATCAGTTGCTGCAGCGATAGAATTTTCACATGGTATCAGAGCAAGTAATCAAGACAGAAAGGGAAAATCAGTCATGGGTCGAGACCACGATGCAGAGGCATCCACCTCAGGGGACTCATGCAGATTTTCAGAAGATTGCACAAGAAAAAGAGATTTTGATTTCTCTATGTTGGCTTTCAGGCTGGAAGAAGAAACGGCGTGCATGACTAGTGTTACATCATCAGAAGTATGGTATATAGACAGTGGAGCCTCGTGGCATATGACGGGAATCAGGGAGTGTTTCTCAGAATATCGAGAAGAGAAGATGAACTTTCAAATCACCATGGGGAACAAGGCAAAGTGTACTCTAGTAGGTAAGGGTACCATAGTTTTTCAGATAGAATTGGGGGAGCGGTTCCATGTCACAAATGTGTTGCATGTACTAGGATTGGGGATGAACTTACTTTCCGTGTCACAATTACAAGGCACGGACTATGACGTCTACTTCATCAAGGAAACGGTATACATCAAACACTCAAGCTAGAAAAGGAAAGCACAGATCGGGATCAAAAGTAATTGGTTGTACAGATTACAACTAGAATCACCAATGGCACTAATAGCCAGTCATGGAGACAAGGACATGAACGAACTATGGCATAGAAGGATGGGTCACTTGCACCATGGAGCTCTGAGAATTCTCAGGAGCAATGTAACAAGAGTTTCGGATCTGAGTACAGAACGAGATGATATATGTAGGGGATGCGCTCTAGGAAAATATGCCAAGGCGGCATTTCCTAGGAGCAAACACAGGGCCAAGAGTGTACTAGGATTGATACACTCAGATATCTGCGGACCTATGCTCGTCAAAGCTCTCAGTGGTATCGAGTCTTTCCTTACCTTCATTGATGACCACTCGAGGAAAACTTGGATTTATTTTCTAAAAACCAAAGATGAGGTTTTCTGTCGATTCAAGGAGTTCAAGGCTCTGGTGGAGAATTTGATTGAGAAGAAAATAGAAGTTTTGCGCTCAGATAATCGTGGAGAGTATGTCAATAAGGACTTCACTGATTATTGCGCTAAGGAGGGCATCAGAAGAGAGCGGACAACTCTGTACAATCCGGAGCAAAATGGGGTGGTAGAAAGGAAAAACAGGACTATTGTAGAAGCGCTAGGGCCATGCTATGATCAGGACATGCCAAAATTCTTGTGGGCAAAAGCATGCACATAGTTGTCTACGTTCAGAACAGGACTCCTCATCGGGCATTGGGCAAGATTATTCCAGAGAAAGTCTTCACTAAGAAGAGGCCTAAGATCAGTCATTTCAAGATATTTGGGAGTTTAGCATATTGCCGCATACCCGAAGAAAAGAGGAAGACGCTGGATCAAACTGCAGAAAAGGGATATCTAGTGGGATATAGCGAGAACGCTAAGGCATACATAATCTATCTTCCAGGGAGAAGGAAGGTAGTAGTATGACGAGATGTAAAGTTCATGGAGGATAGAGCTTTCAGAAGATCTCGCGAAATGCCTTCCGAGGAGCAGTCGAAAGAGGATCTGTTGGCCATGCCTCTTCAACCAACAGAAGTGAAGAATACTTCCTTAGGACAAGAAGATTCTAAGGATGATGAGGAGGAGCAAACAGAACCACCTGCTGGCAGAGGAAGAACTAGCAGGGAACTTCGTCAGATTCTGCGTGATGTAGAGAACTTCATCGGTGAGCTAAGGAATAGTAAGAGGGAGCGAAAATAGCGAGACAAATATTAGGCGTTAGTAGCTCAGGATGGAGAGTTTGCCAATTTCAAGGAGGCAGCGCAACATCAGGTCTGACTAGATGCGATGGTAGAGGAGTATAACTCCATAATGGTGAATGATGTCTGGGAGGTGGTGTCAAGGCCTCAAGACAGATCTGTGGGAGTTTCAAGATGGATCTACAAGATCAAATATGCTGCGGACGGCAGTGTTGAGAAATACAAGACCAGGTTTGTGGCTAAGGGGTATGCTCAAAAGGAAGGGATTGACTATGAGGAAACCTTCGCCCCGGTAGCCAGGTATACATCTATTAGGACCGTGATATCTCTTGTAGCCCAGATAGGATGGGAGATCCATCAGATGGATGTCAAGATAACATTTCTGAATGGGGTAATAAAAGAAGAGATATACATTGGACAACCAGAGGGCTTTGAAACTCATGAGAAGAAGTCTCATGTATGCAGACTGAAGAAAGCCTTGTATGGGCTGAAGCAGGCACCGAGAGTGTGGTATGGTCGAATAGATGGCTAGTTGCAGAAGATGGGGTTTGTCAAGAGTGACGCGGATCCAAATCTCTACTATTTGATCATAGAGAACGAGCCGCTTATCATAGTATTATATGTGGATGATCTCTTTTTGACAGGATCATCCAAACTCATTGAGGACTGCAAGAAGAATCTAGCCACAGCGTTCGTATGAAGGATCTAAGACGAATGCACTACTTCCTAGGGTTGGAAGTTTGGTAAAAGAAAGGAGAAATCTTCCTTGGGCAAGGGAGGTATGCTACAGATATCCTGAAAAGGTTCAGGATGGGAGACTATAGACCTATGGCTATGCCAATGATCACCAACTGGAAGAAGATTGATGCATCAGAAGGCAAGGATGTCGATCCCACCTATATCAGCAGCTCATAGGGTCCCTGATGTATCTGGTCAATACCAGGTCCGATATTTGCTACGCTGTCAACACCCTCAGTCAATTCATGGTGGAACCAAAGAGGTCACACTGGGCAGTAGCCAAACACATTCTCAGGCATTTACAGGAACAATTGATTATGGGCTCTTATACACCAAGGGGAAGGATATCAGTTTGAGCGGATTTACTGATGGAGATTGGGCAAGAAGTTCAATGGATTGGAAAAGTACCTCTGGGTACTGTTTCAATATTGGATCAGGAATGACCTCATGGTGCAGTAGGAAACAAAAGTCCGTGGGTCTGAGCTCATCTGAGGTAGAATATATCGCAGAAAGCACATCTTCGTGTGAGGCCATATGGCTTAGAAAACTGTTGGTGAACCTATTCAGAAGAAATATGGAGGCGACCAGGATCATGTGTGATAATCAGAGTTGCATCAAACTCTCTGAGAATCTAGTGTTTCATGATAGGTTGAAGCATATTGATATCCAGTGTCACTTTGTCAAAGACTGTGTCCAATGAGGAGCTGTACAGTTGAGCTACACTCCTACAGGAGAACAGGTGGCAGATATCCTCACCAAGGCCCTTGGAAAGTCAAAATTTGACTACTTCAGGGAAAGGATGGGGATGGTAAAGAACCCCTTTCAAAAGTAGAAATGAGTTGTTAGCAACACGAATGAAGAGGGAGTTGCAATGCAAATGCAATGTTGAGAGAAAGGACCAACAACAGCACAGATGCAGAGGGACTTGCAGTGCAGATGCAGTGTTGGGAGAAAGGACCAACAGCAAAACGGATGCAGAGGGAGTTGCAGTACGGATGCAGCAGTGGCAGTGGAAGGGCCATGGATAGCAGTACAGGATGCAGCAATGCAAAGGATGTTGGGCGGGGAGGCCTAGCATCAGCACAGGTACCGGTGTCGTATAATCAGTGTGATGCTCAGTGTGGAGTATTACTAGACCACAGTCCTCGATAAGAGGGAGTGTTGATTTGGGGTAGCATCGGATATGCTCTAGCCACGAAATTTGGTGGAGAGGCTAAGGCACATGAGATCTCCAATACCCAGAAAGGGTTTGGGCATATTCTAAACAGTTTGGGAAATATTAAAATAATTAATATTTTTAATGGAGTCCCTAAGTCTAAACTCAGGGAATTAAAATTTAATGTGAATTAATATAAAACTGTTTTAGAATGGTCCAAAAGTCGTGGATCAAGCCATATCTAATCTTAGTCGTTGATTAGGGACTTAATCTCAATCGTTGATTTGTCAACGTGAAAAGTATAAAAGGAGGCTTGAGGGTCACTTGGAGAACACACTGAGGGAGACTAGTCAGTTCAATTTCTGGAGCGAGGTTAGCTGAGAAATTGAACCAGTGGTCTGGAGAGCAGTCAAGAGGTAGCAAGTACGGAACAAAGAGACAGGAGATCAGCACAGAGGCAGAAAAGGCAGACGCAGGGCCAGAGGGAGCCATGCAAAGGCAGCAGAGACTGTGCAGAGCCAGCAGGGCCTACGTCATCCACGCAGAGGCTGCAAGAGTGACGTAGAAGGCCAGAGAGGCTGCGCAGAGTCTCAACAGGCTGACGCAGAGGGTTTCAGGTCACGCAGAGGTTAGTAGGTCTAATGCTAGGTTCAGAAGAAGTGTTGGAAATTTGTCTATCTGTTGGTAAGCGAGTTTGGCACCTTGTTCTATTAGAAAATTGTTGAATAATAAAATCCTCCCTTGCTGCACCGGTTTTCTCACATTGGTTTTTTCCGAGGACATTAGTCCAAAATAACTGTGTCAATGTGTTGATTCTTGTGCTTATGGTTGTTTCTGTATAACGGTGTGATATCTGCAGCAGTGTTTATTTTAATGTTTATTGAAATAATTTCATGAATAACTTATGGTGAAATAAGTAGGAAAAGTAAATCAATTGTTGCTGCCTGCAGTGATAGAATTTTCACACAACTCTACAAAAATCACACAAAGACCAAGTCTCCATAAGGATTTCTAGTCCTAGGAATCATCTTTACAAGATACATTCCCAAACCCTAGCCTCGAGAATCCTCTTAGCACTTCCTAGAGAGCCTACCACCTTGCTTTCCAAGCATGAAAGCCACACAATTGAGTCTCTCTTACAAATAGGCCTTGGGAATCACCCTTTATCCTCTCATTGACACATCCATTATTTTGATTCCTCTTATACCAGGTCTCCTCCCATCGGTGAATGTCCATAAAGAGCAGAGAGCCTTAGCTGAGGTGACAGTTGGCTATGGCTCCATTGTTTCCCTTGGCTTAGTAGTTGCCCTATAGGATCCCCTCCTAAGACCCCTACTAGTTTGAGCGGTAACAGGGACCATTACGACTAATAACGTTCTATGATGGTCCTTCCATATCTAAATTGGAAAATTGCAAAAAGCCATAAGCTAATATGAAGTTTGCAGATGATACCTAATGTGATCTACTTACGTGGCTTTTACATTAAACATGGCCAACTTTTTATGTTACAATGACTCTTGTATACATGTTGGTTGGTCTCACTTGATTCTTGTAGCCCCTACATGTTGATGATGGCACAGACATGACCCTTTGCAGGACACTGATGATCTTCTCCCACACTTCATTTAGGACATCACTTACCCTTTGGAGGGTGTTGGGGCCTTGAGATTACACGATAAGTTGTTAAGATGCCCCATCTTTAATGATGGATTTTAAACTCCCTCATGATGATGTTGCACTTGATGATGATGATTTGACGCTTTATGATGATAAGAGATGACTCTTGAGCGAGACATTGCACTTCTTGGAGAGGAGACATGATTCTTCGAGCATCATTACCCTATTTTGGAGGAGGCATCACCTTTAATAGCTTTACTCACGTGTGACCTTTATGGAGCATTTATTGAGGACAACTTGGTGATTAAGCATTTATTCTTCATTGTAGAGGCATTTTTGGGGGTCAGCCTAGACCTATCCACCTTGTATCATAGATTTTCCATATGTTTTAGGGGATTTTAGTAGATATTAGCTATTGTAGAGGCATAGTGCTTGGTTTCCTCAAATAAATAGAACAAGTGCTACCCTCATTTGGATCACTGCCACTTGTGGAGAGTCGAGAAACACTACTACTTGTCTACTTTTATATTGTTATCTTAGCTATGGCCGAATGGCTTATGTGACTTTTTGGAAAGATGAACTATAATTTTTCAAGCTTTATGGATGGTTCATGGCTAAAATTTATGGATGAACAATGATTTATTTAGTAAATGTGTTTTTAAGTCCTTGTGGAATTATTTGTTGAGTGTATTAAGCGCAGATGTACTTATCTAGTGGTGAGGGTGCATGCCCTTTTATTATGCTTGGATGGATCCTATCGTGTAAACCCTAGGATGAGTTTGAGTAGAGAACATTTCCTTTATTGTTTTAAAAGCTTGTAAAAGCCATAAGAGGATCATCTAGGGTTAGTAGTGGACAAACCTAGTTATAACCCTGTAGGAGGATCTTCTAAGGTTAGTCGTGGACATTCTTAGTTATCATCCTTATTCCATGCTTTAACTTTTTCAAGAGAATCATTGGTTTGACTCCATTAGCCCAAAAAACTAGTGGTGATGAGTCTGTCCCCATAGTCAATAATTAAAATTAACTTTTAACTTTTTCTTTATGCTTTAGGGTTAGATTAGGGTTTGTGACAGTTATACCTTAGTTTTCGGCCATAGTTAGGTAGATTTATAGGGTTTGTGAGCATTTTCATGGTTAGAAATAGATCTTATCATCATTATTGCATTGCTGATTTAAATTTCAGTCCTTCAGGGCTTGCTGTCTTGCATCTTAAGGCCTTTATGTGCTCTTTAAAATTTCAGAAATAGTTGGTTGCTAACTAGTTTCCATTGGCTATTTAATTGTCAAAGGGCTGATTTGTTTTGCTACTGTTCTAACTTGATATATTGCTGAATTATACTATCTTTCACACAAGTTTTACAACAGTCATATCCTTTTCTTCTTTTGATAGTGTTTGGGGTACCCTCTTGACCTATTTTAACTCGATATCTTTAATTGTCTTGTAAATTTCTCACAATCAAATCCAGAAATTGCTTTGAATGAACCACCTTGTTCTCACCTTGAACATCTAATCTTACTGGTGGTCTTGTGAGTAGTTAGCATAGCAGGCCTGTACTAGATTATAACTTGCATAAGGATTTCTTGAAGTTTCTAGGGAAGCCTAGCTTGTGCTGGATCCATCCTTCACCAAAGAGAGGGAAGTGATCACCTAGGTGACAATGGTAACACTTCCATGTTACACTTAGCCTTTTGTGAGAGGCTTTGAACTAAGATGTTAGATTTTGTGATAAAAGGAGGCCTGAAGAAACAAAGTTGAGCTCAAACCTATGTAAACAGATACTTGAAATGAGAAATCATAACATTTTACAAGATACATTTCCTGAAAATTTGCATAATTTTGTAGCAACAAATCCAACTAAGACTCAAGAAAAATAATATAAAACACCATTTGCTCCTTCACTTACTTCAGTTTTTCTTTATTCTTGAAAAATTGGATGCAGGGAGTTCCCATTATCCCGGCAGCCTCAGCAATTTCTGGATCCTCTTCTATGTCAATTTCAACAATATGTACTTCACTGTCGAATTCATCAATCACCTGCCATGAAATGTAATGTCAGAAATATTATTGAATATTCTGAACTAAATCTCTGTTTCACACTTTTTTTAATGCTTCATATGTTACTCAATCAAACAAATAATTACAAAATTGAAGAGAGAGTTATTTCAGACAAACAACAGGAGAAACAAGGAATTCCAGCCATAAAGGCCAAAAAAGCAAGCATATCAGCTGGAACCCACAATAGGAAGGGACTCAACATCTCTACAGAAGATACTAAGCTTGACTTTAACCAGTTTAGCTAATTCCTGCTTAAGAGGCAGAATTCCCCTAGGCCAAGGTAGATGGTTATGCACTAAGTCACCTAGTTCAAGTTCAAGTTGAAGTTCAGTAACCTTGAAGCTCAACAAAAGTTCAATAGTGAAAATTTTGGTAATAAAATTTGGCACTAAATTCGACGAACAGTAAAATTTGGCAATTAAAAAATATATGTTATAAAATTTAATACACTAATCAAACATATATGATATAAATAAAAGTAGCATGCCAATAATATGAAATGGAAATGAAATTAGAAATATAAATGAAAATAAAAATAAATTTTGAAATTTACAAAATATGCATAATAAAATTCGATACATTAATTAAACACATGATAAAAATGAAATTAGCATCGCAATAGTATGAAAATAGAAATGAAAATAGCATGAAAATACAAACAAAATAGTGGCTGCCATCAAAATCTAACTGACGAGCCCCGGAAATGGGTAACTATATGGGCTCATTTTGCCTATTATTCTCATTTAATCCACCATTCTCCATAGTTTTATGCATGCTTTTGAATGTATTTATGTTAATTGAATGAATGGGAATAGTCACTTTACCACAAAGTCTAATACGTGTTTATTGCAGATTTTTGGATATTTTTGGACCAAACCCAAGCATTTATGAGCAGATTGGCAGCCAAATTCGAAGAAACAAGGCTGAGGATTTATAGGAGGGGTGTCTCCTGCACTAAATGGCCCCTTCCTCGAGTTCTCCACCAACAGCTCGGAGTTCAACAGGCCACCAAAGATGATTTCAAGGGGAAGCCGAGCAGGTCTAGGAAAGTGGTTGTTATCTGCAGTTTTGGGCAGCCAAGTTCCTAAAGTTTAGGAGAACTGTTGGGAGTCCTCACTTGCATAAATAGGAAGGCTTCAACCTTAGTAGGTTAGCCATTTGATAGTCTATTTTCGCACTTTAGTGCAGCCTTGTAATCAGCTCATTTTCGAGCTTCTTCTTGCAGACAATTTTGTGATGTAACTATTATTTTTTGGTCAATGAAGATGAATCCAACTTTGAACTAGTTCTGATCTTTCCTAGGGGGCTATAGCTCTTGGGGTTGGGACCAACCCAAGTGCCCAGTACCTCCTTTGTGTACTTATATTGTTTTTATTGCATTCATAGAATAATTTCTGTTATTTAGGTTAAATCTTGCTTCGTTACTTAGACTGTTTTTGATGATTAAGATAGTTGTTCTTGCTTCAGGTTGATTTGATAGTTTGGTATCAGGAAAGATCCACAAAAAGGCTACCAAGCAGTCCTTGATCTCCTTTCTCCCTCCTTGGGACCATGAATTTAGACCAAGGCACACTTGCTGCCACAAAAACATTGTTTTTGTCTTCTAATGCAATTGCAGTGTTAGAGTTTGAGATGGAAAAGTTGATATCAGTTGTGTTTTCATGCTTAGATCTGTTCTTACTCAGTTTCCATAGCTTTCTTGCATTTTTATAAAGTTTTGTTCATCACTTTTCTGGTTTCTAGGTCAGAATTAGATCAAAATAGATAAAACTTTGTTTTCTTAGTCTTTGCTTGGGTTAGTTTTGGAAAGTAGTGTGCAGAACACCTGTAGGACACTCCAACCTATCCTTCCTCTATCATACAACTTGCTCCAGTCCCTCTCTCAAGATTTCCTTCACTCATTCGCCATACTTTCCCAACTTGCCCTAATTTCTACATTTTGTGCAACATTGCTTCCTTCACCTTTGAACAAATCCAAACATCTTCATCATGCCTGAGCTTCATTTACTAGGTCCTAGACCCCTTAACATCCCTATCCATCCTTCATTTCCACTTTCCCACTGTTTTTCCACCTTTAACCCTCTAAAAATCACTTTCAACCTGTTCCTGTAGAACTTCCTGTAGAATTTCCTATAGATCCCCTGCAGCCTCTTGTAGAAGTTCATGCAAGAGACTTTTCGAAATATGAGCGCAGTGGAAATCTCCAGAAGGGTGCTAGGGACCCCTTAGGTCCTCTCCATACCTTTCCAACCTCTTGCAAACGCCCACTCCATTTCCTTTCACCTCTAAACCTCTGCACAATCACAAATAGTTAAAACACAAGCATAATAATTCTGTATAAAATTGCTCAAAAATACAAAACGATGATTTCTCCATATTTTCCTTCAGAAGTAGCTTAAACACATGCATTTTAACTTTTCAAGAGTCAATGGCATCCAGTTCAGTAGTTTACATCTCTTTTCTTGCACAAGTAGGGTTAGTCGGTAAAACTAGGGTTTGCTAGAGTTTGCGTTTCCTTTCAGCTTTCATCTTCTTTCTGTAAGTAGACTAGCCTCTTTTGAGTTAGCTCTCTTCCATCACAGCTAAAAGCTTCTTCTGAGAGCTCATAGAAGTTGGCTTAAGCTCCTAGCGAACTTGTGCCAGCTGATCAAGTGATAGCCTGCAGTAAGAGCTAGTACTTGTGCATATAGCATCGTTGCTTCCAAGTTTGTTACGAACTACTGGGTTGATAAAAGTAAAGTAGGGAGTCCCAAAAGTTGCAGCATCATTGCTGCAATACTGGAGCTCACCATCTTTTTGGCACCATTGCTGGGGAAGCATCAAAGTATTTTGTGATTACTGCTTTTCTTCTATTTTCTACTACAACCTTCTGCTAAAGTAGTTTATTTCAGCAAGAGTAGAGTAGTCGTTTCATTTCAATTCTGCAAAAGTAAATTAGACCATTTCCTGCTTTCATTTCAATTCTGCAATTTCATTTTAGCAAGCGTAGATTAGCATTTACTGCTTTCATTTCAATTCCGCAATTTCATTTCTGCGAACGTAGATTAGCATTTCCTACTTTCATTTCAATTCTGCAATCTCATTTCAGCAACATAGACTAGTCATTTTCTGCTTTCATTTCAATTCTGCATTTTCATTTCAGCGAGATAGATTTTAGTTAGTTGCAGTTCAATTTATTTCAGTTTTTGCAAGTACAAGCAGAAAAAAGAAACAAAAATCACCCAAAAAAGAGATTTCCTTTCATGCCTCGTAGGAACAGAGACAATTCAGGAAAATTCCTACGCAACACCCCCACCACATCACTGAATCACCCTTCTCTCTTCTTTGGTGGCAGTGATCTAGAAGAACTTATAGGTGAACCTCTAGAGATATACGAAAATCCTATAACAGAAGAAGAGCAAGAAACCATTCCTCCTGAGACCCTGGCTGAAAATAGAAACGGTAGAAGAAATGGGGAGAGAATGGAAGGTGCCTTTCCCATTCGAGAGACCAATGGGGACACAAAAATGAAAAACATAAGTCCCTTAGCCTTACCTTACTTCCATGGATTGACTATTGAAGACCCTGATACATTCTTGTTTGAGTTTGTTGTCTTTTGCCGAACTTATGACTATGCAGAAGACGAGCAAAAGTTGAAACTTTCCCTCTACCCTCAAGGATGCAGCACAGTCACTATGCTGGTTCATGGGGCTACCTGGAAACAGTATCACAACTTGGGCTCAGATGCAGCAAACCTTTAACAACAAATACCGGGACTACTGTAGGTCAAAGGATACAAAAGAAGAAATCTTTCGAATGATCATGGGAAGTGATGAATCTTTAGAAGACTATTAAGAGAGGTTTCAACTCAATTATAAAAGGGCCAGGTGCACACTTGACCCCGAATCTCTGAAGTTGGTTATGCGCAGAGGAGCCCCTGAAGACCTTCTAGATACCCTCCATTTGCTAGCCGGGGGAGACATCTATCAGCTACCTTATGATGACATAAAGACTGTGTTTAGAAACCATTCTAGGGCAGCCAAAAAGAGAGGTAGGGGAAGTCAACTCTTAGCCAGTACCCCCTTATCTAGTTCATTCCTTAAAAATGAATTTGCAAGTCAGATAGAGGATTTCAAAATGGAGATGAGACAGACTATTGCCATGCAAATGGATACCTTGCAAATCCAAAAGAAGCAAGAGGAAGCCAACAGGGCTTTGGCCATCTTTTGTCCCAGGTGCACTAGAAAGTATCCTAGGAACGAATGACCATTGCACTCTGTAGAAGTGTGTTTTGTCTGTGATGAAGACCATCTTACAAATCAGTGCCCTTCTTTGCCCAGATTTAAAGCTATGTACCAAGGGGCTGAAGGAGCCACTGAACCACTCTACTTCATGAACCAAAGGAGGCCACATGGACCCAGACCTTACCAGCAAGGAATGCAAGGGACATCCCAGACTTATTACAACCCCAATCAAGCCACTTCCATGCCTTCTTGGGGTCCCCCTGCTCATCCTTCCTGGTCCACACCCCCTCCTTGGTCGTATCCATCTCAATACCATACTCAACCAGCTGCTCACTCGTTTCATTCTCATGCTCAGCCACAACCTCAGTGGAATGCACCTCATCAGGGGTGGAGGCCCCAATACAACTCTCCTCCCGCTCTTTTGCCTCCACCACCTGCTCAACCACAACCATTACCTCCTGCTCCTCCAAGACAACCCCAGATACCTGCTCAACTGAACCTGAACCCCAATAACAGACAGGCCCAACAGGTATATACTGGAGAAACAACATGCCCTACCTATGCTATGGAGATTCAGGAGATCAACCTACGATCTGGGAAGGTCCTCCCAGATAGCCAACCTCCTCCTAAGGAGGATGAGGAAGAGAAACAAGAAAGTGAACCCAAAGCCATTCCACCCTTTCCTGAGAGACTAACTGGAACCATGCAACCAACCTCAGAAGAAACTGAACTTCTGGGAGAACTTAAACAGTTATGTGTGAAAATACCACTTCTCCAGGCCATAAAAGATGTACCAATCTACAATAAGTTGATCAAAGAGAAGTGTTTCAGGCACCCAGGCAGGCGCAAGAGAGATGCCCCAACTATCAATGTCATAGGACAACTGTCTGACCTGATGTTGGGACAGGTAATCTGTCCAAAATATCTAGACCCTGGGAGTCCTGTAGTCGATGTCCACATCAATGGCACCATAATCCCCCACATCTTGATTGATCTAGGGGCTACCATTAACGTAATGACCAGGGACAATATGCTCAAACTCAACCTTCAGAATTCCTTAAGAAAGACCTCAACAATACTGCAGTTGGCAGACTGCTCCACTGTGACTCCTGAGGGGATTGTGGAAGGTGTCATGGTCCCCATTGATTCCTGGGAGTACCCTGCTGACTTCTTGATTCTTCAGCCAAAGGCAAAGCTCACTGGGTATCCCCTCATCTTGGGAAGGCCTTGGTTAGCTATTGCAGATGCTTACATCAGTTGTCGAGCTGGGAGCATGACCATCAAGAATGGGCATATGTCCAAACAGCTATTCCTATATCCTCCTGCCCAACCTCTGCTAGAACATGACTTATCTCTCTGGTTGGAGGAGGAAGATGAGGATGAAATCTACTCTGCACCATTGTGCATAGTGGAAGCCACCAAGGGAGGTCCTCAAACCGAGGATGATCTTATTGAAAATTTGATTCAAAATCCACCCCCCAGTGTGTTGCCATTAGAAGAGTTGGTGGAAGAAACCCAAGCCAATGCTTTAGTTGATCTCTGTGTGGCTGATTCGACCTCTCTCCAAGTTAAGAATGTGGAATTTGGCCCTGAAAGAACCTTGAAGATCAACTCATCCCTATCCACCTCTAAGGAGAAAGAGCTGTGTAGCTTATTGAACAACCATTTGGATGCTTTTGCTTGGAGCTATAAGGAGATGAAAAGAGTCCACCCTTCAGTCTAGACTCTATACTCATCACATTTACATTAAAGAGGATTGTAAACCAGTGAGGCAGCCTCAAAGGAGGATGAACCCAGCCCTTAAGAACATTGTTAAAGAAGAACTGCAAAAGTTGCTGGATGCAAGGTTCATCTACCCCATCTTCGACAATGAATGGGCTTCTCCTTTGGTGCTTGTGCCCAAGAAAAACGGGAAGTGGAGAATCTATGTAGATTCTCGAGAACTTAACAAAGCCACCAAGAAGGACCATTTCCCTTTGTCTTTCATAGCTCAAGTGTTGGATGGCCTGGCAGGGAAAAAGTTCTTTTCCTTCCTAGATGGGTTTAGCAGGTACAATCAGATCCAAATTAGCCCGGAAGACCAAGATAAGACCACTTTCACTTGTCCATGGGGTACCTTTACCTACTGGGTCCTTCCCTTTGAGTTGTGCAACGCTCCTGCCACTTTCCAGAGAGCAGTACTGAGTATATTCGCTAAACTAGTTCATGATTCAGTGGAAATCTATATGGATGACTTTACCCCTTATGGTTCTAACTTCCAAGAAGCTCTGACTAACCTGAGGAAAGTTTTAGCCAAGTGTATTGAAATGAACCTGTCCCTCAGTCCTGATAAATGTGAATTCCTAATCATTGAAGGGACCGTGCTAGGTCATAAAATTTCTCAGCAAGGTTTACAGGTGGATCCCAACAAGATTGTTATCATCCAAAGGGTCCCGCCTCCTCAAAAGGTAAGAGATGTTCAGAGTTTTCTAGGCTTAGCAGGATATTATAGAATATTCATTAAAGATTTCAGTAAGCTAGCCTCTCCATTGTTTGGTCTTTTGGGAAAAGATGTTGAGTTCATATGGACAGACAACTATCAAAAGGCGTTGGATGCTTTGAAAGGTAAGCTAATAACTGCCCCAGTTTTGAGAAGTCCAAACTGGGCCCTACCTTTCGACATTCACACAAATGCCTCAAACAAAGCTATAGGAGCAACCTTAGGACAAGTTGAAGAGAAACTACCATATGCCATATATTTTGTCAGTGAAAACCAGTCCAAAGCAGAGTTAAACTACACTGTAACCGAAAAAGAGCTCCTGGTTGTAGTCCACTCCCTAAACAAGTTCAGACACTACATCACTGACTATCAAACATTCGTGCATACTGATCATGCTGCAATTAGGTATTTGATGAATAAACCTGATGTAAACGCTCACATCATTAGATGGTTACTTTTATTGCAGCAATTTGATTTGACCATTGTTGATAAGCCAGGTAAGGAAAATGTTGTTGTTGATTTTCTATCTAGATTAGAACTACCTGTAGGTGAAAAAGGGATGGTGGATGATCAAATGCCAAATGAACGCCTATTTGCTATTTCAGTACTCTCTCCATGGTTTGCTGATATAGCAAATTATTTGGTTTCAGCACAGTTTCCGCCATACCTATCCTCAAAAGAGAAGAGCAAGATCGTGAGGAAAAGTGCCCCATTCACATGGATTGGGGGCAATCTTTTTAAACTTGGCCCAAATCAAATTTTGAGGCGATGTGTCAAGGAGAAGGAAGTTTTTGACATCCTCCTAACCTGTCATGATGGGCCCTGTGGGAGCCACTTTGCAGCAAAGAGAACCGCCTTCAAAATTTTGCAAGCAGGGTACTATTGGCCCACTCTTCATCAAGATGTCAGGAGATACATCAACCAATGTGACCAATGTCAAAGGATGGGGAAACCTACTCCAAAGGATGAGATGCCCTTGCAGCCTCAAGTGACTTTCGAGCCATTTGAGAAGTGGGGCAGGGACTTTGTTGGTCCTATCAACCCTCCTTCAAAACAGAAGTCCTACATCATTGTGTGCACGGATTACCTGACAAAGTGGGCGGAAACAAAGGCAATCAAAGTAGCAACAGAAGAAAAAGTAGCTGAGTTTTTGAGGAAAAATATCTTCTACAGGTTTGGCTACCTAAGAGAATTAGTCACAGATCAAGGAAGTCAGTTTACCTCTAACCTGATTGAAGACCTGCTCACTCATCATAAGATTAAGCATAGAACTTCCACCCCTTATCATCCGCAAACAAATGGGCAGGTGGAAGTTACTAACAGAGCCTTGGAAGGGATTTTGACTAAGGTAGTGAGCAGCAGCAGAAAAGATTGGGCAGATCGCTTGGTTGAGGCCACCTGGGCCTATAACACTACTTGGAAAACTACAACAGGTTTCACATCCTATGAGCTGGTATACGGGAAGAAGGCTTTGTTGTCCATAGAATTTGAATATAACACATTGAGGATGGCAGCTCAGCTGGACTTAGATCTCAGCCATGCACAACAAGAAAGATTGCTTCAGCTGAATGGATTAGATGAACAGAGAATGCAGGCCCTTCTCCACTCAGAGGTAGTCCAACTTCAAAGAAAGATATGGCATGACCGGCACCTCAAAGAAAAGCAATTTCAGGTAGGAGATTGGGCATTGCTACATGATTCAAGATACAAGGATTTCAAGGGCAAGCTGAGGACAAGATCGCTGGGACCATGTACAGTAGAAACATGCAATGACAATGGTTCAGTCCTTATTTGGACCATTGATGAAGAAGCCATCCCCATGCTCGTCAATGGGCATAGATTGAAGATCTACAAGAAGCCCCTTTGCAAGCAAGAGTTCATTGAGACTCTGGGTAAATCAGTATTAGTAGTGGAGTAGGTCCCTGTCTCCACTCCACCTACACGATGAGAAAAACAAAAAAAAACAAAAAAACAAAAAAGAAGAAAAAATAGAAAAAAAACACAGAAAAATGAAAAATGAATAAAAGATCCCTAGGTGAAAACCTCTTGGAGGCGCCCAGGGCAGACAGTGAGGGTGAAAACCTCCTAGAGGTGCCCCAGCTGTCTCAGACTAAAAAAAAATAAAAATAAACCTAATTTCTTTTGAATAAATTGCAGGTTGCAGGAAGGTCATTGCAGGTTTTAGGAGGATCGCACAAGACAAAGACAAAGGACATGACCAGGCTGCATGCATCCCTCACAGTCCATTCCTCCATCACCATTACCCTTTCCCAAGATTTGGTCTCATTTGGTATGAAATTTCACATCCTACAGGAAACTCTGTATCTTCTACAGGAGGATCCTGTAGAAACCACAGAAAACCCAAAATCAATTTCAGAAGAGGACCTGAAGGTTGGAAATTTGTCTATGAGGCCTGTGAACCTCCCTGCCACCATCCATCGCCCTATGTCACCTTTTCCATCTCTGTACACCTTCATTGCACTCGTTTTTATGTCCCTGCACAGTCACACACAAAAACTCTGTTTCCTTCATGCTGCAAACAAAACAAAATTTTTAATGACAAATAAAAGCAACAGCGTTTTCACTCACCCCTACCTGATACCTTCTATCTATGATTCTTTGTCAGCCGAGACCTTCTTCAGCAATTGTAGCCCTACTCAGATATTAGCTTGAATTTCAGAAGGAGAAGCAGTTACAGGAAATCCTACAGGATTCCTATAGCAGCTGATCCCTCTGAAAAGCATACTCCAGAGACAGGGTTAGCAAAGTAGGGCGTATGAATCATGCAAGGAGCTCTGTTTGAACGTGAGATCATCAGCAAAAGCCCGAGGCCGAGCATGCAGAGCGCAAGCAGCAACAGCAGTGAAGAAATGGGTTCCAAAATCCGAAATATGCATAACACGGCCGCGACTGAGCAGGTAAGTGCCTAAACCTATTCCTCGGTTGCATGAATCATATTTCAAGGCTGCATGACTATGGGAATGGTTACGATTGAATGGAATCGGTGGCTAGTTAACTGGCCACCCTCGTTCAGTTACACATCCTCGTGGAATTCAAACGAGCCCTGTCAAATTCAAAACTGCCGATCAGATACGCAGCCAGCACGTGTGGTATGTCCATTCAGGAGAAAACATTTGGGACTGGTAGTGGTGGCAGCGGATAACGGGAGTAAGGGAGGTGATGGTGGTTAGACGACATGCAGAAACATTATGACATGACATAGGACCAACGGTCCGAATGGGGATAACGTACCCATCCGGCCACCTCATCTCCTCACCATGGATCACGCCAACAGTTAAAAGACAGCTCAGTTGAAACCTTCGCCACCCTTTGTTCATTTTGCATTCACGACATTCTCGACTGTAGTACGCACCTACCACTTCCAGAGCAACTAACCAGTGATCCTTCGCCAGTTTTTTGCCATTTTTTTTAAAACCTCCTGCCTATCGGGCTCTACAGGAGCACAGTTTCATTCTACAGGAGCTGGGAGATTTCTACAGGAAAGGCAGAGAACAACTCTACAGAAGGAAAACCCTGGATTTTCGTCGAAATTCAAGCTCAAAATGAGGTAGGCTCATGAAAACCTCTCTGCATATGACTTGTCTGAGTAAGGTGGTGAATTAGACACGACATTAGATTTAAAAGAGAAAGTGAAAGTCTGCCTGCACATTGAAAAAAGTGAAAGTCTGCCTGCACATTTTCGCTGAGTCTACACAATTTTCTGTTTTCTTCTCTGCATTCGAAATCTCCTCATCCTTTTTCAAATTCTACTGTAAGGAAGATGCATGCAACAGTAGAGGCCAGCCTGTGTGTGTGAAAGAAAAAACGAATTTGCATATCTATCTACTTGCTGAAAAGAACTTGTATCATTATCCTTTGTTCTGTAGAAAAAAAAAATTATTTTCAAAAATAGAAAGCCAAATTTAGGATAACAGCAGTTTAAAAACAGGGGAATTATTGCAATTTGATGTTATAAGGAGAAGCACACGGGAAATTCCTTCTTTGATCTCAGAAAAACACAAAATTCAGCTATCCTTTGTTTCAGTGTTGACTGTTTTTCTCACCTGAGCATATTTTTTCTCTGATTAAAACACATAAAAGAAGCACTCAACACCATGCCAGGGGGATTCATGATAAAAGAACCTTTAAACTCTAGCAAATTACATGAGCACCTTGAGGTGGTGGCCCTCTTCACCAAGGCAAACTAGATATCCTTCTTTGACAAAATTCAGGGATATGATGAGGAGGTGACTGAAGAATTTTTGATGTCCCTAAGATCACATTCGAAGACACATGCCACAGTTAGTTTTAGGGGTTTGACCTTAGAACTTACACCTGATTTCATCAGTAGAATTACCAGTCTCCCACCGGGGCTCCCTTGGAGCAAAGAAGAGAAATCATTGGGACAAGTTGCTAAGAAGACATTTTTTCTGTCTGAGAAGCATCCTGTAGAAGATAAAAACGGGGTCAGAAGGACAAGCTTGCCTCCTCTCTGGAGTGAAGTCAGTTACCAAATAATGAAGTATATCACATGTGAAGGGAGGTTCAACATCATTTATGGTTATCATTTCAGGTTGTTACATGAATTGAGGTATGGGATGGACTTGCCTGCAGCGAGAAAACTGAGCATCTCATATTTCCTCCTTCACTCTTTAATTGAATGTGGTACAAAGCTAAATGCAGGGGTCCTAGATCAGTTGGCCCACCATGGGCTCATCAAACTGTTGGTGGAAGATGCCTTACACACCTATACTATCCCCATAGCTTGGGAAATCTTCAGAAATATGTCTAGGGATGATGACATCAGAACTTTGACTGAGGACATTAGCCCATCCAGCAGTGATGAGGAGGAGCAAACTGAAGAAATTGAGAAGAACAATGATGAGGGAGCACAAGACATTCAAGCAAAGGGAAAAACAGAGGAAGAACAGGAAGAAAAAGAGGAATTTGACAAGACTACTGAGCCTAAGGCAGAAAAGGAGACAACATCAAAAACAGAGAAGGGAAAAAGGACAAAGGTTGGGAAGAAAAAGGCCAAGAAAGCCCAAAAGAAAACTACCACAGCCAAGGCAGGTGTTATAGACATTTTTGTGCCTTACAGCTATAAGCATGAAATGTCCATAATCTAAGGGATCCAAAGTCCCTAAACATGTTGTTCCTACCCCTAGAGGAACAAGGCTAACAAATCACAGCAATTCACAGAAGTTCTCCACCAGAAACTGCTCAAAAACAAGTCAATTCAGGATCAATTCAGAGGCTCCACTAGCTGTCTGCGCTGAAATGCAGAGATTACAATGGCTAGGTGCACTGCAACGCAGGTAGAAGCACTACCAGGGTGCGCTGAGCGGGAAGTGACAAATGGCAAGTTCATTCAACGAGGTGGAAAAGACCCTGGAAGCTTCCAGAATCTTCTCCAATGACACTTGCCTCAATGAATTCGACTAGTGATGAGTAAGAGGCTCTTAGTCTCCAAGTGGAAGCAAGCACTGACAGAGGGAGAGGACACTAGTCAGATCTCACGCTGACTCATCCTCTCTCCAAACATCTATATATGGATCTCTCTTCCATGAGGTCCAGGAGGCTGGAATTTTGTTGTTGCAAAGAATTGTTGTTGGTTTGAGACTGGAATCAGTGGGTGCTTAATGCTTTGAAGGGAGGTGAAGATAGGAATTTCATTTGCTGGGAAGGAGATGCTGGATTGGAACTCTCTTGGTTGTATCTCCTCCTGAACCTTGTTATTCATCAATAAAGCTATCTTGGTTTCTCCTATATACTGATGTATCTTTGATGTATGATTGCATTAGTATGTTTAGTTTATTTCTAATCCTGAACTAGTTATGAATATGAATCTATGTCTTTGTGTAGTGTTCTCTTCTTGTGATCTTGCAGGGACCTGTTGAAGCTGGGCGAGCGAGAAGGCAAGTAGCTGGGAACTCTCAAAGAGAAGAGAAACCGGATCGAGGGACAAACGGAAGACACCGGTTAGTCCATCCATCTCTCTTCATTCTTAATTCATAAAGGAAGAATACTAGAATAGCTGTGTCTGTTTGTTGCTAAGGCACTGTCACACCTTAGGTGGATAGGATCGACCTGCATAGGCATTTTTCCCCACAACAAATTGGCGACTCCGCTGGGGAGATCTGTTTAGTCATTTTACTTGTGTCTCTATCATTGTTTGTTTCATAGACTCAACAGCAACAATCGAACTGCATCTGCTATTCTCAGATGCAAAGTAGACAGCTGCTGCTTTGATCCAATCACTGGATTTGTCTATGATCTGAACAATGGACTCACAAATGATTTGATGATCCTTTGTGATAGATCTTAGTCCTCCCTCAAAGCATCCCTTTGATTGTACCTTGCTTGTTGCTTTTATTTGGCCTGAAACCGTAGATTAATCAGCAAACTGTGACCCAGAACCCAGTGAGGAACTCTCGTTTCTCCTTCAGCGCAGACCCTATGAAGAGGTTCTGCATTTCAACGCAGGTCCCGTGAAGGCTACCTGCGCTGAATGTCAAAACCTCTGTGTTGAGGGTGCGTTGATCCAGTTAGGCCTTGTGCAACTGGGGTTCTCTGCTCTGTTTTGCCTTGTTTTGATCTCTGATTTTTGCAGCCTGTAACCAGCATAGGTACCTGTCTGATAACTCATTTTCTCTGCTTAAATTCCGCCTCCTTTTGTACAAAAAAACTGAGTGTTTTTATGTGTTTGTGGCGTCATTTACAGTTTTCCTTTGCAAGAGTGAAATAATCATCCTGTAGCCCTTGATTCAGATCTGTTGATTGTGATCTTAGGAGAGAGTTCATTGGCTGTTTACGGTTGATTATACATTTACTTTTGCTTTTGGTTTGAGTTTGTCTCTTTTAAGTGTCGAAACAAGTGTTCATTTCGAAAGTCGTAAAGTGTTGTATTCTCTTCTACCCTTTCTGATTTCGAAAAAGTAAACTTGTTTGTATTTGTCATTTAGAAGCAAATTCAAAGTTGTACAAAGAGCTTTCTTTTTAGGCATCAATATTAAGAAAGCGGAAAACAAACACCTGCATTGTGCATTTGCATCTTGATAGTTTGCATGCTTGATTTAGGAAAAGTGCATTAGAGTGTGCTGATTGCTCTTTGAGAAAAGATGGTGTCTTTCTTTTCCCTTTGTAGCTAGGATTTTCATTGTTGAAAAGATATAAAAGCTTGCTTATCATCTTTAGACTGCATTTAGGAATTGTATCATACATCCCGTGGTGATCCAAAAAGGCAAACTTCTAAAAAGATCAACCTAAAATAAATTGAATGAACTTAACAACGCTTTGTAACTTAATGCACAACATAGAGGTCTAGGCTAGAGACGTGTTCCGGCGTCGTAAAGCCTGGTGACTGTCGATCTCGCTGATGGTGGGTGATTCCTCCTGAGGGACGATAGCGCCAGTACGGATTGTGCTCCCACGTACCGTCGAGTATATATTGGGAGACCCCTATAGGCATAAAACCTTTATCCTTAGGAAGCCGTGTCGGCCGCCCTACTGATCGCAATGCACTGAACACAGCATTCAGGAAGATTGACCGCCCGTACGTTAAAAAGTATTCTGCGGTTTTGCGAAAAGTTTGGCACACCCTCTACCTAGAACTCCAGAGCAGTTCCTTTTGGCCTTTTTCAGACTCTATAACGGAAAAAGTCCATCCGAGCATTTGTCACTTCGGGCTCGTTAAAACATCGAAGGAGACTAGAGTCATCTTTAGCTTTTTCTCGACTCTTTAAATTTGAAAAAGCAAGTTGTGTCTAAAGCGTCGTTAAAATTTATTTTAAACGGAACAATCACCCCTTCTTCCTGCATTGATCTTTAGGTTGAGAAAATGGAGCACACCAACCAAGGAATTCCCCTTGGAGGAAATCCTAGTCCCTTCTCCTCTTGGGGAGATGTTGGTGCGCCCCATATGGCCACATTGTCGCTTCCAGGACTGACAATTGGCTTGCCTGTCTGGCTTTTTTCAACCAATGTTGTTCAGAACACCACTATTCCTGAACAGTCGAATCAACAGTTAGACCAGACCAGAGTTACCCACCAGCCTTCTACTTCATCTAATTTTTCCTCTCCTCCTTCCTCTTCGCTTGACGGAACTGGTAAAACGAAAAACCAAGTTCCTAAGGAGAAGAAGGAAAAGAAGAAGAAAGAGAAGAAGAAGAAGGAGCCAAAAGCGACTGGGGGCAAACAAGTGTCGTCTGACAAAAATCCACACACAGCACTGACTAGGCCTAAATCGCCATGTGTCATATGCAAGGGAGACCACTTCCACAGAGATTGTCCCTGCATCCCTCGGATACTAAGGGACTGGTCTCCTCGTTTGCACAATTCGGTGGCGTCAACCTCTGATAGCCATGTTGACAGCACACCGTCAACTAGTGAAAGTGAAGCCACATGACAGAGAGGGAAAGCTAGATTTCCCTGCAAACTGTGTGAAGGCGACCATGCCATCCACCGTTATCCCTTCTTAGACGAGGCTAAAAGAGTTTTGGAAGATCGCCCGGTTTTACCAGCGCGACTTCCTCCTGGATATCAAAAACTCCTGCCAAGTCCTTCACCAGTTGAGAACCCGGCTGGCC
The DNA here is from genome assembly GCA_031772625.1 of Pinus tabuliformis. NCBI lineage: Eukaryota > Viridiplantae > Streptophyta > Pinopsida > Pinales > Pinaceae > Pinus > Pinus tabuliformis. Next base: position 1,788,184,506 of record CM062817.1, on the reverse strand, counting down.
CGCTCAGGTGGTCAGCCGAAGCACCTATCATTGAGGATGAACCGTCCGAATCCATACCTGACGAAAGTCAAAAGGTCAAGGCGGCAGTTGACCCGGTCTTGCCTTCAGAGGTTCTATCTTCGAATGATACCATCACAGAAGAGAATAAAGACGACACCGTCCAAATTCTCTTCATCAACACAGACTCCAACGAACAAGGGGGCAATTTTCCCATTCCTTTATCGCAGGAAGGAACTTCGTCAGAGTCATACCCGGCCGTCTATTCGGTCCCACCACCAAGCAACCTAGTTGTATCCTTCGACTGGAATCAACTAGGCAGACCCTGGTTGCCAGCAAGCATACCATTCAGAATTATCGTTCAAATATACAGAATGGTAATGGCTGGCACCATCATTGATGAGGGGGCATCTGTGAGTATCCTTTCCTCTATTGCTTGGAAAGCGCTTGGTTCGCCAACGCTTTTGCCTGAAATGAGAAATCTGACAGGCTTTGATAAAGGAACCAGTCGACCTTTAGGGATTCTTCCCAATGTGCCAATCACATTGAAAAGGAAGACCGTTCAAATGAACGTGATGGTCGTTCAAGGACCCTTGGATTATAACCTACTCCTTGGACGAGACTATATATATTGCATGGGAGCCATCGTCTCCTCACTCTTTAGAGTAATGTGTTTTCTGCACGAAGGAAGAGTGGTCAAGCTCGTGGACCAACTTTCATTTCCCGGATCACGCATCGCAAATAGTCATACACCATCCCTAAATGGTCTCTTCACGCAAGAAATGTCTCAACCCACGGTCCGTCCTCCCGATGAACGCGAGTGATTCGGAAGGATATGACTGGAACCCAGGGGGCATGCGTCCTGGTCTGCTTCGGCAGGAAAAACTTTGGGTATAGGGTAGGTTTCCGCGGGAGAATATGACTAGTCCGTACCTCGTCCGGCATGGAAGAGGTGTTGTTCTAGAATAAGATTCTTTTGTCAAAGTTATGTGAGTTGACAGACGGAGTCTCTCACCTTTGTCTATTTCGGTAGACATCGCTGAAGAAGTGTCTTGTTTGTTGTGCAAATGAAACAATCTTTGGGTAACCTGAAAGAGGTAGGCCTTTCCTGGTAGAACAAATGTTTTATCTGCAAATTGAGGGGTAACCTTGAAATCGTACTTTATACCTGGAGGCATGCAAACCTTTTGGAGTGCAAGCAAGGGGCGGCTATTTATTTTTTAAAATTTTTAGGTCCTCCCTTTAAACCTGTAGGTCTAACCCTTTAAACTCGTAGGATTAGTCGTTTCCGAACTTGCATAACGAAAGGATCCAGAGCAAAGCTTTGTAAGATCTAAGCTCCATAAAAAATAGCATCTTCAATGAGACATTCTTATCATATGACTGGATTAATCGAGCAGTTTTAGCACACAGTTCATGCTCGTTAAAAAATAAACGCAAGATCCGAGCAGTTTTAGCGCATAGTTCATGCTCGTTAAAAAATAAACATAAGACTGAGCAGTGTTTTTCCGCGTTTAAGCTCGTTAAAAAATGAACTATCTTCCGGTAAATAACCACTGTGAATGTAACATTATCAGCCATTAAAGCCTTGGTCGTGTTTGCACCGTCACCTCCACTTTTCCATTGGCCGATCGTTCACCTCCATATGATTGTTTACCCATTTTGAGGAACAGCTGCGAAGAGTGATTTCATTAGCCATCCTTGTGACACTGCCGTGATTGGAAAATTCCATCCCGTACCTAGAATCAGCTGCTAACCCGTTTTATCACTCGTTCCTCAAAAGACGAGTCTTCTTTAAGCTCTTTTCATCTGACTCGTAAAATATGAAAAGATTGCCGAGTTTTGGCCTTCCAGCTCGTTAAAGCGACCGGAAGTGCTATCCCTCCTCTAGATTTTAATCTTTTTGGACCTGAGGGATTATTGCACAAAAAGATCGAGCGCTTGTTTTTGTTCGGCTCGTTAAAACTATCGAAAACTCATCCCTTCTGTATTGTTTTATACTTTTTCGGACTTAAGGGATTAGATGACGAAAAAGGACTTTCGGAGTTGACTTTACGTACCTTTTCAGACTCTCTAAAAATGAAAAGGACCGAGTTATCTTTGTCGTTAGACTCGTTAAAATCATTAAATAGCGACAAACTTGTCTTTAGACGAGAACGAGTTTCACTATCGCTAGGCTCGTTAAAACATAGCGATGGGCTTGCCCGAAGGGCAAGTTATAGAACAAGCATATGTTATCCTCCTCAAGCTTGACAAAAATAAAGAGGTACTGGTCAGCAATGACTGGGGAAAATTGGGAGAAACTCAAGAAAACTTTGATGGTAGCAAGTCGCTCGTGAACATGACACTTTTCCTCCGTACCACAATCGGGTTGGGTTGTTTCATTCACCGGCCACATCACCATGGTCTCACCATACCATCCATATTTGGGGTAATGCTGCCGATCTATCGCATAAGTGTCGCCATATGTTCAAGAGAAGTCGTTCAGAGAAATCAACCGTGTCCCATCCACTGCCGTACATTATCCTTCATCCTTTCATGACCGCCACCCTGAATCATATGTCCTCAGATCGTTTTCACCTCCATCAAAATCATTAGCTCCGTTCCGTGTCATTGATGTGGGATTCATTAAGGCCTTCCTTTGACGGATCGCTTCTTGTCGACATCAGCTCATTATCCAAGAAGTTGATCTAGGAACACCCCCTTCAGTACTTTGAAGCTTGCATGCCTCAATGGCAAGTTTCTCACTTCCGGCGACAGGTATACATCAATGACCTTCGACCGAAAGATTTTGCGTGGTGTTCGACGCCAAGTCCTTTATTCACACCACGTGAATTGTACTGCAGTACCTTGAGGGTCATTATCATTATCGGTGATTCCTCTCGCTCTTGTTAACGGTTTACCTCATTGACCGGTAATCAAACGATGTCTTTCCATGTTCGACCTCAGAACATTTCTCACATGGATCGACTTGTACTTAGAGTGAAGATCGAACGAGTTTGAAGACCCCGGATCTAGTTTCATCCATCCGGGCTGCGATATATATTCAGGAAAGATAAAGACATTGACATGTACATCATTGCAGCAGATAATCATCCTACCCAAAGGATGATAATTTCATCAAAATTATCAGTGTACCATCAGACGATTGTCTATTCTATGTACAGAAAAATGAATTTATAAAGCTGAGCGTGGGAATGCCCGCCTCAGCTAAATCATGAAAGCAGTATGAAAAATAATGTATTGTATTGTATCTTATTACAGGTCTCCTCCCAGCATTGGATGAACTTCGGATCCTCCTAATAAAGCATTTCACCCGATAAACGGCCTCATACTTTAGGGGGCAACTGTTATAGACATTTTTGTGCCTTACAGCTATAAGCATGAAATGTCCATAATCTAAGGGATCCAAAGTCCCTAAACATGTTGTTCCTACCCCTAGAGGAACAAGGCTAACAAATCACAGCAATTCACAGAAGTTCTCCACTAGAAACTGCTCAAAAACAAGTCAATTCAGGATCAATTCAGAGGCTCCACTAGCTGTCTGCGCTGAAATGCAGAGATTACACTGGCTAGGTGCACTGCAACGCAGGTAGAAGCACTACCAGGGTGCGCTGAGCGGGAAGTGACAAATGGCAAGTTCATTCAACGAGGTGGAAAAGACCCTGGAAGCTTCCAGAATCTTCTCCAATGACACTTGCCTCAATGAATTCGACTAGTGATGAGTAAGAGGCTCTTAGTCTCCAAGTGGAAGCAAGAACTGACAGAGGGAGAGGACACTAGTCAGATCTCAAGCTGACTCATCCTCTCTCCAAACATCTATATATGGATCTCTCTTCCATGAGGTCCAGGAGGCTGGAATTTTGTTGTTGCAAAGAATTGCTGTTGGTTTGAGACTGGAATCATTGGGTGCTTAATGCTTTGAAGGGAGGTGAAGATAGGAATTTCATTTGTTGGGAAGGAGATGCTGGATTGGAACTCTCTTGGTTGTATCTCCTCCTGAACCTTGTTATTCATCAATAAAGCTATCTTGGTTTCTCCTATATACTGATGTATCTTTGATGTATGATTGCATTAGTATGTTTAGTTTATTTCTAGTCCTGAACTAGTTATGAATATGAATCTATGTCTTTGTGTAGTGTTCTCTTCTTGTGATCTTGCAGGGACCTGTTGAAGCTGGGCGAGCGAGAAGGCAAGTAGCTGGGAACTCTCAAAGAGAAGAGAAACCGGATCGAGGGACAAACGGAAGACACCGGTTAGTCCATCCATCTCTCTTCATTCTTAATTCATAAAGGAAGAATACTAGAATAGCTGTGTCTGTTTGTTGCTAAGGCACTGTCACACCTTAGGTGGATAGGATCGACCTGCATAGGCATTTTTCCCCACAACAGCAGGGACCCAGCAAGAAAAAGAAAAGACACACCCTGAGATATCAGTGACACAAGTAGAAACAGTGGACATAGACAAGGCTACAGGAAGTGAAGGAAAAGAACAGCAGAAAGAAACATACCTGAAATGTTGGCAAGGGAAGCAGCAGCTGTGCTTGCTGCCTTAAGCGCACCTACAAAACATAAGGGAAAAAGAAAAAGGCAAACCTTCATGTATTTTAAAGCCAGAAGAAGCACAAGGATCAAAGTGGGCAAACCCCAACCACCATCAAAGGAACCAATTGTCATTGAGGACACACCCACTAAAAAGAAGGAAGAGTCTCCTTCCAAGATATCCATCACCTATGAAAGAGGAAGCCCCAAAACCTCCACCTAGAAAGAGAAAATCAATTTGATGGACTCAAAGGCAGTTCTACAGGAAGCTGAAACATCTCTACAGGAAACTCTAACCAAGTTAAAAGAAACTGAGAAATTGGAGGAGAAGGCAGCCAAACAGTCACAGGAGGAGAGCAAGGCCAAAGAAATACCTGAACCAAGCCCTCAGCCTAATTTGGGCTCCTTTTACAATCTGCTAGAGGGTGGGAAAATCATCCCACAGAAATTTGTTGTACCTTTATTCTTCGAATTAGAAAAAGAGAGGGTCAGAACCCACACATGGATGCAAATCACCAAATCTAAAGGAGTTGAGGACATAGGCCACATGGAGGACAAGCTAAAGGAATTAAGAGGGGAGTTGGCCATGGTAAGGCACATAGAAAGCAATAAAAGAGCCCAGCTACAGGAAGAGAATGAATTGCTGAAAAAGCAGTTGCAGCTACAGGAAGTTCATAAGGGAGATAGGCTGTCCATTTTGGGAGGGCAGCAGCAGCAAGAAAGTCCTCCAATAGACAAAGAAACAAACGAGAAATAGCAGAAAGAGGGAGAGCCACAAGCTGATGTTGAGATGCTAACGAAACTGCTACAAGAAAAAGAGTCTCAGGCAGCAGAAGAAGTGCAGGTTTTAAAACAGCAGTTACAAGAAAAAGAAGCCCAAATGGCCTGCATGGCTAGCTGGGCAATAGAAGCCTTGCAATGTAGGCAACCTGCTAAATCCTATGCATTATATCTTAAAGACCAATGGTTGCAATTTCAAATTAAAACATTGGCCCAAAGGGGCACCATCCCATTCCAGAATTACAATCAGTTTATGCATTTGTGTGACAGTAGCTCAGCTGAAGATAAGGCCAAGTTAGCAGAATTCTATTTACACAACCTGGCACTTCCTAACATGAATCTATGGGACCCAAACACTGCATTAGGAGACCTACAACTCATGGCCATGGTTTTTTGGTTAAGCCATGAGGAAAAGAGAGCAGTAGAGATTCAGAAGATTATGACCAGGGAGCTAAGTGAGCCACTCATGATAAGGGCAGAACCAGAAGATCCCTCAAGTCTCATATATGCCCATCGGCACCTTGTAGACAACTCTCACATTGCACCTGACTATGTTGAAAGGCAAGCACATGCCATTGCTCACTTTGAAGATATGGAAAGACTGTTTGGTGATAACTGCTTTCATGCTTGCACAAGAAGATGGAATACATTGTCCCATAGTCTGAAAATAAGAGAGTATCACTCCCCAACCAGAATGAGGGAGGCTATGAGAAGAGTACCCCTATACAAACAATCAATGCAGAACTTGAAAGTCAACTGGATTGGCCTTAAGTTCAGCACTCCACAACTGCTAGGGCTATTAGAAGGGGTTAAGGAAGAAGAGGAACAAAAGCAATGGGAGGAAGTGGACAAAAAGACAGGTTTTCATGATAGAGAAGAGGACATCACCTTAGAAGCCTGGGATGTCAGAGAGACACTCAAAGCAATCAAAGATGATGAACTGAATTAGCTGCTCAGAGGATGAGCAAAACATTCAGCAAGGGGTGATGATGAGCCCTGGAAATGGGTAACTATATAGGCTCATTATGCCTATTATTCTCATTTAATCCACCATTTTCCATAGTTTTATGCATTCTTTTGAATATATTTATGTTAATTGAGTGAATGGGAATAGTCACTTTACCACAAAGTCTAATACATGTTTATTACAGATTTTTTGACATTTTTGGACCAAAACCAGGCATTTATGAGCAAATTGGCAGCCAAATTCGAAGAAACAAGGCTAAAGATTTATAGGAGGGGTGTCTCCTGCACTAAATGAACCCTTTCTCGGGTTCTCCACCAACAGCTCGAAGTTCAACAGCCCATCAAAGATGATTTCAAGAGGCAGCCGTGCGGGTCTAGGAAAGTGGATGTTATCTGCAGTTTTGGGCAGCCAAGTTCCTAAAGTTTAGGGGGACTGTTGGAAGTCCTCACTTGCATAAATAGGAAGGCTTCAAGCCTTAGTAGGTTAGCCATCTGATAGTCTATTTTCGCACTTTAGTGCAGCGTTGTAATCAGCGCATTTTCGAGCTTCTTCTTGCAGACAGTTTTGTGATGTAACTATTATTTTTTGGTCAATGAAGATGAATCCAGCTTTGAACTAGTTCTGATCTTTCCTAGGGGGTTGTAGCTCTTGGGGTTGGGCCCAACCCAAGTGCCCAGTACCTCCTTTATGTACTTCTATGTGTTTTAATTGCATTCATAGAATAATTTCTGTTATTTAGATTAAATCTTGCTTTTTTACTTATGTTGTTTTTGATGATTAAGATAGTTGTTCTTGCTTCAGGTTGATTTGATAGTTTGGTATCAGGAAAGATCCACAAAAAGGCTACCAAGCAGTCCTTAATCTCATTTCTCCCTCCTTGGGACCATGAATTGAGACCAAGGCACACTTGCTGCCACAAAAACACTGTTTTTGCCTTCCAATGCAATTGCTAGTGTTAGAGTTTGAGTTGGAAAAGTTGATATCAGTTGTGTTTTCATGCTTAGATCTATTCTTACTCAATTTCCATAGCTTTCTTGCATTTTTATAAAGTTCTGTTCATCACTTTTCTGGTTTCTAGGTCAGAATTAGGTCAAAATAGATAAAACTCTGTTTTCTTAGTCTTTGCTTGGGTCAGTTTTGGAAAGTAGTGTGCAGAACACCTGTAAGACACTCCAACCTATCCTTCCTCCATCATACAACTTGCTCCAGTCCCTCTCTCAAGATTTCCTTCACTCATTCGCCATACTTTCCCAACTTGCCCTAATTTCTACATTTTTGTGCAACATTGCTTCCTTCACCTTTGAACAAATCCAACCATATTCATCACTCCTGAGCTTCATTTACCAGGTCCTAGACCCCTTAACATCCTTATCCATCCTTCATTTCCACTTTCCCACCATTTTTCCACCTTTAACCCCTAAAAACCACTTTCAACATGTTCCTATAGAACTTCCTGTAGAATTTCCTGTAGATCCCCTGCAGCCACCTATAGAAGTTCATGCGAGCGATTTTTCGAAATCTGAGTGTGGTGGAAATCTCCAAAAGGGTGTTAAGGACCCCTTAGGTCCTCTTCACACCTTCCCAACCTCTTGCAAACGCCCACTCCATTTCCTTTCACCTCTAAACCTTTGCACAGTCACAAATAGTTAAAACACATGCATAATAATTCTATATAAAATTGGTCAAAAATACAAAAAGATGATTTTTCCATATTTTCCTTCAGAAGTAGCTTAAACACATGCATTTTACCTTTTCAAGAGTCAATGGCATCTAGTTCAGTAGTTTACATCTCTTTTCTTGCACAAGTAGGGTTAGTCGGTAAAACTAGGGTTTGCGTTTCCTTTCAGCTTTCATCTTCTTTCTGCAAGTAGACTAGCCTCTTTTGAGTTAGCTCTCTTCCATCACAGCTAAAAGCTTCTTCTGAGAGCTCATAGAAGTTAGCTTAAGCTCCTAGCGAACTTGTGCCAGCTGATCAAGTGACAGCATACAATAAGAGCTAGTACTTGTGCATATAGCACCGTCGCTTCCAAGTTTGTTACGAATTACCGGGTTGATAAAAGTAAAGTAGGGAGTCCCAGGAGTTGCAGTATCATTGCTACAATACTGGAGCTCACCACTAACCCTGGGCTCTCACCTGTGAAATTGATGGCGAACCTGTAGACTGTCACACTGAATGAACCTTGGTCCTTAAAACCTATCAGTGTGTCACCTATGGACTCGATGTCAAGTTTGTAGATAGTAGGATGTCTCACTCAAATTCCAAATTTGGCCTTTAGGAATGAAATCGCTTGCCACTTGCTCAAAGGATGGTATGGTAATATGGTGAGTAACTGGGTTTGGAGTGCAACACCAAGCTAGAGGAATGATACCATAAATGGAGGAAGGAGGAAATCTACACCATGATCAATTAGTATTAGGGTTTGTTTTTTATAATAATTTTTAATCACAAAAAATAAACTCCAATTCGAATTTGAAAAATAAACCTCAACAAATGCAAACAAATTTCGTCAAATTCAAATGCATTTACGCCGAATTTACTCAACATTGGATTCGAATTCAGATTAGTTTTCCAAAACTACACAATTTTATTCAATTTGTCTTGAATTCTATGAATTTCAAATTTCTGCCTTGAAATTCTTCAAACCCAATGACTTAGGTTACACATTGAAAGTAATTTTAACCAATGCTTCCACAAAAATCCAATTGCAATAAACCAAATTGTTTGAAATGAAGATTTCCAATTGACCTTAACCATTCAAGTATTCCCTTAGGAGAGGACCTTTTGATAGGAGAGACATAGTAAAGAAGAAAAAAATTCAACTTGAAACTGTGCCAAAAGGTCTTGGCAAACTTGTGTTTCCAACATGCTCAACCATTTCATCCATACCACAAAGGGTGTAAGCAACTTTTTCAACCTAAAGTTTAGGAAGCCCAATCTTAATAGCCAACCATTGTTGAAGAAGAAGCCATACCCATATTTTTTGTTTGAGAGAAGAATCGGATTTTAAAATGGATCAACACCTCCTCAACCAACACGCTTTAGGGTCCCACAACCCCCACCTTTTGTTCAAATGGGGAACAAGATCAAATGGGTGATGTACCCGTTACCCACCAAAAGTGGGCGACCCTTAGGAGAAACTTTTCTCCTATTCATCTCTTCTGACCAGTAGCGAGCAGCCCATGAGAACCACTGGTAGTCGATGTGACGTGCCATTCATATCTCTACCACCTACATCAGTGATATTTTTCCTCCCTCATTTACCAAGAGCACATGTTGGAAGGTAGGCTTCTGATCAAAAGATACTTTATTCATTTTACAATCGGGTGGTTATGCTTGTTTGTATTTGGGAATTTTGACATGGATTATCGGGTAACTTGGAAGAAAGAAACGGTCTTGGTTGTGATCTTGTTCCCTCACCTTAATATGGAGGGATAATTTTCAATCCTAGTCCAGTGGGACCTAAGGGGCAATACTTGGGAAGCCACGATTGATATAGCATAGCCCCATCTTTCCCTATTCCATACTTACCACTTTCCATCTTACATTACAAGCCCTTATTCCACCTCCATCATTTGGGTTCCACTGACCACTGGTTCATTCGGATTTGGCACCCACACATTCTCATACCTAGGTAGGGCCTGGAAATGTACCCTCGGAGGTTGATGCCACTAAAAGAAACATAAAGAGAATATGTTGGCCACCAAAAAAACAAAAGAAAAATCACAATGCAAAAGATGGTTGGGACATTCAAATTAACATGTGGGCAAAAGCCATGCATGAGCTCTACCTGATTCATATGGCCATCACCCAATTCCTGGGCCAATGTTGCCCTATCTCATAAAAGACAACGAACCCTTGCATGTCCCAACCCCTGGTGGAAGATGAAATGCCCCATCCTAAAGGGAGTAATAATTGTTATACACCATACAAAGCAAGCTTTCATTCCTTGAGCTACAAGCAGTAATGCAAAGAAGAATTAAGAAAAAATAGAAGGCAATAAGAGGGTTGGAAAAACAAAGTTCAAGGTAACTCATGCATCCACGATTGCTCCCCCCTCACATCTATATAGCCAGAATGAGTTACTCCATCATAATCAATCCTGTTAGTTTTTGTAGCATCGGACAAGTGTTCTAGCCTCAATTTATGTCTAAGAGACTACATAACACAAGATCTCCAAAACCCAGAAAAGGTTTCACGAGATAAGCTTGTGAAATGCCTTAATTAAATTAATTAACCGTCATTTAAATTTTCCTAAGTCTAACTTAGGAAAATTGGTTAATTAATAGGACTTAATTAAGGAAAGTTGAGAAATCTCTAGAAACTCACACGAATCGAGTTTGAAATGATCCTAGCCATTTAAGAATTTCGAAGAATATGATTGAAGCGCAGTTGCGGGGAAGAAATGGTTAGATTGGCCAAAAGCAGCCACCGGAAATTGGGAAGCGACAGAGAAGTGAAGAATCATATATGTTGGGATTTGCAAAGCCGCAAAAGAAGGAAGCGCGGGCCATATTTTGAAAATATCAAAGTTGATAAGGAAAAAAGCACCAAAACTCATCAAAGTGGACCCGATCGAGACTGGGATCAAGGAAGCTACATGCAAGACCAAGGTTATTTGGAAGCAAGAGCAAAAACAGGGAGTGGGAGCAGGAGCGACATTTTCAAAAGCTCCCGGTTTGGGAGGCTATATATATATCGATGCATATATGTCAACAAAAGCATGTAGAATGATGAATTAGCTATAAAAAACATAGATTGAACCATATAACAACAATTATCTAAAAGTTACAATCTTCATCAACCACGTCCACAAGTTAGTAACATAGTAACATACAACATTTTGAGTCTCATGATTCATCAATCTTAAAGTTTCAAGCTTTTCTAAATTCAATATATAACATTTATCATCATTGATCACCAAAGTTGATCAAGCTAAGTGTAACCATTACAACAAATAATATCTAACATAAAATGAGATGTTATAAAATGAAATGAAATGAAACAACTTTCAACTTTCACGAAGCATCATATTCATAATTCATTACCAATGAGTTATAATTGCCAACTTCAAACTTCAAACTTAAATTGTCATATATTGTTTACAAAAAATGTCATAATAAATATGAAAGAGTCAACAGTTATAAAAACTACTAGCAACTAGAAAAGACAAGTAAATCTATTATCTATTGCTAATGCTTGGACCTCTTTCCACCACGAGATATGTCTAATTTTTTAGTCTTGTTGGAAAATCAGGACCTTTGTCATTAATATCACCCTCTAAGCATTAATATCCAGAGGTATCTTTGTCATTACCTCTGAATCTGTATAGGGATCTTTGTCATTAATATCACCCTCTAAGCATTAACATAAAATAGAAAAAAAATAGCATGTCAAGTCAAGATTTTGTTTGAGTGATGGGTACATTTTTAGTAGGGTCATGATAGAGGAGTTCAACAACCAATGTCACTAACAGCAAGGTACATAGAGGGATTGGTGCTCTTGATTAAATACGAGTCTCATACCCTAATACATGACAAAATCTAATGGAAACATTGCAATCCCCCCAGTTCTAAAATCTTGAAAAACTGATAAGTCTGTTGGATTTTGAATGAGATCTAAAATTATACTTTCTCCATATGAAATCCAATGAGGTCAAAACCACTCTCAAACATCCTGAGTCATTTCATGGTAATGTTAAAAATTTAAGTAAAAGGATGAAAATGAAGATTAAAGAAAATGTCGCTTTTACTTTAAGAATTTAACATTACCATGAATCACATATCAATACTAGGGTCATAGGCTTGATCATTAGGTTGCCCCACTCAAAAATTATTTCTTTCATTGAAAACAAATTGCATTTGGAATGTTACTGCAAAAAAAGAGAGCTCCCCTAAACGCTCACTAAAAACCAGGGAGCATTTTTTTTCAAAGAGAGCGCGCTCCCGACTAGTTCCCGAGTAGCTCCCGAGCGGATTGCGAATTGGGAGCGGGTTCATGGGGGGAGGGGCGCTCCCCCGCAACCCTGTGCGAGACCAGATCACGCAAGCGTAATCTATAAGTGTTGAAATGTGTAACTAGGTATGGTCTTCATAAATGTGAAATGTATCCTTGATTCTTGTATATTGTAAAAAGAAAGAAAATTTATTATTGTTATTTTCGTAGCATGGGTTTCATGCTCAAGGATGTTTTGTCTAGACTCTAGAGGTCTTGGAATTCATCATTTGAAGAATCTATAAGAAGAGGAGATTTGTGGGTTTTCCTCTCAGATGGAGAGGTTTCGGCCCTGCCTTGCAGCCTACATCCTATGTTATTGTGTATTGTTGATCTTTTTGTTTTGGTAGTTATTTGATGATAAGAACAACATAATAATAAGGGAAGAAGTTAATAATCAAGAAAAAATAAAACTACATCACAAACAGTTATCATGTTTAAGAAAAATCAAACTAATTGCAGCCCTATAGATTTCTCAACATGGTATCAGAGCTAAGGTTGACTAAGGGCATGTTGAAGATCACTACATCTTTGAAGAAGTCATTGAAGTGGTTTTCTATTGCAGCAAGTCATCTCAAGCAAGGCATCAAAGCATTTTGAAATCTCTTATCATCTATCAAGAATCGCATGAACAAAACTTCTACAAAGGACAAAGGGTTATTCTCAGCAGTTACAGGTACGTTTGAAGATGAAAATATATGGGTAATTAACAATAGAGCATCCAGACATATGACAGGTGAGCACAAACAACTAAAGACCCTATCAAGAGGAAAATCTTCCTACTTTGTTGAACTTGGTGACAAGAAGAGCTATCCTATAAGAGGAATTGGATCAACCTCGCTAGAGCTGGAGAATGGAGGAAACATTCATCTCAACAACATTCTATTCATACCAAGTTTGCAAAAGAATTTACTTTCTATTACATGTCTAGAAGAAAAGGGAGATAGAGATGGAAAGGTTATGATATGGGATAAAGGCTCTAGCAACAACAATGCAAAAGTCATTGGGATTCATGAAGAAAGTGTTGACACCTCTCTCTCAAGCTTTGGTTCACATTGAAGTAAGTCCATGTGAATTTTGGCATAGAAGGTTTGGACACCTTTAGTACAAAATCTTACCAACTCTAAATTCAATGTTGAATGGCATCCCTGAACTTAAGGAGGATCATGAAGGAGTGTGCAAGGGATGTGCATTAGGTAAAAATGCTAAGAAACCATTTGGAAGCTGTGCTTAACGATCAAAAGAAATCCTAGATCTTATTCACTCTGATGTTTGTGGTCTTATGTCTAAAATGTCTCTTGGAGGTCATCTATATTATGTAACTTCCATTGATGACCACTCAAGGAAAACACGGATTTTTTTGCTGAAGTCCAAGGATGAAGTATTCGAAAATTTTCAAGAATTCAAACCAGGAGTAGAAAATCTTACAAAAAGAAGGATAAAGGTACTGAGATCTGATAATAGAGGAGAATACACTTCAAAGGAGTTCATAGCTTTCTGTAAGGAGGTTGGAACCATAGTTTTAAAACTTGGAACCGGTTATCGGACCGGTCCACCTAATAAACCAGGTTTCAAACCGGAACCGGTCAAATCGGTACTGGTCAGATCTCAATGAACTAGTTTTTAAAAAAATACATTAAACAATTAACTTTTAACGAAAAAAACTATTTTTAAGATTTAAAACCATGATTCCAAGCTAATAGAGACAAAATATGCAAATTTTGTTCATCTATATACCATGTAAAGGTGAATATATCAAAATGGCACCGAGTGCAGTACATATCATCGACAAAATACATAAGCAATGAGGCTCTAATGGCCTATAAAGTCCAAAAACAATGCTACAAGCTATGAGGTCATTGGCCTACTACAAGTCTACACATGATCAATCATCAAATTCATCACCACTACTAGACACGGGCTCATCAACAGGAGCTACATAGACATCATCTAGATCAAAGTTTGAGGATGCCTCAACCTCATCAGCAACCTCAGCAGTAACACTGCCACCAATAAAAATAGAAGTGGACCTAATGGAAGCACAAGTTGGTCGAGTTGCACGACTAGTGCCTTCCATTGGTTGTTTGTCGTTGCTTGATGTGGCTACTAATCCTAGTTCTGATGGCACTACCAAATCTGTTTCATCCCCCCTAATGCCATGTCAATATCAAAATCAGCATCACATTCAGGATCTTCTGTCTCCTCCACCCATTCTAATGTTGGATCAATATCTTCCAACACAATGGGATCTAGATCAACTCTTTTGTTCAACATTTGGTTGCGCCTTAGTCGAAGGTTGTATTGCACGAAGACACAATCATTTAACCGTTTTTGTTCCAAACAGTTTCTCTTCTTCGTGTTTATGTGCTCAAAAACAGACCAATTGTGCTCACAACCTGAAGCACTACAAGTTTGGCTAAGGACTCTAATTGCGAACTTTTGAGGACATTGGGCGCCAAAATGACTCCCACCAATATGCTGCAAAGAAAAAGATATTAATTAGTAACTTAGTTCATTTCATTACTTATTTACAAATTACAAGTATTTATAGATAATTTGAATTGTAAATATGTAAACAATTTAACTTGAAAAGAAAAACAAATTGGAATTGCTTACCTGGTTCAACCACATCTCTTGCCATCTTTGCCAAGTTTTTGCCAAAGGTACTGACTATGATACTAAAAAGAGTAAGTTGTTTATGTATTTCCAACTGATCTGCATGGCTAGGGACCATGCACTCCAAGCAATCAATCAATCCATCTCTGACCTCCCCAACCTGCAGATCTCATAGCCGAACTTTATAATGATACTTTGGGTTCAAAAAATACCCCGCTACATGTATAGGATGATGGAGTTGATTGTTCCATTCGTTATCAATGATCTCCCATATTCGGCCATATTTAGCTAACTTATCCTTGTAAGTTGCCCGTATCTGCTCCTTTCTCTGATCCATAGCCTCATAAATGTAGCCCATGACCAATTTTTCCCCATCCATCATCCTTAGCACCTTAACAAGGGGCTCGGTAATTTTCACAAGCTCTGCAAACCTTTTCCAAAAATAATTGTCAAAAACTTTATTTTTGGTGTCTTTGTCATCTTGTTTATGAGCCCACCATGATTCAATCAAATCATTAGAAGAAAAAAATTTCTGCAAGTTTTTTTGTTGAGAATTGAGACAATGTAGCATCAGGAAGTGAGTTGCAAATCCCGTAATTGCAGGCTTAACAAGCTCTTTGCCCCTAGTGTTTTTCCTCATTAGGCTCAATACCCACAAGTGGTTGTAGATGGATTTTGTAATGCACTTGGCATGCTCTACAGTGTTTTTTACCCACTCCACTTTGCCTATTTCAGCACATGGAGTCCAAAATATGGTCTTATATTTGGACTCAAGCATCTTTCCAGCAAGAACATAGTTTGAGGCATTATTTATGATGACCTACACAACATTCTGCTCCCCCACTTCCTGAATAATCTCATCCAAAAGCTCAAATAGAAGGGTTGCATCCTTCACCTTATCAGATGCATCAACTGATCTCAAAAACATGGTTCCTTGAGGGCAAGAAACAAGGAAATTAATGATAGTGCGGTTCTTTCCATCGGTCCATCCATCTGACATGATGGAACAACCTATTTTGAGCCATGACTCTCTATACTTAGCCAAATACTCATCAATGGAAGAAATCTCTTTTTGCAAAAGAGCTCCCCTCAAGTCATGCATAGTAGGGCCTTTGAAGCCCTTTCCTGCAACTATAACAGAGTCCCACATAGCTTGGTAATAAGGTGAGCGAGCAGCATTAAATGGGATATTTGCATCATACCACCATCTAGCAATGTATTGATAAGAAGATTCTTTGCATTGTTTTTTCCAATGTTCATCCAAAGTGGGTTGACGACTTGGCTGGGAGGAAGTGGGATTAGCAGAGGTAGTGGTGGCAGAGGATGAGAAATAACTTTGGATGTTTGTTCTCTTTGTTCCTTTAGATTGTTGGCCAAGAGCAGGAGGAACATAGTGAAAGGGGTCATTGGTGGAAGGGATAGAAGAGGAGTCTTGAATCTCATAATCATCATACCCACTCTCTTTCATGGCTTGTAATAATTCCCTCTTCCTTGAAATTTCTTCTTGGATGGCCTTCTCCCTAGCCTTATTCTCCTCAAACTTTTCAAACTTGGCAAGATATTATGCCCTAACAGGACCTAACACTTCCTTTGGTGCTTCACATGGCTTTACTTGGCTTCTTATCCCAGCCAAGTGTTGTTTTAGTCTGAGAATACCGCCACCTCCAATAGATTTATTGAAAATTTTGTGTATCATTTTTTCATCAATCACATCGCAATGAGCCTATGCAATGTCCTTGGATTTTGGAGCCATGTTGGCTTGAAATAATTAAAATTTGCAAAGAAATCTGCCATTAAAAAGAAAAATTGCAGCTAAGAAAAATGGAAAACCTTGGATAAATTTAGGAAAGAAAATGCATATGTAGCCTACAAAATTTGATAGCGTAGAACTAGAGATTTGATAGCATAGAACACATAAAAATATTTAATACACGGACATCAGTGAAATGAGGAATCCTAAACTAGAAATGCAAACTAGCTTCCAAAATAGCTCCAAGTCCAACTCCAAACCTCCAAAATGACTACTCAAGCAAAAACTCAACACTCTCCAAGCTCCCAATCAAACTCACAAAAACTCCAAACGAGATGTGTGAGGCAAATGAGGGGGGTGAGCTCCTTTTAAAGGCTTGGAGGGGGTGTTTTTGGAGTGAAACAACCCTTATATTCCCCCTCAAAACGCCTAGGAAGCTTTCAAAAAGAGTTTGTGTGGGTCCGTTATCGTCCATCGCGACCTTGGCAATGAACCAGCCGGTTTATGACAAAATCAACCGGTTTGATAATAAATCGATCGGTCGCATCATAAACCAGCCGATTTGGTCTGGTTTTTGTGATTTTTTGGCGAAGTCAGCGCCTAAACCGAGATTTTTGCCTGATTCGACCTGATTGCCTAATGAACCGGTCGGTTTGACCAGATTTCTGTTCATGCCAGCCGGTTTTTAAAACTATGGTCATGATAAAGGAGCTCGACAACCAATGCCACTAACATCAAAGTACATAGAGGTCTTGGTGCTCTTTATTAAATACTAATTCCATACCCTCATACATGACAAAATCCAATGGAAACGTTGCAATCCCCCCAATCTTGAAATCCTAAAAAGTTGTTAAGTCCGTTGGATTTTGAGTGAAATCTAAAATTCTACTTTCACCATATGAAATCCAATGAGGTTGGAACCACTTTCAAACATCCTGAGTCATTTCATGGAAATTTTAAAAATTGAAGTAAAAGGATGAAAATAAAAGATAAAGGAGAATGTCACTTTTACTCTAAGAATTTAACTTTACCATGAATTGCATAGCAATACTCGAGCCATAAGCTTGATTATTAGGGCCATAGAGTTGAATATTAGGCTAGTCTAGGGGGGAATTAGAAGTGGGCCAACCAACTGAAGAAAAAAAAAAGTATATATATATAAAGTATAAAAAAAGGGCATTTTTTTTACGTTGGCTTGCATAGGTACTGTTGACCTCTACTGGTCAACTACCCATGCAGTGCACCCCGTTTTTCTTGACAGAAAGAAGCAGCACCTGATCAGCATGTCTGTGCCATCCTGCCATCATCAGCAGCTTGATCTTTTTGATTGTAAACCCAGTCTGCATGTATTAATTGTAAATAATCTTAGCAGACATGAGTCATGTATGTATTTTGCCTAGGTGGACCTAACTTTCTGATGATAATCTCCGTCCCGGAAGGTTTTTCGTCTCACCGATCCACGGATCGGCAGAGTTTTCCTTCAAACCTGACCCCAAAGCCGGGATTGATTTTGTCATTAGAACTTTAGGAGGATCCTAGTGTGTTGATCTGCTAGATTATCGTGGTGTCGCAGAGCTGGGTGATTTATGAGGGTCTGTATTAAGTGGGCTTGTCCCCTTGAGATGTAAATTGTAAAAGTCATGATGTAATGTGTCCTGAGGGTCGAGAAATGTTTTAAATCCCCTCATGAGTCCTAAGTCCTAGGTCCTAGGTGATGTTTCCGAAAGCTTAGTTCAGTGATCCATGTTAAAGGAATTAAAAATTAAAAAAAATGAATAAAAATAATAAATTAATAAAAAATTAAAAAATGAGGCAAAAACCCTAACTAATAAAATAATAATATTTTAAGTTAATAAATCGACGGATGAGATCAAGAGATGTCTTGATCCTCATCAACGGTCGAGATCATTTCTACATGGATCACTCGAACTAGCCCTTAGGATCATTTCCTTTATATAGGGTCTTAGGGGGTCATTTCAAAATATCTGACCTGTGAGTTGGTACTGAAAAAGCTCTCTTGTAATCTGGTTTTCTGATTAATAAAGAAGACTTTGGGGTTCAAAACCGGCTGGTGTTACTCTCTGGAATTGCTGTGAGATTTTTAGTTTTCTACATATTTCAGTTTTCAGCAGTTAATAATAGCTTGTTTTCAGAGTATTGTGAGTACAGGTATCTTGCTCACGTACTAGGGTTTGAATGCTGTAGGGTTTCTGGAATAATGGCAGGTATCTCCATTATTTCTTGAAATCTAGCAGCATCTCTTGCCCTCTTTACTGATGTTTGCTTGAGGTGTGCAGGAAATCTCTAGGTGAAGGGTATTTGTGGGCGTTTGGGGAAGTTCTGGGCTGAACCAGCCGACTCCCACAGGTTTTTCTTTGCAGAGCCTAGCTGATTTTGGCCCTGGGTTAATCATTAAGAGTTTATTTTCTGTTTTACATGAGAGAATTTTCTTTCTGTTCACAGTAAAGTTCAAATATTATCTGATGTTCGAAAATATTACTGATGTTATAGCTAAATCTGGCATTTCAGGGGCCATAATCTGTAAATTATTAGGCTGATTTAGGGTTTTAAATGTTTGTTTTATTCAGTTTTCACTAGGGTTTTGATTTTGTTCACTGCAAATATTTTTTTTTTTTTTTTTTTTTGATTTTAGGTTAGTTTTGAAGGGTTTTACTTTAAAATTTTGTGTATATCTGTCGGGTTTTGTTTTCTTCTTGCAGGTTACAGACTTGAGACAAGATCTGGAGTTTTCTCGGTCCTTTGGGTGCTGCGTTGATTTATTGACTATTTGTTTGGCTGGCCGTGGAAGCATTAAGGCCCAGAAATCACGTATTGAAGGGAACATATTTCGATTCAAGGGTTCTGCTGTTCTGTTACCCACGTAAAAAACGTCAGGCTGCCTGCAAAATCTGCAAATGCTCAGAATCGACCCGCATGCACTTCGATTTGAATAGCAACGGTGGCCTCAAAACATATCCACGCATTTTATTGATCACCGCTGGAGAAACGTGAATGCAAAGGCGTTTTTTGCTGCTATCTGGTGTTAGAAACCCCCTTCAATTCCTTCAGATCACCAAAATACTCTGCAGCGGCAGCGATAATCTGCGGTTTGAAGGTTAAAGGCATTCAGCGCATTGATAAATCTGGCGAATTCTTTGTTCCCATATCACCATTCATAAATCAATCTGAGCGTGATTTTCTGGGCGGACTAACCGGTCTTCAATCCCATTTATCGACGGTTCGTTTTCAAAATCGTGCCCAAATCTCCAGTTTCGGTGGCCAGACTCGGTGATCGTCCAGCGAAATCCCATTTCACGCCATTTCATTCACGCATAGTATCAGAGCCGCAGACTATTGCTCAGCGTAAAAAGACTCGGACGATTGCTCTGCGTTTTCCCTTTAAATACCTCCTTCTGGTGCCGGAAACCACGAATTTGCAGACTTGGATATCGAAAATCGTGAGAAGATATCAGTGTTTTCTCGAGGGTAAGAACTTCTTCTCTGCGGTACCTCGGTTGCAGTCTTCCTCATGATCCGCGGCGTATGGTAAGGGCTCGTCAGGTATCATAATGTGTTTTCGATTTGAAACCCGCAGTTACTTTTTGGTTAGGGTAGTCACGTCTTTTTTTTTTGATTTCTTCCTTAGGATTTTTTTTTATTTGTATTTTAAATAAATTTTAGAAGCGTTT
This sequence comes from Pinus tabuliformis, assembly GCA_031772625.1. Taxonomy (NCBI): domain Eukaryota; kingdom Viridiplantae; phylum Streptophyta; class Pinopsida; order Pinales; family Pinaceae; genus Pinus; species Pinus tabuliformis. Next base: position 1,788,164,174 of record CM062817.1, on the reverse strand, counting down.
AGCATAGTTACGATTTTAACTTTAGATTTTTTTTAATTTTTTTATAATCGTTTTCTTTTTTATAGATTTTTTTTATGAAAATTAAAAAAGGATTTATTTGAATTAATTTAGGTTTAGTTTATGTTTTAGATTTTTGTTTAGTTAGATTTTATTTTATTAATTTAGATTTGTTTTAATTAACTTTTAATGTGTTAGTTTTATAGCTAGAATTTAGAATGTTTTAAATTAGATTTGTACATACTTTAATATTAAATTTTTTGAGGGTTAGATTTTTATTTTTATTTTTCATTTTCATAAAGTATATAAAAAATAAAAAGGGTTTTAGTTTAGATTTAGAATTTTTGTTTTAGTATAAAAAAAAAAAAAAAAAAAAATTTCGAAAAAAGTATAAAAAACAAAAATTTCGTGGAAAATTTATTTTTTCCTGATTCAGTTGTTTTCATGTTATATCTTTCATGCTGAATTCTCAAGTCGAGATGCGAAATTGATATCTGGTTAATGGTTTACGATTCGTGGTGGTTTAGAGCATTCATTCTTTCAGTTGCTAGATATCGTTTTGGTCATTCTAAGAGCATTGTGAATTAGCTGATGATAGATGATTGCTGTTCATGGTCCATATTTTTATATCATCTAAACAAGTAATCGTTTTAACCATAATCTCTTAAGGCACTGGTCTGCTCAATTAATCAAATCATTTTAGTGCTTATCTTAATCGTGTCTCGTGTCTCCCAACCAACTGGTTGACAATTGTTCTTCATCATCTCTCAGGGTCTACCCCCCTTAGCCGCGAGAGACAGGCTTAAACGGAGGGATCGGGGATCAGAGTGACAGCCCCCGGTCTGAGCGTTGTCGTGTCAATTCGCGTGACAACATTTTTTGGCGTCGTTGCCGGGGACAGAGTTTTTCTGTTCTTGGGGTTTCATCGACATTCAGCTTCTCATCTTCTCATCTCTCATTTGAGCTAGCAGATTCAAATATTTTATATCAGCAGCATCTCTTCGGTTTTGTTTCTTGTTTGGGTGGCGACTCCATTTTTTCTCATTTTTCCCAGACAAGAAGCTTCCCTCATATCTGCTTGTGTTTACTTTTTGGATCTTAGAATCAGAGTCATTGTTCAAGTGGCGACTCCACTTCTTTCATCTTTTGATTTTCTTGAGCAAAGAGCTAGTTCTATCATCCATCTGATCCCTTATTATTTATCATGGATTATTCATTTAAACAATGTCGTTTTATTCACCATCTCCATGATTTTCCAGAAGAGGCCATTTTTAAATTACCTATTTTTTCAGGTGGTGGTCCAATCGCTGTTAGAAGGCATCTAGGCTTGTTTGATCGCATCATGATCATATATTGCAGATCCCCTCAATTTAATCATGAAGATATCAAAATGCGTCTATTTGTCCTTTCTTTAGAAGATGATGCTTTGAATTGGTTTAACAGTTTTCCTAAGGAATCTTTCACTTCTTTAGAAGACATTATTGATGCTTTTAAAGATAAATATGGTCATCCAAACAGCTTGCCTTCTGCCTCTAAAATTGTGCAGCAAAATGAAAGTAATTTAATAAGAGGTCCAGCTGAAAGATCCCAAGACGATTCATCATGTCAGAATGTGTCATCCACCGGAAATATTGCAGTTCATGATAGTGAAAAATCAGGGACAAATAATAGTGAAAGGGAAGAACAAAAGCAAATTATACAAGATCTAATGATGCTGGTAAGAAACATGGAAAGCAATCAAACTAGTCTTATCAATGATGTTAAAACTTTAGGCACCCACCTGGAAAAACGTAATAGGGAGTTGGAGGTTACGCAAAATCAGCATGCTAAGGAAATTGAGGCCATGAAAATTAAATATGAAACAGAAATTAGAAGCATGCAAAGCAAGATGTCAGTCTTAGAGGAGAATATGGTGACCATGAAAGCTGATCATCATAGGGAAATTGACTCTATGACATTCAATCATAACAATCAGTTGGCTGACATGCAAGCGAATCATAAAGAAGAAATAAATTTCATGCAACATTGCTTGATGGACATAGAGGAAAAGAATGATAAAGTAATAAAACACATGCAAGAGCACCATGCCATGCAAATCAGTGCTATAAGGGATGAATGCTCTAGTCAGATGGATGCCATTAGAATACAAGTTCAAAAGATTCAACAATGGTCGGATGATAAGAGAAACCAGGAGCCTTCTCATTTGCCGCAACAAGTTCCATCTTACTATGAGGAGGTCATTAGGTGGATAATTGAAGGTGATCCAGATAAGCGTAAAAACGATAAAAATCAGATGCAGGACACAAAAAGACTTAGCATGCATATCTTACACACTTCATCTGATAGTTTCGAGACAGAAAGTTCCAGCTCATCAGTAATTCATCCTGCCAGAAAGAAAAAGCGCAAGAGGAAGAAAATGAGAAGAAGATTTGACGCATCAGACGGCCGCGAGCTGCTTGATTTTCGGATAGGAAAAAGTCCTACCATATGCAAAATTGGACATGGCACATCCGACAAGCAGCCGACAGATTTGCCTGAAAGCAGGCAAATGCTCAGTATGCACTATATTGAACACATCTGATGCCGTGGGGCATTTTTTGTATTGTATTTCTAACTCTACTCCTCGTCTTTTCAGCGTTTCATTTCTGTTTTAGGATTAGATTTACTTTTCATGTTATTAGATAGTTAATAAATGAGGAGCTTTTATGTGCTTAATGTATATGCTGATTTTTTGGATGGACGCTACTTATTTTTTGTGTTGTATGGATGCAGATTTTGGATTCTCACATTCCTGCAAGCAGCAAAGTGTCCCCAAGTAGAGCCAGATGTTGACCTCTACTGGTCAACTACCCATGCAGTGCACCCCGTTTTTCTTGACAGAAAGAAGCAGCACCTGATCAGCATGTCTGTGCCATCCTGCCATCATCAGCAGCTTGATCTTTTTGATTGTAAACCCAGTCTGCATGTATTAATTGTAAATAATCTTAGCAGACATGAGTCATGTATGTATTTTGCAGTGTTGATAATATCGGTATCGGGAAAATATCGGCGAGGGCCCGGAAAATATCTTATCGGAAATATCGGCGAAAATATCGGCAAAATATCGGCAAATATCGGCAAGCATAAAAAATGCATAATATATTCATTTTTTTCAGATTTCTAAACATATAAAGCAATAACAACATGAACTAAACACATTGGCACATAAATATGAAGAAGGCATTGATATATATGATGTCAAATAGAAATGATACATCAAACTTCAAAGGCGATACCAAATCCTGCTGATCCCTGATAATTGTCCAATCAAGGACTCAAACAAAATAACATCACATATCCTGCTGATCCCTGATAGTGATAATTGTCCAATCAAGGACTCAAACAAAACAACATCACATATATAAAACTTTAAAAGTATTTCATCATCATGAGTTATAAACTTATATGTAGCAAAAGTTGCAAAACAAATAAAACTAGCAGCTATCTATCTGAGACCATTGGCCTCTCCCTAGCAGCTTTCTTTCTGTCTTGTTCAGCAATTGCTTCACGAGCTTTTTGTATAACCTCTGCACTAGAAACCATACAAGGCATCACATCTGCATCATATGCAGAGAGTTTAGCCAGATGGTATTTCAATCGTGTAATCCCTCCTGACATCTTGGTCCCACACAAGTTGCATGATATATATGCCTGATTTGCCCCACCAACAGCCTCCCATACTCCCAAAATGGGTCCAAGGCTTTTGGCATATTTGACATTTGTAGTGAACTAATTCAAACCTAGGGCACAAAAAAAACAAAAAATTGGCATTAAATGAGTATAACTATACAGTGCCCAGCAAACACTCAAGAAACTATTTTAATTTTTAAAGCAGGCTATTGACAAAGGACATAGACATCTGAAATTTGAATTTGATATATCATATTAGTACTAGTTTTAAGTTAAAACTTTTAACTTTTGATTGACAAAGGAGATAAACACCTAGAAGCATCATATATTAGCACTTAGATTGAGGTTATAACTTATAAGGAAGGTGATTGGAGGTGATATTAGTAATTTAGTACTAGTTTGAGGTCACAAGCAAGGGGATTGACAAAATTCAAACACCTGGAAGCTATCCCTGGTATCAGATTGAGGGAAGATAAGGCAATTCTTAAGCACAAGCAATAAGCTCTATGCAGATTTTCTGCTCAGAACCTTCATTTGACAGGCTGGGCATATGGATAATCATTTATATGGTGGTTATACTCTTTCAAGGTTTGATCTATGTCTGAGTTTTTGGCCCTCTGTGCTCAGCCCTGAAGCCAAGATAGACCTGAGTTTCAGCCCCTCTAAAGGCCTCAGTCTCGGCCTTCTGTAAGGTCTGTTATAGACCTGAGTTTCTGCCTCTGTGGAAAGCTGTTAGAGACCTTACTTTCGGCCTCTGTGAAGCATGACCAGACCTCTGTTTCGGCCCTGAAATAACACATAATTACAGCCTATACCTGTGACACTGCTTGACATTCGGACAGGTAGATAATTGATGGAACACCTTGTCTTTTAAGCAGACTTTTGAAGGTATGCTTGGTTTAGTTTGAAGATATTCTTGGGAGCATTTTTAAGGTATAGCAATATATTACCAAGTTACCAACACTGGAGCATTACCAATACTGGAGCATTCGGTATGAGAGAGCCGCATTTATAATATATATTACCAAGTTATATATATATGGAAGAAAATCATTTACGTTCACATGTTTTACCCTTAAAGAAGTTGGATTCTCTCTTTCCGAAACGTAATGAATGGTGCACAATGTAAATGAAAGTGCTTCTACGGTTCTACCTCGAAATTTCTTTGGCAAAAGAGTTGAGGATTCAGATAAATCCCTCTTGCTGTAATACATGAAGTTTGAACATACCGAATCCACTGAAGTTTGAACATTAAGATAGCAATAGCATACCTGTAAACCGGAACCCTCCTTCGCAGCCAAAGTTCAAACCCTCGGGCCTCCTTCGCAGCGTCTCCAGCAGCCAGCTCTCACGAAAACGAAATCGCATTGACGTGAAACAAAATGTCAAAAACCAAAAACCCAATTTATAAAGCCCGCCGGCGATATTTACCATCGTCGCGCGATATTTATGAAAATATCGCCGAAATCTCGCAAATATCGCGCGATATTCAAAACAGGCAAATATCGCGATTTTTTCGGGGCGATATTTCGGCTCGCCGAAAATATCGCGATATTTACGAAATATCGGCGATATTATCAACACTGGTATTTTGCCTAGGTGGACCTAACTTTCTGATGATAATCTCCGTCCCAGAAGGTTTTTCGTCTCACCGATCCACGGAACGGCAGAGTTTTCCTTCAAACCTGACCCCAAAGCCGGGATTGATTTTGTCATTAGAACTTTAGGAGGATCCTAGTGTGTTGATCTGCTAGATTATCGTGGTGTCGCAGAGCTGGGTGATTTATGAGGGTCTGTATTAAGTGGGCTTGTCCCCTTGAGATGTAAATTGTAAAAGTCATGATGTAATGTGTCCTGAGGGTCGAGAAATGTTTTAAATCCCCTCATGAGTCCTAAGTCCTAGGTCCTAGGTGATGTTTCCGAAAGCTTAGTTCAGTGATCCATGTTAAATGAATTAAAAATTAAAAAAAATGAATAAAAATAATAAAATAATAAAAAATTAAAAATGAGGCAAAAACCCTAACTAATAAAATAATAATATTTTAAGTTAATAAATCGACGGATGAGATCAAGAGATGTCTTGATCCTCATCAACGGTCGAGATCATTTCTACATGGATCACTCGAACTAGCCCTTAGGATCATTTCCTTTATATAGGGTCTTAGGGGGTCATTTCAAAATATCTGACCTGTGAGTCTGTACTGAAAAAGCTCTCTTGTAATCTGATTTTCTGATTAATAAAGAAGACTTTGGGGTTCAAAACTGGCTGGTGTTACTCTCTGGAATTGCTGTGAGATTTTTAGTTTTCTGCATATTTCAGTTTTCAGCAGTTAATAATAGCTTGTTTTCAGAGTATTGTGAGTACAGGTATCTTGCTCACGTACTAGGGTTTGAATGTTGTAGGGTTTCTGGAATAATGGCAGGTATCTCCATTATTTCTTGAAATCTAGCAGCATTTCTTGCCCTCTTTACTGATGTTTGCTTGAGGTGTGCAGGAAATCTTTAGGTGAAGGGTATTTGTGGGCGTTTGGGGAAGTTCTGGGCTGAACCAGCCGACTCCCACAGGCTTTTCTTTGCAGAGCCTAGCTGATTTTGGCCCTGGGTTAATCATTAAGAGTTTATTTTCTGTTTTACATGAGAGAATTTTCTTTCTATTCACAGTAAAGTTCAAATATTATCTGATGTTCGAAAATATTACTGATGTTATAGCTAAATCTGGCATTTCAGGGGCCATAATCTGTAAATTATTAGGCTGATTTAGGGTTTTAAATGTTTGTTTTATTCAGTTTTCACTAGGGTTTTGATTTTGTTTACTGCAATTTTTTTTTATTTTTTTTTTTCGATTTTAGGTTAGTTTTGAAGGGTTTTACTTTAAAATTTTGTGTATATCTGTCGGGTTTTGTTTTCTTCTTGCAGGTTACAGACTTGAGACAAGATCTGGAGTTTTCTCGGTCCTTTGGGTGCTGCGTTGATTTATTGACTATTTGTTTGGCTGGCCGTGGAAGCATTAAGGCCCAGAAATCACGTATTGAAGGGAACATATTTCGATTCAAGGGTTCTGCTGTTCTGTTACCCACGTAAAAAACGTCAGGCTGCCTGCAAAATCTGCAAATGCTCAAAATCGACCCGCATGCACTTCGATTTGAATAGCAACGGTGACCTCAAAACATATCCACGCATTTTATTGATCATCGCTGGATAAACGTGAATGCAAAGGCGTTTTTTGCTGCTATCTGGTGTTAGAAACCCCCTTCAATTCCTTCAGATCACCAAAATACTCTGCAGCGGCAGCGATAATCTGCGGTGTGAAGGTTAAAGGCATTCAGCGCATTGATAAATCTGGCGAATCCTTTGTTCCCATATCACCATTCATAAATCAATCTGAGCGTGATTTTCTGGGCGGACTAACCGGTCTTCAATCCCATTTATCGACGGTTCGTTTTCAAAATCGTGCCCAAATCTCCAGTTTCGGTGGCCAGACTCGGTGATCGTCCAGCGAAATCCCATTTCACGCCATTTCATTCACGCATAGTATCAGAGCCGCAGACTATTACTCAGCGTAATAAGACTCGGACGATTGCTCTGCGTTTTCCCTTTAAATACCTCCTTCTGGTTCCGGAAACCACGAATTTGCAGACTTGGGTATCGAAAATCGTGAGAAGATATCAGTGTTTTCTCGAGGGTAAGAACTTCTTCTCTGCGGTACCTCGGTTGCAGTCTTCCTCATGATCCGCGGCGTATGGTAAGGGCTCGTCAGGTATCATAATGTGTTTTCGATTTGAAACCCACAGTTACGTTTTGGTTAGGGTAGTCACGTCTTTTTTTTTTTATTTCTTCCTTAGGATTTTTTTTTTTATTTGTATTTTAAATAAATTTTAGAAGCGTTTAGCATAGTTACGATTTTAACTTTAGATTTTTTTAATTTTTTTATAATCGTTTTCTTTTTTATAGATTTTTTTTTATGAAAATTAAAAAAGGATTTATTTGAATTAATTTAGGTTTAGTTTATGTTTTAGATTTTTGTTTAGTTAGATTTTATTTTGTTAATTTAGATTTGTTTTAATTAACTTTTAATGTGTTAGTTTTATAGCTAGAATTTAGAATGTTTTAAATTAGATTTGTACATACTTTAATATTAAATTTTTTGAGGGTTAGATTTTTATTTTTATTTTTCATTTTCATAAAGTATATAAAAAATAAAAAGGGTTTTAGTTTAGATTTAGAATTTTTGTTTTAGTATAAAAAAAAAAAAAAAAAAAATTCGAAAAAAGTATAAAAAATAAAAATTTCGTGGAAAATTTATTTTTTCCTGATTCAGTTGTTTTCATGTTATATCTTTCATGCTGAATTCTCAAGTCGAGATGCGAAATTGATATCTGGTTAATGGTTTACGATTCGTGGTGGTTTAGAGCATTCATTCTTTCAGTTGCTGGATATCGTTTTGGTCATTCTAAGAGCATTGTGAATTAGCTGATGATAGATGATTGCTGTTCATGGTCCATATTTTTATATCATCTAAACAAGTAATCGTTTTAACCATAATCTCTTAAGGCACTAGTCTGCTCAATTAATCAAATCATTTTAGTGCTTATCTTAATCGTGTCTCGTGTCTCCCAACCAACTGGTCGACAGTTGTTCTTCATCATCTCTCAGGGTCTACCCCCCTTAGCCGCGGGAGACAGGCTTAAACGGAGGGATCGGGGATCAGAGTGACAGCCCCCGGTCTGAGCGTTGTCGTGTCAATTCGCTCGACAACATTTTTTGGCGCCGTTGCCGGGGACAGAGTTTTTCTGTTCTTGGGGTTTCATCGACATTCAGCTTCTCATCTTCTCATCTCTCATTTGAGCTGGCAGATTCAAATATTTTATATCAGCAGCATCTCTTCGGTTTTGTTTCTTGTTTGGGTGGCGACTCCATTTTTTCTCATTTTTCCCAGACAAGAAGCTTCCCTCATATCTGCTTGTGTTTACTTTTTGGATCTTAGAATCAGAGTCATTGTTCAAGTGGCGACTCCACTTCTTTCATCTTTTGATTTTCTTGAGCAAAGAGCTAGTTCTATCATCCATCTGATCCCTTATTATTTATCATGGATTATTCATTTAAACAATGTCGTTTTATTCACCATCTCCATGATTTTCCAGAAGAGGCCATTTCTAAATTACCTATTTTTTCAGGTGGTGGTCCAATCGCTGTTAGAAGGCATCTAGGCTTGTTCGATCGCATCATGATCATATATTGCAGATCCCCTCAATTTAATCATGAAGATATCAAAATGTGTCTATTTGTCCTTTCTTTAGAAGATGATGCTTTGAATTGGTTTAACAGTTTTCCTAAGGAATCTTTCACTTCTTTAGAAGACATTATTGATGCTTTTAAAGATAAATATGGTCATCCAAACAGCTTGCCTTCTGCCTCTAAAATTGTGCAGCAGAATGAAAGTAATTTAATAAGAGGTCCAGCTGAAAGATCCCAAGACGATTCATCATGTCAGAATGTGTCATCCACCGGAAATATTGCAGTTCATGATAGTGAAAAATCAGGGACAAATAATAGTGAAAGGGAAGAACAAAAGCAAATTATACAAGATCTAATGATGTTGGTAAGAAACATGGAAAGCAATCAAACTAGTCTTATCAATGATGTTAAAACTTTAGGCACCCACCTGGAAAAACGTAATAGGGAGTTGGAGGTTACGCAAAATCAGCATGCTAAGGAAATTGAGGCCATGAAAATTAAATATGAAACAGAAATTAGAAGCATGCAAAGCAAGATGTCAGTCTTAGAGGAGAATATGGTGACCATGAAAGCTGATCATCATAGGGAAATTGACTCTATGACATTCAATCATAACAATCAGTTGGCTGACATGCAAGCGAATCATAAAGAAGAAATAAATTTCATGCAACATTGCTTGATGGACATAGAGGAAAAGAATGATAAAGTAATAAAACACATGCAAGAACACCATGCCATGCAAATCAGTGCTATAAGGGATGAATGCTCTAGTCAGATGGATGCCATTAGAATACAAGTTCAAAAGATTCAACAATGGTCGGATGATAAGAGAAACCAGGAGCCTTCTCATTTGCCGCAACAAGTTCCATCTTACTATGAGGAGGTCATTAGGTGGATAATTGAAGGTGATCCAGATAAGCGTAAAAACGATAAAAATCAGATGCAAGACACAAAAAGACTTAGCATGCATATCTTACACACTTCATCTGATAGTTTCGAGACAGAAAGTTCCAGCTCATCAGTAATTCATCCTGCCAGAAAGAAAAAGCGCAAGAGGAAGAAAATGAGAAGAAGATTTGACGCATCAGACGGCTGCGAGCTGCTTGATTTTCGGATAGGAAAAAGTCCTACCATATGCAAAATTGGACATGGCACATCCGACAAGCAGCCGACAGATTTGCCTGAAAGCAGGCAAATGCTCAGTATGCACTATATTGAACACATCTGATGCCGTGGGGCATTTTTTGTATTGTATTTCTAACTCTACTCCTCGTCTTTTCAGCGTTTCATTTCTGTTTTAGGATTAGATTTACTTTTCATGTTATTAGATAGTTAATAAATGAGGAGCTTTTATGTGCTTAATGTATATGCTGATTTTTTGGATGGACGCTACTTATTTTTTGTGTTGTATGGATGCAGATTTTGGATTCTCACATTCCTGCAAGCAGCAAAGTGTCCCCAAGTAGAGCCAGATGTTGACCTCTACTGGTCAACTACCCATGCAGTGCACCCCGTTTTTCTTGACAGAAAGAAGCAGCACCTGATCAGCATGTCTGTGCCATCCTGCCATCATCAGCAGCTTGATCTTTTTGATTGTAAACCCAGTCTGCATGTATTAATTGTAAATAATCTTAGCAGACATGAGTCATGTATGTATTTTGCCTAGGTGGACCTAACTTTCTGATGATAATCTCCGTCCCGGAAGGTTTTTCGTCTCACCGATCCACGGATCGGCAAAGTTTTCCTTCAAACCTGACCCCAAAGCCGGGATTGATTTTGTCATTAGAACTTTAGGAGGATCCTAGTGTGTTGATCTGCTAGATTATCGTGGTGTCGCAGAGCTGGGTGATTTACGAGGGTCTGTATTAAGTGGGCTTGTCCCCTTGAGATGTAAATTGTAAAAGTCATGATGTAATGTGTCCTGAGGGTCGAGAAATGTTTTAAATCCCCTCATGAGTCCTAAGTCCTAGGTCCTAGGTGATGTTTCCGAAAGCTTAGTTCAGTGATCCATGTTAAATGAATTAAAAATTAAAAAATGAATAAAAATAATAAAATAATAAAAAATTAAAAAATGAGGCAAAAACCCTAACTAATAAAATAATAATATTTTAAGTTAATAAATCGACGGATGAGATCAAGAGATGTCTTGATCCTCATCAACGGTCGAGATCATTTCTACATGGATCACTCGAACTAGCCCTTAGGATCATTTCCTTTATATAGGGTCTTAGGGGGTCATTTCAAAATATCTGACCTGTGAGTTGGTACTGAAAAAGCTCTCTTGTAATCTGGTTTTCTGATTAATAAAGAAGACTTTGGGGTTCAAAACCGGCTGGTGTTACTCTCTGGAATTGCTGTGAGATTTTTAGTTTTCTGCATATTTCAGTTTTCAGCAGTTAATAATAGCTTGTTTTCAGAGTATTGTGAGTACAGGTATCTTGCTCACGTACTAGGGTTTGAATGCTGTAGGGTTTCTGGAATAATGGTAGGTATCTCCATTATTTCTTGAAATCTAGCAACATCTCTTGCCCTCTTTACTGATGTTTGCTTGAGGTGTGCAGGAAATCTTTAGGTGAAGGGTATTTGTGGGCGTTTGGGGAAGTTCTAGGCTGAACCAGCCGACTCCCATAGGCTTTTCTTTGCAGAGCCTAGCTGATTTTGGCCCTGGGTTAATCATTAAGAGTTTATTTTCTGTTTTACATGAGAGAATTTTCTTTCTGTTCACAGTAAAGTTCAAATATTATCTGATGTTCGAAAATATTACTGATGTTATAGCTAAATCTGGCATTTCAGGGGCCATAATCTGTAAATTATTAGGCTGATTTAGGGTTTTAAATGTTTGTTTTATTCAGTTTTCACTAGGGTTTTGATTTTGTTTACTGCAAATTTTTTTTTTTTTTTTTTTTTTTTTTTTTTTTTTTTTTTTTTTTTTATTTTAGGTTAGTTTTGAAGGGTTTTACTTTAAAATTTTGTGTATATCTGTCGGGTTTTGTTTTCTTCTTGCAGGTTACAGACTTGAGACAAGATCTGGAGTTTTCTCGGTCCTTTGGGTGCTGCGTTGATTTATTGACTATTTGTTTGGCTGGCAGTGGAAGCATTAAGGCCCAGAAATCACGTATTGAAGGGAACATATTTCGATTCAAGGGTTCTGTTGTTCTGTTACCCACGTAAAAAACGTCAGGCTGCCTGCAAAATCTGCAAATGCTCAAAATCGACCCGCATGCACTTCGATTTGAATAGCAACGGTGGCCTCAAAACATATCCACGCATTTTATTGATCACCGCTGGAGAAACGTGAATGCAAAGGCGTTTTTTGCTGCTATCTGGTGTTAGAAACCCCCTTCAATTCCTTCAGATCACCAAAATACTCTGCAGCGGCAGCGATAATCTGCGGTGTGAAGGTTAAAGGCATTCAGCGCATTGATAAATCTGGCGAATCCTTTGTTCCCATATCACCATTCATAAATCAATCTGAGCGTGATTTTCTGGGCGGACTAACCGGTCTTCAATCCCATTTATCGACGGTTCGTTTTCAAAATCGTGCCCAAATCTCCAGTTTCGATGGCCAGACTCGGTGATCGTCCAGCGAAATCCCATTTCACGCCATTTCATTCACGCATAGTATCAGAGCTGCAGACTATTGCTCAGCGTAATAAGACTCGGACGATTGCTCTGCGTTTTCCCTTTAAATACCTCCTTCTGGTGCCGGAAACCACGAATATGCAGACTTGGGTATCGAAAATCGTGAGAAGATATCAGTGTTTTCTCGAGGGTAAGAACTTCTTCTCTGCGATACCTCGGTTGCAGTCTTCCTCATGATCCGCGGCGTATGGTAAGGGCTCGTCAGGTATCATAATGTGTTTTCGATTTGAAACCCGCAGTTACGTTTTGGTTAGGGTAGTCACGTCTTTTTTTTTTGATTTCTTCCTTAGGATTTTTTTTTTTATTTGTATTTTAAATAAATTTTAGAAGCGTTTAGCATAGTTACGATTTTAACTTTAGATTTTTTTTAATTTTTTTATAATCGTTTTCTTTTTTATAGATTTTTTTTTATGAAAATTAAAAAAGGATTTATTTGAATTAATTTAGGTTTAGTTTATGTTTTAGATTTTTGTTTAGTTAGATTTTATTTTGTTAATTTAGATTTGTTTTAATTAACTTTTAATGTGTTAGTTTTATAGTTAGAATTTAGAATGTTTTAAATTAGATTTGTACATACTTTAATATTAAATTTTTTGAGGGTTAGATTTTTATTTTTATTTTTCATTTTCATAAAGTATATAAAAAATAAAAAGGGTTTTAGTTTAGATTTAGAATTTTTGATTTAGTATAAAAAAAAAAAAAAAAAAAAAAAAATTCGAAAAAAGTATAAAAAATAAAAATTTCGTGGAAAATTTATTTTTGCTTGATTCAGTTGTTTTCATGTTATATCTTTCATGCTGAATTTTCAAGTCGAGATGCGAAATTGATATCTGGTTAATGGTTTACGATTCATGGTGGTTTAGAGCATTCATTCTTTCAGTTGCTGGATATCGTTTTTGGTCATTCTAAGAGCATTGTGAATTAGCTGATGATAGATGATTGCTGTTCATGGTCCATATTTTTATATCATCTAACAAGTAATCGTTTTAACCATAATCTCTTAAGGCACTGGTCTGCTCAATTAATCAAATCATTTTAGTGCTTATCTTAATCGTGTCTCGTGTCTCCCAACCAACTGGTCGACAGTTGGTCTTCATCATCTCTCAGGGTCTACCCCCCTTAGCCGCGGGAGACAGGCTTAAACGGAGGGATCGGGGATCAGAGTGACAGCCCCCGGTCTGAGCGTTGTCGTGTCAATTCGCGCGACAACAGGTACAAACTGCACGGAACCAGTACTAAAACGGTCAATTTCGTTACAAAACTGGTCGGTTTGGTACCAACTTGGTCTATTCCGGTTCGGACTGATTTTTGGCCAAAGACGGTTAGTTCCATTACAGAACTGACCGGTTTGGTACCAAATTGGCCTTTTCCAGTTTGGACCGATTTTTGGCCAAAAATAGTCAGACCGGCCAATTCCACTGGTTTCGGTCCAGTTCTGATAACACTAATTTGAAAATATCATTAATAGATTTGGTTGTCCTAAAAGTCTCAACAGTGACCAGGGCTCACATTTTATCAATGAGATAGTTAGTTCGTTGCTCCATAATTTTATGATTCAACACCACAAAAGCAGCCCTTATCACTCGCAAGCGAATGGAACTATTGAAGCCTTTAATAAAATCCTCGAGAATGATCTCACTAAAGTTTGCTCCACGAATAGGGACAGTTGGGATGAGCGGGTTCCAGCAACTTTATGGGCTTATCACACTATAGTTAAGTGATTGCACAAGTATACACCATTTCAACTTGTTTATGGATGGGAAGCAGTGGTTCCAGTAGAATTCATAGTCCCCAATCTTTTCATTGCTCAAGCCACCAAAATGAAAGATGATGAGTCCATTTATGAACGATTACAGGAGTTATGGCAATTGGATGAGCATTGGTTCCTTGCAAACTTTCATCACATTGTTGAAAAGAAAGGAAAAAAGCTTGACATGACAAGCACATTAAGAAGAAATCATTTTCAGTTGGAGACCAAGTACTACTTTATGACAGCAAATATCTTAAGCATCTAGGTAAATTACAAATGCATTGGCTTGGACCATTTTATGTTGCGGAGATTCGAGACTCTGGAGCTATCAAGCTTCCTCAACTGGTTGGTATCCTTTTACCTAGTTGGGTGAATGGCGCAGCGATGCATGCTTGAATCCCTACTATGGTTTGTAAAATTATTTTGATTTTGAATGCTCTTTGAAAGTGCAGTATTAATTAATTTAGAGTTCAGTCAGTTGCGTCAGTCTTAGTCAGAGTCTATGTATTCTTTGGTCTTGTGTTTAGTTGCGTCAATAAAATTATTTCCACTTAGTTGCGCCCCACGACAACTCATTGTGGTCGGGGAGGTGTCATCGTGTCCTCTCTGTCAAATCATTAGTCATAAATATGCATCTATTCTGCCATTTAAGTCTCGTCCTTCCCTTAATAGTTGTATGTTACATTTAGTAACATTTCCAATATAATTTAGTTAATATCCCAATCTTGTCAGTCAATGATTTAAATTCTATGGGCAAGTTGAGTGATTTTATTGGTCTTTGTGCAGATTTTCAGATTCCCATTGATTTGCTCACGTATTGCTTCCATTGGGTAATAGTCCAATCTTTTCGAAGTCCCGCCATGTGTTTTATATAGCCCCTGCCTCTTGCTATTTCTTTAGCATTGCACTTGTGTTTTCATCGAGTTTCCATCTTGGCTCCTGTTTCTTCTGCATCTAAGTCTCCACCTTGTTGTCGACCCCCTGTTTATCTTGTCTACACCCGTCACTCGTCCTCAATGGGTCATTCTACAAAACTCGTCATTATCCTGTTCCCTTTTGACCCTCACATTCACACCACAGACGACCTTTTGGGGAAATATGAGAAGGCTACCCTGGTCGACCATGATTTGTCTAACCTCTTTCCTGCACTCTGTTTTGATGCCTTCATGCAACTAAATTCGCGACCCCATACCCAAGCCTCTCATAAGATTAAGCAAGACTTTCGCACTCTAAACTTATCAGCCTTGATGACACTCCGGGACCTGCCTGTCTTTGGCACTAGATGTGAGGTTATGCATTGTACCAAATTCCTGATCAGTAGACTTCATAAGGGTTCCTTATGGCTGGATAGGGAATACCCAATTCATGTTGATGATATCTATAGGCTCACAGGCTTATTGGTCTATGCTAAGGATGTTTCTACAGCGTTTCAGAGGGTTTCCAAGCGTAGCAAGAAGGCAGTTGATTAAAATCTCTATACAAAATATGGCACCCAGCACAAGGGGTGTGGCACAGTAATTGATTTGATTAATAACGAGCAAATTAAGTTTTCCTACTATATTATTTTCGAGAAGCTTATGCGACATTACACAAAAGGGGAATGTTCCTTGGATGCTATCTTTGTCATCGAGGTCTGCAACAATGGCATACAACTCAATTGGTCAAGTTTCCTGTTAAATGAGCTCTTCGAGGCCTGCGAAGATGTTCATAAGCGTGCCACATATTTTATCTTTGGCTACTTAGCTATCCCCTTGGCTATGATGAAATGGCGTCCCCCAGAAGGCCAAGCCTTTGCTGAAGTTGCAGATGGAGAGCCATATGCTTATGCATATGCTCCTTGGAGAACTGTCGTCGACTTTGCTAATATGGAATAGAATGAACAAGATTTTGCAAAGTGGTACAATAAGATGGTCGAGGTCACACACTATATACCTAGGGTGTCATTTCCTATGATGACTGAGGGTGAACGCATCTACTCTTTCGAGGGGATGATGCCACGCAAGACTGTAGATGACACTTCGTTATCCTCTAAGAAATGTCACACGGATTTTGAGCAAGACCTCCAGTCGTTGCTAAAGAAAGCCCAGGAGTATGTTTCATTAGTGTACAACACTATGTCTGAGGTAGGTTCTATGGTCTATTCCGATACACCAATCTCTGTAGTTAATCATGTTTTTGTTGCTCCACCTACCATGGTCGAAACCTTTCCCATGTCCACGACTTCAGCTGCGATTTCCCCTGGGTCGTGTCATCCAAATCCCCAGCCTACATCCTCTGGTGTCATTGATCTTACTAACAAAGGCGCCCCTAAGACCCATGAATCTGATCCCATTCATGAAGAACAACAAACCCCCTCCAATCCTCACTCCACTCATTCGTCACCTCACACTACCTCGAAAGCCACTATTTTTTATTGTCTCGATCACAGAACTACCCTCGACAATACTAGAACTGCTGCTATGGGAACTGATTCTTTCTTTGTATACCCCGTTATTGTCCCTAAGACTACCGCCACTACACAGACTTAGGCAGAGGAAGTCATAATCTCGGCGATACCTTCACCTATTGTCCCTCCACTAGAGCCCACTCCAGTATTTTCAATTGAGCAAGTCACCACATTTGCTACTGACCCTGCAAATTGTCGCGAAGTTCTTTCCTTGGTTACCCAGCAATAGGATCTCATTCCTCTACTAATTAGACCAATTCTTGCTCAATTGTGCATGGAAATCCGGAAAGAACAAAGACAAGACCAAGAATCCTCACACCACGGCCATTCTGAAAAGTCGGTTGCCAACAGACAAACCCTGCAAGCTTGATTCCCACCCTCTAATACTCTTTCCATTGATGACCTCCAGAACTGGTCAACATCTCACATGTTTCAATTTATTAGAGCTTCGGCCACATAGTTAGAAGACCGCCTTGCTCTTGCTGACTCTAGGTATAGTGAACTTTTTTTGACTTACGAGCAATAGCGACAACAAATCGCTTTGGTTATGTTACCGCTCAAACTAGCAGGGATCCTAGAGGGGGCACTTGCTAGGTCAAGAGCAACAATGAAGCTAAATCCCACCGTCACCACAACTAAAGCTTCCTACTCTTTACGGAATTTCACCAATGGGAGGAGACACAATATATAAAGAATCACTTATGAAGGATAGATCAACTAAGATGGATGATGACCCTTTCCTAGGAGAGACTCAAGAGTAGGACTTGCTTGCCTTTTAAGCAAGGTACAAGGTTCTCTAAGATAGGGGAATAGGGATTTGAGGGCTTGGCTTAGCGAATGTGACTTGTAAAGGAGTTTCCTAAACCCTAAAATCCTTATGGAGCTTGGTTTCCCAAGTGGTTTTTGAAGAGTTGACTTTGATAAGACGTGGGACCACACGAGACCAAGTGTACCCAGGTTAGGTCAAGAGGATACAATTTACCAACCAATGATATGCTTGACCTAATAAGGGAGGGGAAAGGGATCAAGGAATGAATTTTTAATGGAAGGCAATGCAAGGATCCTAGTGAGGTTTCTAGCCTAAGGGAAACCAACAGCAAGAATTGGTCTTCAAGCTACAACTTGCGATATCTCAAGATCCCACCATCGGAATCTCATGAAATTTGGAGGGCTTCTTAAGGACACACCAACGCAGTTGTGGACCCAAAATCGAAGTATTTGGATGTATAGATCATGAGATAATTGATGCCCTAGGTGACCTAGAGGACTAGACCTAAAGGAGGAAATGGGAGATGGAAAATAGGTTTAAGGTGATCACCTTTGGGTGGACCAATACCTAATACTTTGGGGAGATTGGAGTCAGGTAGAATTATGACTATGGACCTTTGAATTTTCTAGGTCAAGGAGGCCTCAAAGACAACTTCGTTTTGCACTAGGGAAGCAACAAAAGGAGTTCCAAAGACGTTATACTTTGTTTTGCAAGATAAATGGTTTGTTAAGATGAATTTCAGTAATGAAACATCCCTAGGAACATTCATTGATTATACATGGCCCACACATGAAACATTCACTATCCAAAAACAAAATTTCTGCAACTTCGCATGAGAGATGCAACAAATAAGCCCTAGTATAGCAAAATCTCAGCAACAATGTACGTGACAAAATTAGAAGGAAAGAATAACATTTAAAATTTACTTACATGTAAAAGAATATATCCAGCCATCCAAAAAATTGCCATCAAGAAGCTCCAAGACATGAAAATTATCCAAACATCAAAATTCATTCCATGCTCCAAAAATTCGTCCTCCAAGAAAAACAGCGAAAATCTCTCAAGCGATATTAGTTCCAAATCCAAGGGACGATGCTAAAATGAATCCTCGTCACTTCTATTTATACACTTCTAATGAGTTCGATTTAGCTACTTGGGCTTACATTAGACCCAAAAATAAAATAATGTGCAAAACAACTAACTTTTGGTGATAAGCCCACCAAACTAGCTCATAAACAAAAGAATAAGTCTCTCAAGAGATCGAATGATCAATAATACATGTTGTTGGGCCTTCTAAGAAGCTTGATGAAGTCCATAAGTGCCATAATGATGAATAGGACTCCCAAAAGTAGTGGACAAGGGGTTGGTCCCTTGCTCTCCAAATCAGTGTTGAAAATATCGGTATCGGCAAAATATCAGCGAGGGTCCAGAAAATATCTTATCGGCAAATATCGGGAAGCATAAAAAATGCATAATATATTCATTTTTTTCAAATTTTTAAACATATAAAGCAATAACAACATGAAATAAACACATTGGCACATATATATGAAGAAAGCACTAATATATATGATGTCAAATAGAAATGATACATCAAAGGCAATACCAAATCCTGCTGATCCCTAATAATTGTCCATTCAAGGACTCAAATGTGGAGAACCAATACAAAATAACATCACATATATAAAAGTATCTCATCATCATGAGTTATATGTAGCATAACAAATAAAATTAGCAGCTATCTATCTAAAATCACTGCCCTCTCCCTATTTTACGGGAAAACATGATAGGTTGTTTGCCAGGCTTGCCCCTAGTAGTAGAAGGCCCTGACCCTGCTTTTGCAGCTAATGTCAAATAATGAGTGCTAGGTATGGAGTTGTGCTCTCCTATATCTATAGCAGATGGTGTTGATGTTGATGCTCCCACAGTGTCCTCCTCCTCCTCATCCTCCTGCTCCTTCGAGTGCTGCTCCTCCTTCGAGTCCTCCTCCTCTTGCTGCCCCTGCTCTAATGGATCATCTAGCTCTAACCATGAAGGTGACTCCTCCAAGATGGGCTCCTCAGACTCCATCCTCCACTGAAACAATACATCAATATTGTCTAAGAAAATGGCATCTGGATCCATTGGTGCTTCTATTTGCCTCACTCGAAGTCGGATGTTGTAATGCACATACACTAAATCATTAAGGCGTGCGAACTCCAACCTGTAAGAGTGTCAAAAAACTAATGAGTCTTGACTCTTGACACTTGAAGGTCATAAATTAAAAATTAAAAATTACAATAAGTGTAATTGCTCAACTGAACGTTGGAGCTCAAAGTTATACCTGTTGTACTTTTTTGTGTGTATTTTTTCAAAGTTTAAAACATAATTAAACTTTCAAATAAAAATTACATAATTGAATTTAAAAAAAATAGAATTATAAGTAAGGAAATTCTAAATTGAAAATTCTAATTTCTAATGAGTGATGACTTGTCACTTATGTGGCATGAAGAGGGTCCTTTCCCTAATAGCATCATCAAAGCCAAATAGGCCAACACAACCCCGATAATACTGTATCTTGTGATTGATTTTGCTATGAAGCTCAGGATCAAGTACCATCCTATGAATACAGGAATGGAGCCCTTCCATCACCTCGCCATCAAAATCAAAGCCGCATTTGTATGAAAATGCGGGGTTGAAGAAGAGTGCTACTGCATGAATGGGTCGATGAAGCATCCCTGTCCACCGACTATCAATCATATCCCATAACATCATATGCCTATCAAGGCCAGCAGAACCCTTGTCAACATAATAAGAAAGAATGGCCTCCTTGGCCCTATCCATGGCCTCATACAAATAAGCCATTGCAGGCTTCTCCCCATCTACTAATCTGAGAACTTTTACTATAGGTTCACTAACTGAGCATGCTTCTTCTACTCCACGCCAAAACGTCTTAGAGTACACCATTTTTGCAATGGCTTTCCCGTCCTGTCTCCTGCTGTATCTACAATTACGCCAGTCATCAGACACAAACATTTGCTTCAACTCGAACTGACATCGAAGCAAAGACTGAAGAGTAATAAAGTTTGTGGCAAAACATGTGATCGCAGGATGCTGCAAGTTGCAACTCCTTATTTCTAGTGAACTTCCTCATGAGGCTAAGAACAAAAGCATGATTATAAATAAACTTGGGGACGCTCCTAGCCATATCAACCGCCTCTTTGATGAAAGAGAGATTCCGCATATCCTCAAGCAACAAATCGAGACAATGTGATGCACATGGAGTCCAGAACAATGTGTGATGCCTCTCCATAAGAATCTTGCCAGCAGACACATAATTAGCTGCATTGTCTGTTATGACTTGCACCACATTCTGCACACTAATCTCCCGAATGAACCCATCTAACAACTCACATATCATTGCTACATCTTTGATATGTTCTGATGCATCCACCAATTTAATAAACATTGTACCTTTAGGACAATGTACCAAGAAATTTAGAAGGGTCCTATCGTTCCTATCTGTTCAACCATCAAACATCACTGTGCATCCAGTGACTTCCCATGTTTTTTTCAACTCCGCCAATCTAGAGTTGATGTCCTGCTTTTCTGCTTGAAGAATTGGCCCCTGCAACTCCTCATATGTAGCACTTTTGTACCCTGGGCCCACAGCGGCAATAGCATCACTCATTGGCTGCCAAAATGGAATGGTTTTGGTGATGCTAAGAGGTAAGTCACTCCAGAAAAGACACCTACCCATGACTCTATCTGCTTCTTGTTTCTTTTTTTTAACAGGCAATTTTATGCCAGGTTGTGATCCATGTCCTGTTCGTGGAACAAAAAATGATGACCTTGCACTAGCAGTATCAAGTGATGATGTGCTAGCTGTGGAGCCCCTCTCACTACCCTCGACATCAAAATCAGGAGAAGATATCTCGAAAGATCTACCTGCACGTTCAGCCTTGTTTCTTTCTGTCTCTTCCTTGTTTCTGAGTTTTTCATCAATTGCCTCAAGAGCTTTTTGTATAAGCTTCGAACTAAAAATTGTACAAATCCCAACATCATGTCTAGTAAGTCTAGCCAGATGGTATTTCAATGATGTAACCTCTCCTGTCATCCTGGTCCCACACAATTTGCATGTAAGATATTCCTGATTTGTCCCACCATCAGGGTTCCCATACTTCCAAAATGGGTCCAAGGCTTTTGGCATATTTGAATTTTGTAGTGAGTTAACTCAAACCTAGGGCACAAAAAAAAAAATTGGAATTAATAAGTAATAACCACATCATTTTACAAAATAATTTTTTTGCTACATTATTTGCAACGTGAATTCAATGAAAAACCATAAATGACAATAAGAGGGTGTATTTGAAAGTTTAAAAAAAAAAATGGAGTTTGCTCTCCAAATATGGAGAAAACCCTTGCATTTGCTCATGGGCATGAAAATCTAGCAAATGGAAAAGAAAAAACAAGAAAAATGATTGTAGGCAAATAGGCAAGCAAGAATAATCCTAAAACTATCAAAAAATTCATTAACATAGGGGTTTATTTGAACATACCTATTAATGGAAGAAATGAAATTGTCTCACTATTCTTCAAGCTTAGATCAACAAAATCTTCATTGTTGGTGGCGATAATAGCTATTAAACACTCAAACCCTCTTTGGCAGCAAGCACATAGCTCTCCCCTTCCTTTTCCAGCAATCAGAAATGAAAATGATTGGAAAAAAAAAAACAAAATTGGACTTTTATAGCCGCGGCGACAATTTTTGCTGTCTCCCGGCGATATTTTAGGTTGTAGCGTGATATTTCCCCGAGATATTGTTGATATTTCAGAAATATCGCAATATTTTCGAGGAGACAAAATATCGCGATATTTTCAAGGCGATATTTCATCTCCCCGAAAAATATCGCGATATTTCCGAAAATCAGCAATATTTCGGTGATATTATATACACTGCTCCAAATAATAAACCTGTGGCATTGCCAATGGGTGTGAGGGCACACAAGTAACCTCATAGGTCTCCAAGTAGATCGAAGATGCCTATAGACCATCTGTAAGGGCTCAAATGATGGTGTAAGTGATGCCAAATAAACATACAAGTCCTGGGTCATCTGCCAAGTGCATGGTACAACTGTGGGGTCCGCTGGGCATCGTGAACTAGGTTCAACTTCCTCGTGCAATAGGTGAATCTCGAGCAATCTCTGAATGTCTCCGGGGATCCATGGACTGTTGCCTACTATTGTGGAGGCCCATGGCTCTCAACACATACCCTACATGTGCCAATGTAGCCCTCTACGGGGTTAGGACCCCGTATAGGGAGACCAAACCCAGAATGGAGACCATCTGCAATTCTACATAAGATCCAATGTGTCCCCTAGCTTTCTAATACAACAAGTCATTAAAGGAAATCAAATTAAAAATCTTACAAACCATGGACAACAGGGGGCACTTCATAATGGCATGCCCTTCCACAGTGGGCTTTGGCATGTGCTAATGTTTTTAAGCTACAAATGGGGTTAACCAAGTATCCTATTAGGTGGTTTCTACTTTCAAATGGGATAGTATGTCCAAGGTACATCCTTCAAAGGGTGGTGGCATGTGATTAAGAGATGAATGGAGTAAGGAATGAAAAGGATAACCCTAGGCCAATTGCTGGGGTACAAGGGTAGCTAATAAAAAGGAAACCCACACTTGGGTATATAATGTATAGGAGGGAGCAATCATGGTCAATGAGGTGCCCCGGCCTTGATGTTTCCACCCTTCTCTATATGCCTTTTGCCTTTTATGACTTTTCTTTAATTTAACTATTCGGGGCTTAAAGGATAAGAGCATGATGTGTAAGGTATAGCAGTGGATACCACCTTTAAGATAGGGTGGTTCATTGCCCACCATGGGTTGGAACAATCATGGGTTTCTGAATGATAAAGGAGGCTCATCTAGGGCCTATAGGAACCAGGGTGATGGCCATGATGGTGGGGTACAGCTCATGTATTGGCTTATGTCCGCATGTAAATGTGATTGTCCTGACCATCTTTTGCATTTTGTGGTACATCTTCCTATTGAATGTGGCCAATTATGCTTTTACTTTTGTTTTTCATTACATCAACCTCCGGGGCATCATTCCAGGCCAGACCGAAGGTGTGGAAAAGGGGAGGGGGAAGGCTAACCCTATGTGGACCTAGTGGAGGAATGTGGATCCAGGCGAGAGAAATGATGAATAGGGTTATAATGAGTGGAAAATAAGTGATATATGCGAATGAGGGAGCAGGACCACACAACCAAAATCAAGGTTTCTCATGTAATACCATTCCTAAAACCCAAAGGTCAGTAAAAGAGATTCCACGGGACTAGGTTCCAAGGTTAACATCCAAAAGAGGTATAGGGGACAAGAGCACAGACCTAGCCCATTCTTTCGGCCAAATCTCCCCTTTAATCCATGCCCAGAAGTATCCATGATAAGCAAACTACAATACTCAATTACCAAATGAGAAGGCATATCTTTAGGTTCGAGAGGCCCATCTTCAAACATACGATCATGACAGATGGGTGAGGGACCACATGGCTGGCTTAGGTGGCAGAGAAACGGCACAACGAGCTAGTTGGTGGTTGCAAGGGGCTGTTGGCTGCCAGCTAAGGACCATTTTGGAGAAAAAATTTCTCCTAGGGATATCACCCACAAAATGGTGGGTCACATCTAGCTCCAACGGGGATGTGATGTCTCGAAAAGTGGACGAAGCTACTCGAATGGAAGGTCATGAGAACTCCAGCAATTTCTTGGTTACCGCAAACCTGTTACCTGCACATATAATAGATGAAAGATAAGTGGCAGCATACTTTCAAGGTGTCTTATGATCGCACATGCTTGGATTAGACCCATAAAATCGACCAATAGAAGTAAATCTAAATGCAGCTAATCCATCATGAGAGGCAATGCATCCTACTCTAACATGCATAACATGCAATGCCAAGTGCTAGGTATAATCATAGACCCAATGCAACCAACAAGTAAATTGATCAATACAAGAATGCATGCTTCCATGATTA
Organism: Pinus tabuliformis; assembly: GCA_031772625.1. Classification (NCBI taxonomy): domain Eukaryota; kingdom Viridiplantae; phylum Streptophyta; class Pinopsida; order Pinales; family Pinaceae; genus Pinus; species Pinus tabuliformis. The sequence goes on along the minus strand of CM062817.1, from coordinate 1,788,139,640 downwards.
TTGTTATAATGGACTCGACAATATAAACGGGAATAATGGTATGAGGGGTCACGAGGGCAAGGGGTGGGAAAACAAGAGACCCATATGCCATAGAAAGGAACCCTAGAAGAAGGAAAAGACACCAACCGAAAGGATTGAACTTGTTCCTCTAACCAAGAGATAGAAATGTCAGTGATCTAGTATATGAGTCTTTGATAAAGAACTATCTCGGGCCTATTATCCTCAGGGTAAGGAGTAAATGACTTAGACATACTTAGGTCATTGGGAAAACAAAAAGTGGACTCATCATTGTATTTGGGGAAAAACCATGATTCTTGTTTCTTCGTAGGGGAAAGTAGCTCTTCATCAAGGCTAGGGGAATGAACATCATCACAAACATCTATTTCCAGGGCAGGGGCATAACAAGGGGAGGAATGCTCAAACATGAAGAAAAACCCTGTGACGGTGGCATTTCCTAAGGAAGCATCTTCCTCAATTTTTTCTATATTAGAGTCATCAGAATTTCCCACAATTTTGGAAGGCTCTTCTTTGATTGAATCATCCTAGAACATAAGAAGAGACCTTTCCAATTACTAGGGAGGGCTTCATAAGGGCCAACATTGTTATTCAGAAGGGGCAGAGCATTTTCTTCTTCCCTGAGCTCATTATTATGGATTTGAGAAACTATGGGGTCTTCATTTCTATAATCATACCTAATTCCCCAATCAATAGCCCAAAAGTCACTATAGATTCTTTGTTTATTTGACTATCATGATCTTCCTCAGAATCCTCCCATTCTTCACTATATATTTGGTGTTGGTTAGGATGCCATTCATTCTCTTCTTTAGACAGGGAGGACTTTTCCTCCTTCATTTGTTCCCGAAGAATGATCTCCAAGGTATTTACTACATGATTTTGATAAAATGCCCAAAGAAGGTCATCGGTAGGACTCATTTTATATTCACTCTTCGTGTTACAGAGCCTTTTTGATTGCTCACAATAGTGGGAAAAAATCTCTTGGGAGTTATATGTGGCCATTAATTGCCTACAAGACTTTTCATATTCCATCATCCATTCTTGCAATGCCTGAAGGCTCTCGGGGTTGAGATCTTCTTCATTATCCTTAGAGGACATGCTTTCCAATTCATGAGTCTCTCCTTTGGCACTATCCTTAACGTATGCATCAATCACTTGATCTTGATGATTTGGAGAAGGATCAAGACACTCTTCCTAAGGCATAAAACCATATTCAATAACTTCCTCCTCTCTAAGGGCCACATCCAACATTTGGCATATGTCTTCATGAGATTGGAAACCCAACCCTTCATGTAACAAGAAGTGTGTAGTCAACATTGGAAGAGAAAGAATGATTTTAAGTTCACATGACTCAAGCCAATCGGTATTTGGGGAAATGGATAGGACAAATAATTCCATTTGGTCACAACGTTGATTTATATTTTGCTTTGAAAGATACCTCATGAACCTTACAATGTGATTGGCTGCAGAATGTGGATCCCCATCGAACATTGGCATATTCTTCATGCATTCCGATGAGGGATACAGCACGATCCCTATCACTTTTACGGCGGGAATATATGTGGTCAACATGTTGCTGGGTCCTTAATGACATGGGAGTTGTCGGGGTGAATGAAATTGCCTTGACAAATACTTGCTTCACCCTACAAGCATTGAATTTAGAGATCAATGAAGAACTAGGGCTTCGTTCTTCCAATGGAGTCGCCAATAATGATATGTCAATATGTCATACGGGAAATATACACATGTTTCATGTCCCCGGCAACGGCGCTAAAATGTTACCGCTCAAATTAGCAAGGATCCTAGAGGGGCACTTGCTAGGTCAAGAGCAACAATGAAGCTAAAGCCCACTATCACCAAAGCTAAAACTTCCTACTCTTTACGGACTTTCACTGATTGGAGGAGACCCGATATATAGAGAATCAGTTATGAAGGATAGATCAACTAAGATGGATGATGACCCTTTCCTAGGAGAGACTCAAGAGTAGGATTTGCTTGCCTTTTAAGCAAGGTACAAAGTGTTGAGAAATCTAGGGCATAACAATTAAGTGATTTCTATTCTATTAGTAATTTCTTATGAGTGCTTTTTACTTCTTTAGATTAGGATCTTCTTTTACTTAGGTTATTAGTGTTCTTCTTCATCAAATAGCTAACAATGCATAAATCATAAAGAGACGAGACACAAAATATAGGCTATCAACCAGGGCCAAAACCTCTCACTTTTGAGAGGAAAACCAGAACAAATTCTTCTTCTTATAGAGATTCCAATTGATGAATTCCAAGACCAAGACCTTTGATCTATTTGCCTCTCCAAGACCAAGACACAAGTCCTCTTATACTGCTTCTCTTCTGAGCCCAAGTCAACACTAGTCAAGCTTCTGTTCCTTCCTTTTTTTAGCTACCCTTCAACTTCGGCTTCCTAGTCCTTCATTAGTTTCGGCCTCCTTGAATTAGGCCTTCTTTGCATAGGGACTCTTTCTGGCTTGCCTTGGCTTCCTCTTAGACCTATTCTTCTTCCAATTCAGCGATATAAGAGGATTGTGATTCCCTTCAAACTTACTGCAACAGATGACCTCCTTCTACACATATGTGACAGCAAAATTACCCTAAAACAGATCCAAGAAAATGAAGCTAAGAGCTTCGCTTTCTTCCTTCTCCCCTCGCTAATAATTAAGCTCCCTTCGCACTGTTTTACTTCAGACTTGACCAATTTACAGTTCTGGAATTTCACTCTGAAATGGGATCTGAATTGGGATATTTATAGTTGTTAGCCCATGTATATAAGTCGACATGTCAGTAGAAGAGATGATTAGTTCCATTTGAAGTCAACTTGAAGAGGGATGCCTTATGCTTGGCTTGGAGGGCTTTCAACCTTATCTAATGACTCATACAAAATATAACATGCCCAAGAAGGGTCCTTCATACATGACATTGACTCAATATGACTTTATGACCAATCCTAAGGACTCACAATGGGAGTGAAACTAAAAATAAAATTCCTTGCTCATGAAACCCATGAGACAAGCATTACAATAATAATTTTATTTTTCTTCTTTTTATCAATTACATAAAATCACAATTACACATGTCATTATGAAGACCGAATCTAGTTACTTTTCAACACTCCCTCTTAACTAGGGAGGTATTCATAATGGTACTTGGTCATTCTCAATCTGAAGAATTTCTCATGAGAAAAGCCAGATTGGTAACCCATCTATATAGTATCATATAAACCAACATTGTCACATAGCAAGGCCTTGACTAACAACTCTATCTCTCCAGGAGATCCGAGCACAATGCTGGCGAGATCAATGATGTATAGACACCCTCATCATTGTCTCTCTCCGAACATACCCCACTCGGGTTCTCAAGGTGTGTTCCACCAGGACTATTCTTATCTTGGATTCCTAGTGCACAAAGAATATTGGTCCTCAACGACTATTCTTTTCTTGGATGCCCTAATACATTTTCGAAGAGCATCAGATGCCAGATGCTTACCCAATCCTCCATTCTATCTTCCCAAGTGATGACAAGAATGATGTGTCTATCTCTCCCTCTTAATTAGGGAGGACATAACTATTCCTATAAAGGAATGTACTCATTCCTACGGAAGGAATGTACCCATTCCTACGGAAGGAATGTACCTAAGCTCCCTCTTGGCTTAAGGAATTTCCAAGTTTCTTCCAAGTAAGAAACTTGTTTCTAGGCTCCCTCTTAATTAGGGACCTACAACATCTCCTCGGTGGAGATAATGGGACAACCAGCGGCTTGAAGAACTCCTCCTCACGATGTCATGAACTTCTTTTCATTATGTAGGAGTCTTCATATTTGGGACTTCTACATAGGGCACTGACCATCCATCACTTCCATCCATGAGTCAGCCATGTCATCATCAGAAAGTGATCCATCAATCCATATTTGGCCTTCCTATATGCCATGTTGCTTTCTTCATGCCATGTTTACTTAAGGATCTTTCATCCTACTACATATGCATCGGTGGTGGACGACATCCATAGATCTTCCCTTGGAAGCCCTGCATAAACCCATCCAAATATTCAAAAATAAAGGAATGAACATTAAAATCAACATTACCTTCGCGATGATATTTCATCATGACATCTTCTAGTTTGCATTAGCATCCTGCATACATATCGACACATCCCCCAAAGATATATATATTGTCAAGGGTCTCTTTCTTTTTCAGACTCCATCACAGTCTTCATATCTTCCATGGAGATATCCTAGTCAAGTTTTCTTGGTCTTTCGGATGTTGATTGCCTTTACCATGGTTGCATATTCCATGATATCTTCCTTCCTTTCTTCACACATTGCATTCCCAAGAGCTTCCAATCAGAGTTCCTCAATTGTAGTCAACCACCTCATACTTCATATGAGGACATATTATGTTGATTTCATCTAGTGAATGTGTGATCCATGCATTCCTGCATCCCTTTGAGGGAGGATATCATTTCTTTTTATCATGCTCTTAAGATAGAGCATTGGTTCATGATACCTGCAACCATATGACATGACTTCCATAATATCAAATGTAAGCATACATACCTCATTTTTCCTTTGGGTCATCCAGACTTCCTGCAACAACTTCCTTGATTGAAAGAGCTTCAATCCCTTGATTTGCTTCACTTTTATGTCATCATATCATCATCCCATGAATTCCACAAGTTTGGAGTTCTTGATGAAACACTTGCTTTTCCTCATGATCGGTGAACCTTTCAATGAAGATTCCATCAAAGAATCTTGAGGATCTAAAGTATCCCCATTAGCAGATGTTTCCTTTTGACAGATGTATGATGAACCTTGTACTAGATGACCTTGCCACTTATGTTTCCAATGAGATTCCCAAGAGCTATATCCTTGAATTCCATAGATTCTAACCATCTTTCTCTATGATGATGTACCGAGCTCTTTCTTTCAATGCTTCTATGATGCCTTGATGCATCCCATTTAGTGAATCATGATAGCCATATCTTACAACAGAAAACTTAGGTGAGGAAGACTATCTCAATAATAGAGATCTCTTACTTCCTCTTTCTTGGACTTCTTTTTTTCAGCTTCCTCTACTTCTTTGGTGATATGGATTTCTTCTCTTCCTATTTTGTTGTCCTTCTTGATCTAGGACAATCTCTTTTGTAGTGCCCATATTCCAGACACAAATAGCATTGAATTTAGACATGTTCCTTTTCTTTTTCCAAGAACCAGACTTTCCAAATTTTCCCTTTCTTCTTGTCATTGCAACATAACCTTGATTTTGCTCACCTACTCCTACATCAGATTTGACCTTTAGTCTAGATTCTTCAATTTTGCATAGTGACCATAAATCCTGGAATGGAGTAGCTTCTCTCTTCCCATAAATACTTGAAGTGAAGTTACCCCACTCCTCTGGTAGTGCATTTAATACAACTGTAATCATTTCGCTATCAGAAATGAGTTTTCCTAGATCTTGTAGTTGATCCCAGATCTCAAATATCCTCACAAAGTATGAGGCTATTCCGTCTTCCCTAGACATCTTTAGCTTGTAGAGTTTTTGCCTTAATGAGATGACTTCTCCAGCAGTGCTTACGAAATACAACTCTGCCAGTTTGTCATAGATTTCTTTTGAAGTTTCGAGTTTAGATACATATGGGATGAAGGGATCCTTGATGGATTCTATAAGAATCCTTTGAGCCCTAACTTCTCCTTTCATATACTTGGCAAGAGCTTGAGCATCTTCCTCTCCTGGTTTTGTGATAGATCCTTTGACATGTTCCATCACCTCATTTTCAATGAGATTTAGATCTGTCCTTTTCTTCCATGCAAGATAGTTTGAAGCCCCAACCAATTTATTACTTTCCTTGCAAAGAGACATTTTGACAGATATACTTACTTGATAGAATGCTCCTTCTTCTTGTTGCTTCCTTGATGTTGATGATGATATAGAGGATAGAAAACTTCCTTTTGATGAAGATAGTTTTCTTCAATAATGATCCTTGATCCCACAGAGAGGGAGATCCCTTGGATCTTTTGATGATGATGATGTCTTCAATGGTAGGGATCTTGTTTGAGAGAGATCGCCTTAGAATCTTGATGACAACGCCTCTAGCTTCCTTTGGATGAATCGATTTCAAAACATTTTGAGTAGATGTAGGGTTTTGGCCTTCTTCTTCTTGATGATTATCCCAATACTTGTTTGATTTCGGGTTATGATGCTTTCTTTGACTTCAAGATGATTTTTGCTTTGATGCCTTCCTTGAGATTTGATCCTTGATTGTCCCTTGATAAGATGCCCTTCCTTGACTTATTCACCTTAGCTATGAAACCATGTTGGGAAATATAGGGCATAGCAATTAAGTAATTTCTCTTCTATTAGTAACTGCTTGTGAGTGCTTTCTACTTCTTTAGATTAGGATCTTCTTTTACTTAGGTTATTAGTGTTTTTCTTCATCAAACAGCTACGAATGCATAAATCTTAAAGAGACAAGAGACACAAAACATAGGCTATCAACCAGGGCCAAAACCTCTCACTCTTGAGAGGAAAACCCAAACAAATTCTTCTTCTTGTAGAGATTCCAATTGATGAATACCAAGACCAAGACCCAAACCCTTAACCTATTTGCCTCTCCAAGATCAAGACACAAGTCCTCTTATACTGCTTCTCTTCCGAACCCAAGTCAACACTAGTCAAGCTTCTGTGCCTTCCTTTTTTCGGCTACCCTTCAACTTCAGCTTCCTAGTCCTTCATTAGTTTCAGCCTCCTTGAATTAGGCCTTCTTTGCATAGGGACTCTTTCTGGCTTGCCTCGGCTTCCTCTTAGACTTGTTCTTCTTCCAATTCATCTATATAAGAGGATTGTGATTCCCTTCAAACTTACTTCAACAGATGACCTCCTTCTACGCATATGTGACAGCAAAATTACCCTAACAGACCCAAGAAGATGAAGCTAAGAGCTTCACTTTTCTTCCTTCTCCCCTCGCTGATAATTAAGCTCCCATCGCATTGTTTTACTTTAGACTTGACCGAATTACAGTTCTGCAATTTCACTCTAAAATGGGATCCGAACTGGGCTATTTATAGTTGTTAGCCCATGTATATAAGCCAACATGACATCAAATTGAGCTGACATGTCAATTGGAGAGATGATTAATTCCGTTTGAAGGCGACTTGAAGAGGGATGCCTTATGCTTGTCTTGGAGGGCTTTCAACCTTATCTAATGACTCTTACAAAATGTAACATGCCCAAGAAGGGTCCTTCATACATGACATTGACTCAATTTGACTTTATAACCAATCCTAAGGACTCATTATGGGAGTCAAACTAAAAATAAAATTCCTTGCTCATGAAACCCACGAGACAAGCATTACAATAATAATTTTATTTTTCTTCTTTTTATCAATTACATAAAATCACAATTACACGTCATTATGAAGACCAAACCTAGTTACTTTTCAACATAAGGTTCTCTAGGATAGGGGAATAGGGATTTCAGGGCTTGGCTTAGGGAATGTGACTTGTAAAGGAGCTTCCTAAACCCCAAAATCCTTGTGGATCTTGATTTCCCAAGTGGTTTTTGAAGAGTTGACCTTGACACGACATGGTGTGAAAACTTCTAAATAGAAATCCAACTGCAATGATTAATATTATTTCTTCTACTTATTATCTCAGAAATAAGTTATTCACAGTGTTCTTACGGCAAATATCGAAATATATTCTACTGCAACCTTCACATTTAAAATATTGCAAAAAGTAAATGAAAAGAAAAATACTGACACAAATATAATCACAATGACACTTATTTTTGGACAATCGTCCCCAGAAAAACCCAATGTGGAAAAACTGGTGCAGCAAATAAGGGTTTATTTATTATTCTTCAACAAAATCTCATGTACAAGTAACAACCAGCAAAACAAAAGTGAGAAAATTTACAGACGCTTCCTGACAAATCTATGATCCAGGTGAAATATTCCTCTTCCCTCTGAATCTTTTTATGTCCCTCTGCATTAATTTCCCCACACTGGCCTAGCGTCAAGCTGCCCATGCAGTCCCAACGTCAACCTGCCTTTGCGCTGCCTCTTTCTGAGTCAACCTGCGTTTGCGCTGTCTCTACCTACTTTGCATCTTCTTGCCTTACACTCTCGAAATATGTTGATGCCCTCTCTTCCTTTCTCACCTACAACTCTCCCTCTGATTCGATTTTCTCTTGCTGAACTTCGACCAGTGAGAAAATCGATCTTACTCAGGTAACTGAGTATCTGCCTCTGGTGTGTTCTTCAAGTGCCCATTAAGCCTTCTCTTATAAACCTCTCGCTGATCAATCAACAACCCAGATTAGATCCTAATCAATGGCTAGGATCATACTCAGTTGATCTCTGCCTTCTTCTAGAAATTTCACCCACAATTTACATTAATGCCCATTAATTATTTTAATTTCCTAAGTTTAGACTTAGGGTCCTATTAAAAATAATTAATCAATTTAATAACACTGTCTCCGGGTGGAATTTCCCAAAACGATTTATGGGTATTGGAGAATGCATGTGTCTAAGCCGCCTTGCAAAATTTGAGACTTAGAGAACATCCGATGCTACCAAAAATCAACACATGGGATCACACGAGACCAAGTGGACCCAAGTTAGGTCAAGAGGATAGGATTTAGCAACCAATGATATGCTTGACCTAATTAAGGAGGGAAAAGGGATTAAGTAATGAATTATCAATGGAAGGCAATGCAAGAATCCCAGTGTGGTTTCTAGCCTAAGGGAAACCAAGGGCAAGAATTGGTCTTCGAGCTAGGGCTTGCGATATCTCAAGATCCCACCGTCGAAATCTCATGAAATTTGGAGGGCTTCTTAAGGACACACCAGAGCAATTGTCAACCAAAAATTGAAGTATTTGGATGGCTAGATCGTGAGATAATTGATGACATAGGTGACCTGGGGGACTAGACCTAGAGAAGAGGAAATGGGAGAAGGAAAATAGGTTTAAGGTGATTACCTTTGGCTTGACTAGTGCCTAATCCTTTGGGGAGATTGGAGTCAAGTAGAATTATGACTAAGGACCTTTGAATTTTCTAGGTCAAGGAGGCCTCAAAGACAACTTCACTTTACACGAGGGCAGTAGCAAAAGCAGCTCCAAAGACTTTATACTTCATTTTGCAAGATAAAAGGCTTGCCAAGATGAATTTTAGTAATGAAACATTCCTAGGAACATTCATTCACTATACATGGCCCATACATGAAACATTCACTATCCAAAAACAAAATTTCCACAACTTCGCATGAGAGATGCAACAAATAAGCCCTAGTATAGCGAAATCCCAGCAACAATGTATGCGACAAAATTAGAAATAAAGAATAGCATTTAAAATGTACTTACATGTATAAGAATATATCCAACCATCCAAAAAATCGTCATCAAGAAGCTCCACGACATGAAAATTATCCAAACATCAAAATTCATTCCATGCTCCAAAAATCCGTCCTCCAAGAAGGATAGTGAAAATCTCTCAAGAGATACTAGTTCCAAATCCAATTGATGATGTTAAAATGAATGCTCATCGCTTCTATTTATACACTTCTAATGAGTTCGATTTAGCTACTTGGGCTTATATTAGCCCCTAAAATAAAATAATGTGCAAAACAACTAACTTTTGGTGACAAGCCCACCAAACTAGCTCATAAACAAAAGAATAAGCCTCTCAAGAGGTCAAATGATCAATAATACATGTTGTTGGGCCTTCTAAGAACCCTGATGAAGTCCATAAGTGCCATAATGATGAATAGGACTCCCAAAAGTAGTGGACAAGGGGTTGGCCCCTTGTTCTCCAAATAATAAACTTGTGGTGCTCCCAATGGGTGTGAGGGCACACAAGTAACCTCATGGGTCTCCAAGTGGATCGAGGATGCTTGTAAACCATCTGTAAAGGTTCAGATGATGGTGTAAGTGATGCCACATCAGCATACAAGTCCTGGGTCATCTGCCAAGTGCATGGTACAACTGTGGGGTCAGCTGGGCATGGTGAACCAGGTGCATCTTCCTCATCCAATAGGTGAATCTTGAGCAATCTCTGAACATCTCTGGGGATCCATGGAATGTTTTCTACTGCTGTGGAAGCCCATGGCTCTCAACACACACCCTACATGTGCCAATGTAGCCCTCTAGGGGTTAGGATTCCATATAGGGAGATCAAACCCAGAATGGAAACCATCTGCAATCCTGCATAAAATCCAAAGCGTCCCCTAACCTTCCAATACAACAAGTCATTAAAGGAAATCGAGTTAAAGAGCTTACAAACCATGGACAACAAGTGGGCATTTCATAATGGCATGCCCTTCCATAATGGGCTTTGGCATGTGCTAATGTCTCTAAGCTCCAAATGGGGTTAACCAAGTATCCTATTAGGTGGTTTCTACTTTTAAAGGGGATAGTATGTCCAAGGTACATCCTTCAAAGGATGGTGGCATTTGATAAAGAGATGAATGGAGTAAGGAATGAAAGTGGCAACCCTAGGCCACATGTTGGGGTACAAGGGTAGCTAATAAAAGGGAAGCCCACATTTGGGTATATAATGTATAGGAGGGAGAAATCATAGTGCATGAGGTGCCCCAACCTTGACTTTTCCACCTTTCTTTATATGCCTTTTGCCTTTTATGATTTTTCTTTAATTAACCATTCGAGGCTCAAGGGATAAGAGCATGATGTGTAAGGTATAGCAGTGGATACCCCCTTTAAGGTAGGGCGATTCATTGCCCACCAAGGGTTGGGAAAATCATGGGTTCCTAAATAATAAAGGAGGCTCATCTAAGGCCTATAAGAACTAGGGTGATGGCCATTATGGTGGGGTAGAGCTCATGTATTGGATTTTTCCCATGTGCTAAATGTGTTTGTCCTGGCCATCTTTTGCATTTTGTGGTACATCTTCCTGTTGAATGTGGCCAATTATGCTTTTACTTTTCTTTTTAGCTACATCAACCTCTAGGGCATCATTCTAGGCCCAACCCAAGGTGTGGGAAAGGGGAGGAGGAAGGCTAACCCTATGTGGACCGATTGGAGGAATGTGGACCCTGGTGGAAGAAATGATGAATGGGGTTATAATGAGCGGAAAGGAAGTGATATATGTGGATGAGGAAGCGGGCCACACAACCAAAATCAGAGTTTCTCATGTAATACCATTCCTAAAACCCAACGGTCAGTAAAAAGGATCCCACGGGACTAGGGTCCAAGGTTAACATCCAAAAGAGGTCTAAGGGACAAGAGCACAGACCTAGCCCATTCTTTCCGCTGAATCCCCCCATTAAATCATGCCCAAAAGTATCCATGATAAGCAAACTACAATACTCAATTACCAAATGACAAGGCATACCTTTAGGTTTGGGAGGCCCATCTTCAAACATACAATCATTACAGATGGGTGAGGGACCACATGGCTGGCTCATGTGGTGGAGAAATGGCACAAAGATCTAGGTGGTGGATGCAAGGGGAGACCATCCTTGAGAAAAAATTTCTCCTAGGGATATCACCCACGAAATGGTGGGTAACAAGTTATATCTGAGCGAGATCAGTTGCGCAGAGATAAAGAGCAGTTGGAGAAGCAGCTTTCAGATTTAGGCTCGAGGTTTCAGAAGATGTGGCCCACCATTGCTGAGTTTGTTCCTGAGTCGCCTGAAGACGCTTTGTATGTTCCCCTGCCAAATGTTGTGACTATGTTGAGTCTGCATGTCTCAGACTTGTTGCAATGCATCAAGAATTGTAGGGTATTGTTGCCGAACTCCGCTAAGCACTTCCAAACCCCTCCCTGCAGTATTGGGAGCAGATTATTATGGAAATTTCTGTAGCATCATCAGTCTAAGATTCCCTCAAGCAAGTCATGGATGACTTCCAGGCAAGTTTAGTCAAGTTTAAGATTGGAGTGGTGTTTTTGCGAAGAAGAATCAACCGGTGTATCCGCTCCGTGAAACTATAAAGAAGTTATTCACTCAAGCAATGCTGAATCATGACTTGCATCAACAGAAGAGTCTCCTCAAGCAACCGGATACTTTGGACGCCCAGATTCACCAAATCAAGGAGGCATCACAAGATACCAAGCGTGTCTTATGGGACCTCTGACCTATCGCATAGAATCACTTTGTCACTCTGTGGGTTTTAAATGTTTCAGTTGATGGTCAACTTCAAGAAGTTCTTCAATCCCAACCCGCTGAGCCTACTACAGAGGTTGTTGAGCAGTTTGTTAGAAAGGTCGTTGTTATTTTGGGTAATTGGAAGGTTGTTGCTCACGCATATACCAATTTCAAGGAGAATGTGCTACGCAATATGCCAGGGTTGGGTCCTTCGTTTGAAGGTGAGTCAGCAATGCAAACAGATGCAGCCACAAGTGAAGAAATGCAAACAAAGGCAAGATTAGATGCACCAACAGCAAATTCACTGGAGTGTGAGTCAATAGTTTGTGGTCGAGGCATGTTCGGTCTTTCGTTTTCTGAAGAATTTAAAAGAATATGATTGAAGCGCAGTAGCAGGGAAGAAATGGCTAGATTGACCGAAAGCAACCACCGGAAATTGGGAAGCTCTAGAAAAGTGAAGAATCAATTATGTTGGGATTTGTGAAGCCGCGAAAGAAGGAAGCGTGGACCATATTTTGAAAATATCAAAGCTAATAAGGACAAAAGCATCAGAACTCGTCAAAGTGGACCCGATCGAGATTGGGATCAAGGAAGTTGCATGCGAGACCAGATCAAGCGAGCATGATCTATAAGAAGGGCCAAAGATGAAAAAACTGGGTTGTTGTTGGTTGGTTAACTGTGAATTGTTAGTTGTAGATTGAGTTGTAGTTAGTGGAAGAGTCGAAGATCTGTTAGCTCTCTGTTGTGTAATAGCTCGTTAGAGTTTGAGTCTACTATTCTCTGAAGTTTTGTTATGTGTCTATAATGAAATGCAATCCACAGTATTAATATCTCGCAGTATGCGCGAGCTTCTAGTGAAATGATTTACCCAATGAATAAAGGAGTTGTCGCGAGAAAGAATTGTGAATCGATGATTGATGATTGCATGCTCCCTTTAAAATTTTCATAGTCTTTGCATGTTTATTCTATTGTGTTTTAGCTATGACTGTTTAAATTGCATGTCGGCTTTGTTGCACTGGTTCATGGAATGTTTAGAATGCATGTATAGTATAATGAATAAAACGTCTTGACCACTACTCTAGATCCCTTATGTTTTGTTGTTCTACCACGCCTCGGGTGAGACGCTCCTTTTTCCCCAAAGAGGAGTGAAAATATTGGCGATAAGCTAGACTATGACAGTGCTTTTTGTTGGCAACCTAAGGTTGAACCCTGAGTCTCTGATAATTAAATTCTACGCCAATAGTCATTGGTGATCCAACAAGAGATTATAAGAGCAGGTTGATGGGGTTGGAGATGAAACAATTATGAGATATAGGGAGAGTGAGTTCCTTGGCAGATCAAGTTATCCAGTGCAGTGATTTACAGGGAGAAGAGCTCGAGCCAGAGCAACAGTGATTGAGGGAGCAGCAGCAGTGATTCCCAGTTGAGTTCCAAAGTCAGAGAGTCAGCAACAGGAGGGTTGCATTATTTCCTCAGTGAGGCTGCACAGGGACAGCAGAGAAGCTTCAAAGGGCAGTTTGATTCAGCTGAAGAGGAGGTCAATTCCGGTGCTAGAGATCGAGAAAGTTTCTAGGAGACCAAACGACTCATTTCCTAAAGTTGAGTCAGACAAAACGACAACTTCCAGGCAACTCCATAAGAAGTGTGAGTGGGGCCTACACAAGGCTTGCGCAGAGGCTTATGCAGGGGCAATTCGTGTGGCCCAATCTAAGCCAAATTTGGAGCGAGATTAGTTGTGAAGTGAGACAAATCGTCTCACAAATTATTTGGCTAGATTTTGTTGGAGGATTGCCAGTCATGCATCCATATTATTGTAGTCAAATTTTGCTGCTACATAATAGTAAAATAAACCCTCATTTATTGCATCAGTTTTCCCTTCAATGTTTTTCCGGGGACGTTAGTCCAAAAATATTAGTGTCACTTTTATTGTGTGTGTGCATCTAGCTTCTCAGTTCCAGTTTATTTTCACTAGCATTATTTTATTGTGAAGAATTGCAATGTGATGTATCCGTTATTTTTCGTAACAAATACACTGCTAATTAATCAGTTAGAAGAATAAATTTCTAGTTGCTGCAATTTAAGGAAAATTTCACATGGTACAGAGCAACATTAAGGATTAGATCAAAGGCTCAGTAGCGAGGAGAAATTGTGCAAGTCCAGAGGGAGCACAAATTTCTCAGATTTGCGCAGGCCACCAGGAAGTGCGAATTTGCAGAGGTAGAGAGTTCAATTTCCAGTTCCAGGCAAGAGGAAAATTCGATCAACCTCAGAAGCAGAGATTTACAAGTTGTGGACTTGTCGGATAGAGAGTTCCTTTGAGAAAATCAGTCAGTTCGTTGAGATGAACTGGCCACAGTAGGTTTGCAGCTAGTTTTGTACCAGTAGATCAACGCTAGGTGGAAGAGAAAAGCACACAGAGGAGAATACTTCCAATTTTCTCAGAGGGTTTCCAGATCTAGTTTGCAAGAGGAAATTTTTATTCTCTAGAGGCAGAAGGTTGTAGCAGTTTTTCCAGTTAGCCAGTGTGAGCATTAGGAGTAGCAAATTGTGTGCCAGATTCTAGAGGACTTCCAGAAGGTTGAGCAAGTTGTCTAGTTGAGAACATGAGGTAGCAAGTAGAGTGAGAGCTGGAGAAGGTCTTTCAGAGGCAAACAAGATCAAATCTACGCATTCCTCAAGGAGTGCAAGTAGCAGCAACAAGGCCACAGGAAAGAGATGAAGTTTCCTAGTTCATTTTCCCAGTTTTTGAGTTTCACAGATATGGTCACAACAGGTCTCAGAGATCAAGATAGACTTGACTGAGCCTCAAACTTTGGTATCTGGACGGCTAGGATGCTATTCCTATTAGATGAGCATGGCTTGCAGGAGTTCGTGACAGCAGTTGTAGCTGTATTGGCAGACCCTACCCAATTCCACGAGTATAGGAAGAATATGGCCAAAGCAAAGAGGATGGTCTTGGACGGAGTTCGAGATCATATTGTTTCGCATGTTGCAAAGAATGCAACAATAAAGGACATGTGAGATGTTGTGAAGCTATATCAGGATCCATCTAAGAATCAGAAAATGGTTCTCAAGGAGAAGTTGAGGACCACAAAGATGATGAAAGGTGAAGGCGTAATTTCGTATCTCAGCAGAATTTGGGATGTTTGAGATGAGCTAGCAATTATAGGAGAGAAACCAGAGGACAGTGAACTTGTGTGAATAGCACTAAATGGGTTTACCAAGCAATGTTCAAGGAATTTCTGGACGAGACAGAATGCCTGATTGGGAACACCCATGAAGTGATTTCACACAAATGGAGCTAAGGCTCAATCTTGTCCAGGGTACTACTAGTAGCAGCAGCAAAGGGCGAAGGTTGAGAAGGAGGAGAATGTAGTTGTTGCCAATAAGGTAAGGTGAAAAAGGGTCCCAGTCAAGGACAAAGCTCAAAGGGAAGCAAAAAGAAGAAGAAGGATATGTCGAAGATCAAATGCTTCAGGGGTGGTAAGTGGGGTTACTACAACACTCAGTGTCCCAAGAAAAAGGATAAGAAGGGGGAGCAGCAGACTGCTGCTTCGGTAGATATAGATGAGTTAACCTCTAGGTTGGAGGAATTTGCATTGATAGCGACTATACCACCAAAAGGAGGTGGAGCCTTATATTTTAGAGTTGCAAGATTGCGCAAGGTCCAAGGAGGACAATGTCAGACAAATGTTTCCTCATAGATCATCACCTTGGCTACAGAGGCCCACAGTTTTCAGTAGCAGGAGAATCAGTGTCAATAAGCACAGTCAAATCTTAAGGGATAGTTGCAGAACTAGTTGGAGTCAGTTACTAGAGGTGCACAGAGACAGTTGGCCACAAACAGTTACTCAGTAGACAGTTGCAAAAACTAGTTGTAGTGAGAGGCTCGGGAGACAGTTGCAAAGCCAGTACAAGGAAACAATGGATCTGTAGATCATTCTCAATTGCAGTAGTTGCAGAAGCAATAGCAACATGAGATCAGATGCAATGCAGGCAGTGTTGGCAGTAGTGTCGGGTGGCACAGTGCAATGTTAGCAGCAATGTAGATGCAAGATGCTTCAGCTATAGGGTAACCTGATGAATCAAAGCACAGTAGCTTGATGGACAGTGACAAGTTGTTGTAGGTGTCAGACATCAGCATCATGAGGGAAGATGTTACGGGAGAGAACACCTTCATCGCTAAGACGGAGTGTTAATTTTTGTAGCATCGAATAGGTGTTCTAGTCTCGGTTCATGTCTAAGAGACTAAGGAACATGAGATCTTCAAAACCTAGAAAAGGTTTCGTGAGATAAGCTTGTGAAATCCCTTAATTAGATTAATTAACCATCATTGAAATTTTTCCTAAATCTAACTTAAGAAAACTGGTTAATTAATAAGAATTAATTAAGGAAAGTTGAGAAAGCTCTAGAAAATCACACGGACCAAGTTTGTGATAATCTTGGCCATTGATAACGAATTAATCATGGTCGTTGGTGATCCAACGAGATATTATAAGAGCAGGCCGATGGGGTTGGAGATGAAATAGTTGTGAGACATGGGGAGAGCGAGTTCCTTGCCAGATCAAGTTATCCAGTGCAGTGATTTAGCAAGAAGAAGAGCTCGAGCCAGAGCAACAGTGATTAAGGGAGAAACAACAGTGATTTCCTGTGTATTTCTTGTGTCAGAGAGTCAGCAGCAGGAGAGCCGCATTATTTCCTCAGTGAGGTTGTGCAAGGACAGCACAGAAGCTTTAGAGGGCAACTGAAGAGGAGGTCGATTCAGGTGCTAGAGGCCGGGAAAATTTCCAGGAGACCAAGCGAGGCATTTCCAACAACCCTTCTATGCAATAACCATAAAAAAATATTCAACATATAAAATACTTGCAAGAAATGCATGAACCAATCCTTTATCATCCCAAAATGATTTATCCACAACAAGAGAAAGTCTCCCAAAGCAAGATCTCCATAATAGATCACATCTCCACAAGAATACAAGACTATTTCAGCTAGGCCAAAATCCTCTAAGGGGGGGGGAATTCTCCACAAGTGATGATGAAAAATGAATGTGAGGTGACCTATATTTATATGAGGTCTACCTCAATGAATTTTAACAAATGAAATCCCTTAAAACAAGTTTGACATGAATTAAACCTTGGATTACAAGCCAACCCACTAGCTCAATGCTAAAATAGACCATAAATGCCCACACGTGAGTCATAGCCCAAAAAATGCTAACATCATGCCCTTTGAGGGCTCCAAATGTCATGCCATGGTGAAGGTCTGAAAATTTGTCATAGTGCCAAAATCACCCAAGATTTGAGGACTATCCCTCAAATCCACCACAGATCCTCCTTTGGGGTCCCAAACCTAACTGGGATTGTCTCCATGTCATCTCCATGGGTCTCCAACAGTCAAAACAACGCCTCCTCTCTCTAACATTAGGGCTCCTTCAAGTGCAACAAGCCCTCCCTAGTCTCTCAATGGAAGACCATCCTCATCTGAACTCTGAATCATGGCCTGCCCATCAGGTAGTGTCAAGGCTAGCTTGGGGACATGATGGACCTAGTGTTACCATCATCAAGAATCTTTTATGCTAGGTCAAAGTAGACCAACATTCTAGGTCCCGGAGGTGCTCTGGGACATGTAACATCTGCTCAAGCCATCAGGAGGCCCAACTCTCTCAACATTGCATCTGCTAAGCCATCTATCTCTCTTGAAAGGCTTGGATACCTTGAGTGGGTGCCCTCAAGCCCTAGCCTATTGTGGACCACCTAACAAAACAAAAATGAACTCAAGTGAAAGCAACAATCCACTAGAGACTAAGATCATATGAGCATCTAAGTGGACCAAACATGGATGTTAAGGGCATATTAATACTTCAAACAAGGATTACCTTCCAATATCTAACTAGACCAAGACCCGTAAAAGTGTTCCCCACCTTGATAGATGTGGCTAATGGTCAACCTATTAGGTACTTCCAACCCTCAAGGGGAAGTAGCATTTCCCAGGTCAACCCCTAAATCAACAGGTGTTAGTGTGAATGTATGGCAATGAAGGGGAAGTGGCGTTTCCCAAATCAACCCCTAAATCAACAGGTTTTAGTGTGAATGTATGGCAATGAAGGGGAAAGGCTTCATTGCCAAGTTCCATGGTCAAAGGGACCAGTTGCTAGTCCACATACTAAGTGTATGAATACAAAGGAGGGAGCAATCGTGGAGGCATGAGTTACCCTACTTAGCCTGCCTTTTTCACCCCACTAATGCGCCTTTTACTTTTTCTTGATAATGCTTTGTATTACGGTGCATAGCTCAAGGGTTAGAACTCGCTCTTTATGATGTAGCATTTTATATTACCCCTTAAGACGACACAGTTCATTGCTCACTAAGGTTGGGATATGCAAAAGTTCCTTTTTATGTAAAGAAGCATCATGTGCTTAGGAATCGAGAGATGGCTAATGAGAAGGGTAGAGCTCATGCTAGGCTTTTGCTCATGTGTTAACTTGTGTCCCAACCATCTTTTGAATTTTGATTTTCTTCCTTTCCTTTTGTTGTGGTCATGATATGCTTTTTCATTCTTTTAGCTACACCATACTCTAGGGCAATCTTTTTCGGCTCTACTCAAGGAATGTGGACATGAGGGTGCCAAATCCCCATGAACCAATGACAAGTTAGACACGAAAAATGGAGGTCGTATATTGGGCTTATAATGTGGCAAGGAAAGTGTTGTTAATTATGGTGTAGGGAATAATGAACACGTTATCTCAATCTGAGTTTTCCAAGTAGTGCCCCTCCTATAACTCTAAGACCTCAAGGGACATCCCACTAGACTAGGGCTAAAGATTAGCCCCCCTAGTAAGGTGAGAGAACAAATTTATAGTCAAGATTGGTCAATCTTCGAAATCACCCCTTTATCCATACTAAATACCCAAAACAAACAAGCAATTGTTAAATTTCTAATACCAACGAAATTTATTTTCTCATGGCAATTTAATTTATCCCTAGTTTATTATGTATTTACACAAATAATAATTGAATCACCAAAAAATAAAATCACTGGTAACTTTAACTTCAAGAATTAAAACTATGTAGTCAAAATAAACCATAAAATTAAATCACACTTTGCAAAACTAATTAACCCACAAACAATTCTCCATCATTTCATTATCTGAAAAAACTGGGTTTTTCGACCAACAGAGATACAAGGAAGAACACAATTTGGAACCTACAACTCGGCTCCCTCTAAAATAATTTGGCCTAGGTAAATCTACCTCTAGATGATATATATCTGGCATACTGTGCGTGTGGAGCTTGCTTCAACCAATAAAGGGACTTCTTCAACCTACATACATGGGAATCTCGCCCATGCACCTCAATCCTAAGGCTGCTCAATATACGCCTCTTCCTCAATCACTTTGTTGAGGAAAGAAATCTTCACATCCATCTAATGTATCCTCCAGACCATCTCTGAAGCAATGGACATAACTGCTCTAATAGATGCAAATCTAGCAATGGATGTGAATGTCTCCTCGTAATCCACTCCCTCCTTCTAGGAGAACCCTCTCACCATGAACCCCGCTTTATATTTCTCGATATTGCCATTTGTTGCATGTTTGATCTTGTAGATCCATCGAGAAGTGACCACAAACTTCCCCTATGGTCTTAGCAATATATCCCAAACATCATTGCTCATGATGGAGCTATCATCCTCTACCAAGGCATCCCTCTAGACCTTATGGCCTATAGCCTCCTCAAAAATGGATGGCTCATACTCTCAGGTGCGGCTCGATAGTGCCAAATAATTGGAATATCTGGTTAGTGATCTGCTTTGCCTAAAAGTGCTACTAGGAGCCTGAACATGCTCCTTAGCATCCCTCAATGTTTGTTCAGCCCATCTTAGCATCCTCCTAGTAGAACTTGAAGGAATATCTAACTCCGAATCTACTAGCTATGTCCCAGCTAGTATTGTTGGTCCCTACTCAGCCTGAGGAGCCTCATGCTCCTTCTCCTCTACCACTACGGGATCTCACTCATGAGATCTCCTAAAGGTTCTATCCTCATCAAATCTGACATCCTGACTCAAGATCACCTTTCTTTGTCCTATAATGTAGATTCAGTAAGCCTTCGAGACCTCATTATAACCAACAAACACACCCTTCTCATATAAGGGTTCCAACGTATTCCTCTTCTCTCTAGGTACATGGACATAAACTGGACTATTGGATATGCACAAGTGACTCACATCTAATTTCATTCCTATAAACAACTCCTCAAGAGTCAAGTCATCCAAGATCCTGCGAAAACCCTTGTTTTGCACATACACAGTTGTATTGTAGGCCTCTGGCCACCAAAACATAGGAAACTCCTGATCATATATCATTGCCCTCGCTGCCTCCATGATGGTCCTACCTTTCCTCTCAACAACCCCATTCTACTGACGATTATAAGGTACTGTGAGCTCCTTCTTGATTCCTACCTGCCTGCAAAATTATAGGAACTCATTGGAGGTGTACTCACCCCCATTATTTGATCTCGGTATCTTAATCTTCCTTCTTGTTTGGTTCTCCACAAGAGCCTTAAACTCTTGAAACCGATTGAAGACCTCATCCTTGGTCTTCAAGAAGTAGATCCAAGTCTTCCTGGAATAATCATCTATGAACATCGCAAAATATAAGGACCCTATGATCGACGTCACAGACATAGGACCACATATATCATAATGCACCAAGTCTAGCACACCCTTAGACCTGGTCTCACTATGAGGATATGCATTCTTGGCCTACTTGCCAAGCACACACCCTTTACACACTCCATCTCACTCCACCCACATCTCTAGAAAACCAGTAACCATCCTCTGCACCATCAGAAGAGCTATGTAGGGTAGGTGCCCCATCCTCCTATGCCAAATATTGCTCTAACTGTCACTGTCATGGATGAGAGCCTTCACCGGTTGTCCTCTCAACAGATATAGATCTCTCTCCCTCCTACTGATCACCCGCTTCTTGTTAAAATCAGTCCCATTCAACCCAATAACCACTTCACCTATCGTAAATCTGACCTCCAGTGCTTTGTCTTCCATGGTCGAAACTGAAAGGAGATTCTTCTCCAAACCCGGTACATATAGCACTTCATTCACCTCCATGATGCCACCTGAGTCCATCTAGAACTCGATACTCCCAGTGCCCTCGACTGCATACATGGCCTTGTCACCAAGCTCCACATTTACATTTCTGGGCCCCCTGGTCATGCTAGTGAAAAAGTCTTGTGATCCTGTCATATGACGAGATGTGTTGAGAAATCTAGGGCAGCATAGTTAGGGCTTGTCATTAATTTGATTTCTCTTTTACTTGACAATTTCTTGTGATTAGTTATTATTTCGTCTTCGTTATTATATTTTCATCATCAAGACAATTGCCAAAACTTCAAAGACAATAAGAGAGCATAAGACATAGGCACTCAGCCAGGGAAAAACCCCTATGAAAACTTCAAAGACAATAAGAGAGCACAAGACATAGGCACTCAGCCAGGGAAAAACCCCTATGAAAGGGAAAACCCAGTCAAACTCTTCCACTAGTAGATTCAAATCAGATTGATACACTCCAAGACCTTAGACCAAGACATATGACCTCCTTTAATCAATGTTGTTAAAAGCGCGAGCGGGATTAAATCGGCGCCGGGAATGAAGCGGAAAAAATCGGAAAAAGCGGGAAAAAAGCGTTTGGTACAAAAATATTCATTTTTTTTCATTTTTTTTCAATTTTTTTAATATCTAAACCATCTACAACATAAAATAAATACATTGACACATAAATATGATAAGAAAACTAATATATAAGATGTTTAATATCATTTCTAGCGCTAAAATCACACATAACATTGAATCATGTCTTGAATAGTAAGTCCTGACTCCTGAGTCCCAGCTCAGCCTCAAAATATCAACAAAAAATATGATAATGTATCTCATCATGTCATAATGTCATAGACTCATATACAATAAAATGAAAGTCTAATCCTATTGATTTCCTCTGCCCCTCTTGCGAGAAAATGTCACAGCTTTCTCTTTCCCTCTAGATGTAGACGCTGGTGCCTGTGCTGGTGGAAATGGCAATGGAGTCTGATGTGCTCTAGAAGCTGAAGAACTAGAAGTATGAGCTACAGGAGGTAGACCACGTCCTCTACTGGTCCTAGTGGTAGCCCGGGTAGGCGGTGTCACCTCCTCCTCCTGCTCCTCCTCCTCCTCCTCCTCCCCCTCATCCTGCACTAACCAATCATCAATAGAATCCATGAGAGGCCTCTCGGCCTCAACCCTCCATGCAGCAGTGGTGTCAATCCCATCCAATGAGATGGCATCCACATCAGGTGTCCTCTCAAGTTGCCTCACCCACAATCGAAGATTGTAGTAGACGTAGACCATGTCATTAAGTCGCTGGGACTCCAACCTGTACAAAGATCATGAAATAATAATTAATAATTAATATTATAAAAAAAATATTGTTTAATGAATTCAAAAATTTATTTGGAAATTTGCAATATTTTAAATGTTTAAGTGTTAACCTGTTGCGCTTCTTGTTGTGTATTTTTTCAAATACATTCCAGTTGCGCTCACATCCTGAGGAGCTGCATGTTTGGCTGAGGATGCGTACGGCAAGCTTTTGCAAAAGGGGTACTCTGCCACCATACATCTTCCACCATGCATCTACAACAAAATTACAAATAAAATTTTAAATAAACATAAGAAAAAAATGGAATTTGAAGAGACAATGAAATTTGAAACAAAGTTACAAACTGAAAAATACCTGGCATTTTAATCGTCCTATCAGTGACAGCCATCTCAAAGCCAAATGTGCCACCTGCCATCTTATATGTCTCAATTTGTTTAGAGATCTCTATACGTTGTTCTGGAGATCGCACCATCTTCTGGACACAGGATAAGAATCCATCCATGATCTCACCATCAAAATCAAACCCACATGCATAAGAAAATGCAGGGTTAAGGAAAAGCCCAGCAGCATGAATGGGACGATGGAGTGTGTTGTTCCATCGCTCATCAATCACTCCCCATAGAAGGAGTTGTTTCTGAAACCCATCATCTCCCTTATCATCATAGTAGGCCCGAATGGCTTCTTTGGCCCTGTCCATGGCTTCATACAAATAGCCCATTGTGGGCTTCTCACCATCAACCAACCGAAGAACCTTTACCAAAGATTCAGTAACCGCGCACACCTCCTGCATTCCTGCCCATAAGTCTTCCTGGTATGAAACTAGTCTGCATACGGCCTCTCCTTCTGGTTTGCGGCTCATTGGCAAAGCACGCCACTCCTCTGAAAGAAACATTCTCTTCACATCCCACATAGAATTCAAGAGGGATTGAAGAGATATGAAACTCGTGACAAACCGTGTAATGGCGGGGCGCACCAACTCTTTGTTGTTGGTGCATTTTCTCATCAAGCTAAGCACAAATGTATGATTATATATAAATTTTGTGATGCTTTTTGATGAGTCAACAATATCTTTGACAAAGGGAATTTTCCC
The DNA here is from genome assembly GCA_031772625.1 of Pinus tabuliformis. Classification (NCBI taxonomy): domain Eukaryota; kingdom Viridiplantae; phylum Streptophyta; class Pinopsida; order Pinales; family Pinaceae; genus Pinus; species Pinus tabuliformis. Next base: position 1,788,116,007 of record CM062817.1, on the reverse strand, counting down.
TATGTCCTCTAACATCAAATCAATACAATGGACAGCACAAGGTGTCCAAAATAAAGTAGGATGCCTGTCCATCAGCATTCTACCAGCAGCAACATAATTTGCAGCATTGTCCGTTATGACTTGGACAACATGTTGTTCACCCACCTCCAAAATAAACACATCCAGCAAATCACATAAAGTTTTTTCATCTTTGATTTGATGAGATGCATCAACAGATTTGATAAACATAGTCCCCTTGGGACAACTAACCAAGAAGTTTATAAGGGTTCTCCCCTTTTGGTCAGTCCAACCATCTGACATAACAGTGCATCCTGTTTGTGCCCATGATGCCCTAAAATCCTCCAATCTTTGGGTGCAGTCACGCTTTTCATCTTGAAGAAGCCGGCCTCTGAAATCATGATAAGAAGGGATTTTGTACCCCGGGCCAACACTGGCAATAGCATCAACAGTAGGTTGGAAAAATGGATTATTCCTTGCAATGCTGAAAGGAATATCACTCCAGAGGAGAAATTTTGCCATCAACCTGTCAGCTTGTTCTTTTTCAGTTCTTTTTAGCATTGAACCGATAGATGGTTGTGAACCAGGTGTGGTTCGAGGAACAAAAAATGATGATGCAGCTACCGAATTGACTAATGCTGCAGTAGAACCAGTGCCACTTGGCCCACTTCCTTCAGCTGACCTTTTTAGTTGCCTTTTGAGTTCTTCTTTGGCCTCTCTAGTGTGCTCTAATTCTCCCAATGCTCTCATGGCTCTTTGGATAATTTCAGGATTTGTATTTATACAGGGCCCCACATCATGTCCAGGGATTTGTGCAAGGTGAAACTTCAACCTGTACACCCCCCCGCGTATCTCCTTTCCACACAACTTCCAATTCAAGTTTTGTCTATCATTCGGAGCATGAGGTTCACCATATTCCCAGAAAGGATCCAATTTCCTTGGCATGTTTGTTTTTGAATTTTGAATTTGCAAACCTATGGGAAAATATTAAATAAGGATTAGGAAATAGGAATTTAGGATTACAATTTAGCATTTACAAAATTTAAATTACAAGTTACAAATTTCCAGAATCCAAAGTTCCAAACCCAAGTTACCCAACCAAATGGCAAATGTCAAAAACAATGAAAAAACATAAACAATGTTTAAAAAAAAATGAAAAAAAAAATAAAAAATTGGTTCCCATAGTCATACCAATTTACCCATCCCAAATCAATGAAAAAATACAGGAAATTCTTTAAAAACAATGAAAACAAAAGGAAAATGGTGCCCATATGAAGTTTCCCCACAAAAAACAATGAAAAACAAAGTTTTTAAACAAGGAAAACAAAAAAAAATTAATCTACATACCGTTTTTATGGTGAAATTGGTGGTCTCCTCTTGAATTTGTCCTACAAGCACTTAGATTTGCTCACAAACCCTCACAAACCATCCAGCTCCTTTCTCCAACACCTTCTCCTCCTTCCGCGCGCGCCCACTGTCCAAATGACCAAAAAAAATCCAAATTTTCATTATAAATCGCGCTGCCAGGGACCCCCGAGCTTTTTTACGAAAAAAGCATGCTTTTAAAAAGCGGCAAAAAAAAATTTAGGCGCTTTTTTCCCATAAAAAGCGCGATTAAATCGGCTTAGGGAAAAAAGTGCGATTTAATCGCGCTTTTAACAACACTGCCTTTAATCAACCAAGTCAGCCCTTGATAAAATCATTGAAACCATCAAAATTTTGGTTCTTCCTTTATACAACTCCTGCAATTCATCCATCATCTTTGGCCCCTGCAACTAGCTTCAAATTCACAAGTGTGGCAAAAACATAAAGAATTTCGTTCAGACTTCTTCTTTGATCTTTTTTCTTGAAAGGTCTCAGCCTTCTCTTCATATTCACATCCTTTTTCTTGATTCTTCAATAGTAGATTGAATGGGTATTCACTCCTCAATAAGTCGAATGCAAGGGTGTATATAGAGTCTTCTTAGGCCGGTCATATCCCTTCATGAGGCCGACTTGATCTCTCTTTGGAGCTGACTTGATCTCTCTTTGAGGCCGACTTGGTGGAGAAGGCAAGAATGACATTTATGACTCAATAATAAATTTCTTTCTTTGACACAATGAGCCCAAGAAGGGTCTTATACATCATGATATTGACTTTTGACACAAGACACAAACCCTAGAGCACACAATGGGTGCTTTTGACCTATTGACCACTGACCCAAGCATGAAACCCATGCTTTAATAAGTCAATTTCTTTTTACAATAAAAATTTATTTTTCTTTCTTTTGACAAATATAATTATGAAGACTGACACTAGGTACATTCTTCAACACTCACTCTTAACTAGGGAGGTATTCATAATTACATATATACATAGGTACATGGACATATCAATGAAGAGTCACGACACATGCAATGTTACAAATTAGACACTTTACCAAGGTATCTAATCGAGTGGGATTAAGGTGTGTTCCAAGCTTTAGCCACTATAGGTATCATTAGGCTCTAGCTCTAACACCAACCCACGGATCTAGGTATCGTATCCAAGGTCGGAGCTCCACAAGACCATTGATACCCTCCCTACTTCGGGATCTAGACAATATCATAGGTCAGTCAAATGTCCTCCCAAGCATCTTGTCACCCCAAGATGCTTCATATCTCCTTATCAACTAAATCAGATATATCCACCAGTCCAAGCATGCTTCAAAATGTTCAACCTTCTTATGGAGAGATCTTGCACAAACACAACCCCAATTAATAATAAACTTTCAATATATATATAAGTTAACTAAAACCTCTAGGGTTCTCAAATATACTAATGTTTCTTAGGTCATCATTGTATCATCCAAACGCATCTTCATTGGAAGCTTTCTTCTTTAACTTATACAGCAGCAATAATTTTAGCCTTAGCGCTTCTTCCAGAACATCCAAGTCTTGTTTACAACTTTACCACTCACAAATATCTATCTGTAACGATTTAGCCATGATCTTTATTGTTTCTTCAAGGTTTTTATCATAGTTGTCACATCATGCCCTCCCTCTCAACTAGGGAGATCAACAGCTTCATTCTTACAAGTTCTTTATCATATCATCAGAGAAACTTCAAAGCTTCATTTCTTCAGGAACATCATTCTTTTTTATGGCAACAAGGTCATCTATTCATCTTTTATGTCATCATCATTCTTATAGCTCCCTTTATCCATCATGATCATCATTATTATCAAGTCATCTTTAATTATGAGCATCTTCAACATTTTGAAGATTATGTACCTACAAATCTTCAACAAGTACAACCAAGTACAAATATACAAAAGCATGAAGTCAACTATAGGGTTAGCAAGTTATCATAAAGGGAGCATTTAATACTTTGAAAAAGAAATATTTTAGACATGTCAAACCTAAACCTAGTCAAGTTCACAATCAACAAGAGTTGCACCTTTTATATCCTAGAATTTAACAACTTTGCTAGGGTTTTGTCACAAACCCTAGATTCTATCATCGAGACTTAAAGCCTTTAGATATCAGCAGCTCTAGCATTTTACATTTGGGGTTTCAATATTATGCCCTAGAATTTCATGTCAAACTCTACGAGGGTTTTGTTACAAACCCTAGATTTCATCAATAAAATTAAATCATGTATATCAACAATCAAGTTAGCATTTTATATTTAGGGTTTCATTATTGTTTCCTTATATCAATCTCTTACTAGGGCTTTTATCGTAAACAGTAGATATACACATCAAACTTCAACAATTTCACCAGATTAGGGTTTCAATTATATGCAAGCACATAAACCTAGGGTTTCATTCCAAGGGTTTTATTCATAAACCCTAATTTACCAAACCCTAAGAATCTAGGGTTTCATTATATATTCTAAACATTAATAACAAATCCTAAATATCTAGGGTTATGACATTACCAAAACCCTAAACATTGGGATTTTATCATGTGATCTAAATTTTACAATGTTCCACCTAGTTTCCGGGACGGGGGAAACGCAGGAGCAGGGATACACACAAGGGGTACGTATATAAGAAACCCCAAAATTTAGGGAATTTTTGCGGAAACAGGGGACTTCATAGTCATAAAAATTATAAAATTATAAATTATTAAAAATTTAATATATATAAAAATAAAATAAAATCCCAAAAATATGTCAATAACTAAATAGAAAATCTTAATAATTATGAAATGTACATTTGAAGACTAAATATGATCATCATTACTTATTAGACTATTATCATTTATGAATTATCATTTGACATTATGCAATGTTCCTTCTAAATTCATCATTTGGCATGATGCAAAGCACACCTAATTAAATTAATAAATTCATCATTTGACAATTGAAATTATGCAATGTGCATCAAATTTTCAAAAGCGATAAAAAGTGAATTCATCATATAACAATGACATTGACATTATGTTGAAGTCTAAAAGAGCCATAGAATACTAAACTAAAAGTAAACATAGAAACCACTGAGCAATGAAATACTAGTAAATTTCTCAAAAAGTACTAAATAATATTAATAAATACTAATTATGAAGTTTTAATATACTTTAAGTTTTCTATTTTTGTTATTGTTTTTATTTTATTTTTTAAGATTTAAATTTTAATATAATTTTTTTTTATTTAAAAAAAAAATTAAGTTTTAACTAGTTTTAAGTTTTAATATAGTTTCATTTTTCCATTTTTTGCTATTTTTTTCATATATTTAAATTTGTATTTTTTTAATTTTTATAAAAAATATTAGACAAAAAAATGGGGGGATGCATATGCGTCCCCCCAACGTCCCCCCGACATCCCCCTTGCGTCCCCCCTACGAAGGAGTCGTGTTTCGTCGCCTGAAAAATGTCCCCCCCCCCCCCCCCCCGGAGTTTCCTCGAGTTTCCCCAAGAAGGGGACGTGGGGGAAACATTTCCCAGGAGTTTCCCCGTCCTCGGAGCATGGGGGAGTGTCAGGGCGTGTCCCCCACCCTGGGGGACATGTCCCCGTGGAACACTGAAATTTTATCAACAAACCGTAAGTATACTAGGGTTTCATTTATATTTTCAACATCAAAAAGGTAGGGTTTTGTAGTGAACCCTAAAGGTTAGGGTTTTACTAAAGTAACAAAAGATAGAGAATATAACAAGGTTGATTTAATCTAAAGATTAATCACCTTAAACAAGAATCTTAATGATTCAAAACCCTAGACATGAAAGAGTTAGTAATTAGAACAAATTTCAAAATGATTGTACTTTGTAATATGAAGAAGATCTACTATAAATTTTTATACATACCTTGAGTTACTCCTTTTACAAACCTGGTAAGGTTTCCTTAATGAAGGGCTCCCTCTAAATTATGATAGCATCTTCATGGTTCATCTCCTTATGAGTCAACTTGTGCTTAAGGATCTAACTTGATTTACCAAGTCACCATTCTTAATATATACCTACAATATTTATTGACAAGCACAACCAAAATATATAAGTACAATAGTCTGATAATTATCTATAATTTCCATTACTTTTAAGAGAGTGAGTTCCTAGCGATTTGAATTACAAAATCTAGACATCATTTAATTTCATTCTAGCCAAGAATTGTCATATATCACGAACTATTTATAAACCCTAGACAATTGTGAGATAGGGTTTCTAAGACGGAACAAGTGAATGAGAGAGAGACTATCGTATATACTATCCCTAGACATTAACAATCTTTAATGAGAATTTGCCATTCCTAGAATCATACTAGAAAGTAAGCAAGTTATACATACCTCAAAACTTACATACCTTTGTTTTTCATGCTTGAAAGATTGATATTCTATTGAGCTTGTTGCTTTTTCTTGCAAACTGCATACACATTGTTAGATGACTAAAAACATAAAGAGTAGTAACAATACTTACTTGACGTTACAGGTTGTTCCAAAATGTTAGATGCTTTCTCTTGACTATAGTAAAATGAGCTTGCTTCATGTCTCCAAATAGACTTCATTCATACTAATATATACCCCTTCTGCTTGCTTAATAATAGAATATGCAGCACCTATTTCATAACATATGTAGACTTTGACCCTTTTGCAATGATCCATAAATTACAAGATTAATGGTCTTCAAGATTTTTATATCAAGCACTGAGGTCCTTTCAAGTCGGCTTTTATGTTGCTTTAGAAGTTTGGACCTTATATTTATATGCCCAGATTCTTGTCCTTTTAACCACAAGGATCTCAACTTCTTTGATGATTGTAGTCTCATAATGGGTCTTTCAAATGGTCTTTTCTCTTTGCCAAAAGGAGACACCATGGACTTTAATTTGGTCATCCACAGAGTTTCGAATTTCTAATATGTGCCCAAGTTCTTCGTTCCACATGAGTCTCGACTTCTTCAAAGACTATGGTGACTGAGGCCTTTATAATAGGCCCACAATGCTTCTAAACAATTTGATTTATGTCGTCCTTTCTTTGTTGGTTTTCAAGGACTACCTTTTAGTCCTCAAAATATATGACTTGGTTATCTTGATTTCACACAGAACCTGAGGTAACTACATATGCATAGAACATGGTGATTTCAGATTTCTGAGTTGATTTTAGATCCTAAACTTCATGTATAGAATTTCGCTCTCGTTTTCAGGGACACTGCTCTTGACTACGCTTGTAGCCTAGCTTCTTGGATTCAACAAAAAGATGGTATTTGACGCCTTTGCTTCACTAGCCTAGGTCTGCGGCCTTATTGCAAATGTAAAGTCTAATGATCATGCCCATAAATGTACCATATCAATTTGGTTCTTCTTCTAGATGATTCAACCTTCAAAGATGGATTTAAAAACCCTTTTCTCTTAGCACAGAAGTTATCTATTAGCTACCTTCTTCCACTAACCTTAGCATTGATACCATGTTGAGAAATCTGGGGCAACACAGTTAGGGCTTCTCATTAATTTGATTTCTCTTTTACTTGACAATTTCTTGTGATTAGTTATTACTTCTTCTTTGTTATTGTATCTTCACCATCAAGACAATTCCCAAAACTTCAAAGATAACAAGAGAACACATGATATAGGCACTCAGCAAGGGAAAAACACCTATGAAGGGGAAAACCCAGTCAAACTCTTCCACTAGTATATTCAAATGAAATTGAGAAACTCCAAGACATATGACCTCCTTCACTCCACCAAGTCGGTGCTTGATAAAACCATTGAAACCATCAAAATTTTGATTCCTCATTTATGTAACTTCTGTAATTCGTCCATCATCTTCGGTCGCTGCAACTACCTTCAAATTCACACGTGTGGCAGAAAACATAAAGAATTTCGTTCAGACTTCTTCTTTGACCTTTTTCCCTGAAATGTCTCACCCTTCTTTATCTTTGCATCATTTTTCTTGATTCTTCAATAGCAGATCAAATGTGTGTGTTCTCTCCTTAATAGGTCGAATGGTCTTCTTAGGTTGGTCGTATCCCTTCATGAAGCCGACTCGATCTCTCTTTGGGGCCAACCTAGTGGAGAAGGCAAGAATTACATATATGACTCAATAATAAATTTATTTCTTTGACACAATGAGCCCAAGAAGGCTCTTATACATCATGACATTGACTTTCGACCCAAGACACAAACCCTAGAGCACACAATGGGTGCTTTTGACCTATTGACCATTGACTCAAGCATGAAACCCATGCTTTAACAACTCAATTTCCTTTTACAACAAAAATTCATTTTTCTTTCTTTTGACAAATATAATTATGATGACCGACACTAGTCACATTCTTCAACAAGATGCTCCGCTGTCCATGAACCAGACACCTTTGGTGACAGTTCCAGAAAGGCAAGATACTAGAGCAAATTTTTTATCAAACTTCTCTACCATCTCCCCCATCTGTGTAGTAGTTATCGTAGCAGTCTTACCCTAGCCGTTCTTTTTGTTAGGACACTCACTGGAAAAATGCCTGAACTTATGAAAAGCAAAGCATTCAACTTTGCACATCCTTTTGCTTCTTACTCTCTGAAGATGCTTCTCCACTCTGGTTCTGCTTGGCCTTCGCTTTGCCTTTTTCGCTTAGGCATCAAGAGCAACCTTCTCCTCACCGCCCTTTTGCTATCCTTCGATTAATGAATTTTCCCAAATCTCCTTTTGGGTGAAATCATCCCATAGCCAGCTCCAATCAAGAAATTGTTGATGAGCAAGAATCCTATCCACAAAAGTGGACCATTGCTTCACACACCCCTTCAAAGCAACTTTGATGAGCTCTCAATCATGGACAGTTTCCCCTACAGCTGCAAGCTCATCATGAGCTTGTTAGAACCTCGTGAGATAGGAAGTCACGGTCTCAAATTTGCCCATTTTAACACTGTTTAACTTTTTCCATGGCGCCATTTTTCTGTTCTCATTTGTAATGTGATAAAGACCAGTCAGAGCTACCCACATTTGTCTACTGGTATCCTTCCTTAATATGTGAGGAATTATATGATCCCCCACACCATCCAGAATTATGCATCTCACCTTCATATCCTTGGTTCTATGTTCAATTGCTTGTACCAGATCCAAAGGAACCTGCACATCTCTGCTTACTAAATCCCAGAGATCATTCATCTTCAAAATCCAGGGAATTCATGTTGGAAATACTGAGAGGAGGGTGAATCAGTGTTTCTCTTCAATTACTTAATTTTAACTTCACAAAGCGTTAATTATTATTAGCATCAAATAAACATAAAGCAATCATCAACACCATTCAGCAATTTGCAACAATAAAGACACTACACCAGATATTTTTAGGTGGAAACCCTTTTAGGAGAAAAAACACCAAACGCTTCTTAATATTTGTCTTCAATAATTTACATCAATTAGGAAGCACCAACTTCCAACATTTTCAACTTCAACTGAAGAAGGCTCTGTTGAGAAATCAATGGGCAACATAATTAGATGATTTCTCTAACTTTGATAACTACTTGTGATGTATTTTTACTTAACTTTATTAGCTTCTTCTTTCACTTGATTATTATTGTGCTTTTCTATCATCAAATAGCTACCAAACAATGAAGAACAATGAGACAAGAGGGCACAAGATATAGGCTATAAGTCAGGGCCAAAACCTCTCCTCTTGACAGGAAAACCCACAAGAACTCTTATCTTCTTATAGAACTTCAAATGCGAATTCCAAGACATATAACCCTTCACAAAGACCCCTCCAAGACCTTTGAAGGAACCAGATTTGAAAAAGCTTATTTGATTTGGTCAAGATGTGTTAATTTTGGCAACTAGGGCCAAAATTCACCTTGGACAGCTCATATGAGGCAGCTGATATGTTTATTGGATTCCTCTCTCCGAGAGGTGTAGGATTGATCTAAAGATCATCCCATTCTGACATGCACAAATGGAATTATGAATTTATTTTGATTATGGACAAATTGTCAAGGTTGGCCAGCAAACTCATGTAGGCTCAGAAGCCCAACAATCACGTTTATTCATCCTCAACATTTGCATATAAATACATGGTGCCTCCTCCTCATTTGGACACTTCATTCACTCACACATCTCTCTTGATTGGGTACGGATTTCTGAGGCTTCTCTCTCTCCACACGTGCGAAGAAGGGACTGTTCTTTTGTTGTCCCTGCGTTGACCAGAATTGACCGAAAATTGCAGAAGGCTGATTTGACTTGCGTTGACCAACATTGACCTATTTTGAGTGCGGTTTTGGGTGGAGGATTTTTGTTAGGCCGCAGTTTTGGGCATGAAATCTGAGGTAGTTTGACCTATGTTTGACCAGTGTTGACTGTGCTAGGGCTTGTTGCTGCGTTGACTTTTGTTGACCAGGTTTGACTGGACTTTTTCATAATGTTCTTGGGCTGATTTTACTTGTTGTTGGAGGCCAAGTTGACTAGGTTTGACCGAGCTGAATTGGAGGAAGAATTATGCCCTATTGACCAGCGTTGACTTTCTAGTTAGGGCTTGTTGTTACTGCAGTTTGACTGATCAAATTTCACTTTGATTGGGCAAGTGAAAATTATATATTGTACTCTCTCTCTTTGTTGAACTCTTGAAGAATTATAAGAAGAATTGATCAAGGGTTTCCCCACATTGGGGTTTGTCCCTTGTTGGTGCCATATCTTGTGTCCTCTTGTCTTGGATTGTCTTCTACTATTATTGTCTATGTTCTATCATCATTTTACTATCATGATGATGTGATTGCTAAACTGGATATTGATATTGGACTAATAAAGAAATTGAAGTAAAATTGCTCTAAGCATAGAACATACCATTGTTATCCTAAAATTAACATGGTATCAGAGCAGAGGTGAAGACAAAGCCCAAGCAAGAGTGAGAAGACCAATCACTAAGAGGAGCAATCACTGATCAAAGACAAGATTCAATGGCCTCCACATCCTTCTTCAAGTCTGATGATAAACTTCATGATAAGTTTGATTATCATGGATGGAAGATGTCTCTTGATTTGACATTAGAAGAGCAAGATGTTATGGATTATGTGTTGGGAAAGATTTCGTAACCTCCTTCAAATGCACAGGTTGCTGCTAAGACAAAGTACAAGAAGAGTGAAGTAAAAGCCAAGAAGATCATCAGGGATTCTATTCATAAGCATTTAGTTGCTTACATCTCTGATTTGAACACATCAAAAGAGATATATGACAGGTTGGTTGGCATGTTCAAATCCAGCAATGCAAACCAAATTCTTTTTCTCAAGAACAAGTTGAAGGATATAAAGAAGGGAAGGAATGAAGATATTTTAGGCAACAATGGTATGTTCTATGCTTAAAAGCAATTTTACTTCAATCTATTTACTAGCCCAATATCAATATCCAATTTAGCAATCACATCAACATGATAGTAAAATGTATATAGAACATAAGCATAAATAGTAGAAGACAAGCCAAGACAAGAGGACACAAGATGTGGCACCAGCCAAGGACAAACCCCAATGTGGGGAAACCCTTGACCAATTCCTCTTATAGTCTTCAATAGTTCAGCAGAGAGAGATAGTACAACTTACAAATCTGATAATTTACAACAATAGCAAAACAGCCCTAACCAAAAAAATCAACTCTGTTCAACAGGGCAAATTTGACCCTCAACAATTCTGTCAAACTTCAGTCAACTTCGGCCTCCAAACAGCGAGATGAATCAACCCTCAAAACAGTGTGAAATCAACCCAGTCAAAATATGGTCAAACAGTCAACCTGCGGTCAACCTTAGCTGCAGTTAATGCTGGTCAAAGTCAACGGATTGCCTCAATTTCTGTGCCCATAAATGCGGCTTGCTGGGACAGAATTTCTCCACCAAAAATCGTAGTCAAAGAGGTCAACGCTTGGTCAAACTGTCCCAGAAATTCGGTCAACGCAGTCAACACCCAAAACAAAAAATTCACCTTCTTTCCTTCGCAAGTGTGGAGAGAGATGCTGCCCAGAAATGTGTACCCAATCAATGAGGAGAGAGAGAGAGATGTGTGAATATGAGTGTGTCCAAATGAGGATGAGGCATCATGTATTTATAGCAAATGTTGAGGATGAATAGACATGATTGTTGGGCTTCTGAGCCTACATAAATTTGTTGGTCGACCTTGACAATTTGTCCATAATCAAAAATAATTCATACTTCATTTGTACATGTCAGAATTGAATATCTATAGATCAATCCTACACATCTCGGAGAGAAGAATCCAAGAAAAATATCCGTTGTCATAAATAAGATGACCCATGTGGAGTTTGGCCCTAGTTGCCAATTTTAACACTCCCTCTCAACTAGGCAGGACTCCACCTGCTAATCCATCTGCCAATCTGTATTATCTCTACCATCAACGCACTACTCTGCTCTACTGAACTATGAAGAAGAGAAAGTGATCGAGAATATATCATACCATTCTCCACTGGCCCGAAATCAATCCCAATCAAAAGAGAGTGTCGCATACCACTCTTACTGACCCAAAGTCAGTTCCAATCAAAAGAGAGTCTCATACTTCTCTTACTGACCCGAAGTCAGTTCCCATTGATCCGAGAACAATATCGGTCATCCTAGCATAGGGAGTACGATAGTACATGATGCGTCCATCCGTAGTACTATGGTCCCTATCTTCATTTCCCTACTCATCAGCCAGATGAGAGGTACTTCCCGTGAGTCCCAAACTGCATGGGGTAGGATGTCTCAACAAGAGAAGGATGAACCACTCATCCTGCCTACATGTCACCAAGGGGTATCACAAGGGAAGCCTAAACCACTCACCCTGTACACAGCAAACCACTAGGGGAAGGTTGAACCACTTACCCTATGGTTGCTCACCACTCTAAGAAGTACCCCAAGCCCCCTGGAGCTCCCAGACCTCAGTGTCCATCTCATACAGGACCCTCATAAGAGGGTCTCTCCACAACTCCAAGTCATTCTCGGAAGGCCAAGAATTTGACCTTCCCTAGGGGCTTTGTCAAAATATCTATGACTCGCTCAACAGTCCCAATGTGATGGAGCCTTATTGCTCCTCCTTGTACCATATCCCGAATAAAGTGGTACATGATATCTATATGCTTGGAGCGATCATGAAACACAGGATTCTCTGATAATCAAATCCCACTCTGGTTGTCGCAGAAGATCAAGTTGGTATCCAGCACATGTCCAAACAGCTCACTGAAGAGCTTCCTCAACCAGACAGCTTTACAAGAGGCCATACTAGCAACTATGTATTCGGCCTCAGCAGTGCTCAAGGCAACCGATTTCTGCTTCCTGCTCATCCAGGATATTGAAACAGAACCCAAAGAAAAGCAGCATCCAGAAGTGCTCTTGCGATCCACCACACTGCCAGCCCAATCAGCATTAAAATAACCATGCAACCTTACATTTCCGGCAGTGTATCTTAGTCCATGAGTGATTGTGCCCCGAAGATATCTCAGAAGATTCTTGGCAGCAATCCAATGTATATGATGAGGCTCAACCATGTATTGGCTCAATGTGTTAACTGCAAAACATATGTCCGGACGGGAGTTCACCAAGAACATCAATGCTCCTATGAGTTGACAATACTCAGAAGCATTTCCCAATTCAGGTCCAGTAGCACTACCACATAACTTCTTAAAGTTAAGTTCCATCGGAGTAGTCACAAGCTTGCAGTCCACCATCCCAAATCTTTTCAATATCTTCACAACATATTTTCCTTCAGAGAGGAAAATTTCACCTGGCTTTTGCCAGACCTCCAACCCTAGGAAATAGTGCATCGGTCCTAGGTCCTTCATCTCAAATTCAGAAGCCAACTCCCTCTTACATTTGTGAATGATAGGGTCTGCACCTGTCAAAAAGAGGTCGTCCATATAAAGTACCAGTATAAGAGGTTTATCATTTTCAACCTTAAAGTAAAGGTTCGGATTGGCTTCACTTCTAGTGAATCCCAGCTTCATCAGATAGTTATCGATCCTCTCATACCAAGCCCGGGGTGGTTGCTTCAATCCATAGAGAGCTTTCTTCAACCTGCATACATGAGATTCTCGATCATGAACCTCAAACCCCTTGGGTTGTTCCACATAGACCTCCTCTTTAATTGAAACATGCAAGAAGGCGGTTTTGACATCCATCTGATGTAGGTCCCATCCTTGCAAGGTAGCAAGGGCTATGATCGAGCGGATGGTGGTGTATTGGGAAACAAGTACAAATATCTCATCATAATCTACACCTTTTGAGAGAAGCCTCAGACAACAATGCGAGCCTTGAACTTTTCATCACTTCCATCAGCTCCATGCATGATTTTGTAGAGCCACTTGGAGGTGACAACCGACTTGTCCTGGAGTCTAGGAACCACATCCCAAACATCATTCTTCATAATTAACTCATATTCTTCATTCATAGCATCCTTCCATACTTGTTGCTTCACGGCTTCTTCGAATAATGAAGGCTCGTTTTGAATGATAGTGCTCATGGCAGTCAAATATCCTTGATACCTGTTCGGCTTCTTACTTTCACGGAAAGTCCCCCTTGGTGCAACGTGTCTCTTGGCATCTTCGAGAGTCTCCCTAAGCCATGAGGGTCTCCTCTTAGAGGAGGAAGGCTCGTGAGGAGGAGGATCAATAAGATCCATAGGTTCATCAATATCAGGCATCGTTTCGTCCTCTTTTCCACCCTAATTTCCGGTGTCGGCTTCTTTGTCCTTCCTTAGGATAGGAAGGTTGTTGATCTTCCTAAGAGCCATATATTTGTCGAAGGTGACATCGTAACTTATCTCAACTTCCTTTTGACCAGCCACATAAATTCTATATCCCTTAGAATTTTCACTATAGCCCACAAAGATTCCTTTCTTCCCAGATGCACCCAATTTGCTTCTTTTCTCTTTCGACACATGAAAATATATGGGGCTTCCAAAAATTCTAAAATGAGAGACACTGGGTTTCTTACCAGTGAACATTTCTTTGGGAGTCTTGGAGTCCAATGCTTGATGAGGGCTTCAGTTTTGAACATAGACGGCAGTATTGGCAACTTCAGCCCATAGAAACTTCGGAAGGCTTTGATCATGATGCATGGCATGAATAGCTTCTACAATAGAGCGATTCTTCCTTTCAGCCACACCATTCTGCTCGGGAGTATATGGCATTGTAGTCTCCCTTTTAATGCTAGCTTCTCTGCAATAATCTTGGAATTCATTGGATTCGTACTCAGTCCCATTATCAGTCCTCAATATCTTGATTTTCTTCTCGAATTGGTTTTCGATCAAGCCTTTTAAGTGTCAGAACCAAGGGAACACTCCATCCTTCTTCAAGAAGTAGATCCAGGTCTTGCGAGAATAATCATCCACAAAAGTGAGATTATATAAGTATCCTCCCAAGGAGTTTACGGGCATCATACCAGATATGTCGGAGTGGATCAATTGCAATATGTTTGTGGTCTTGCTATTACCTGAGGGGAATGGTCTCCTTGTAAGTTTTCCTTCGGAACATCCCGGACATACACCTTCATGCTCTACTTTGAACTCAGGCATACCTGTCACCATTTGTCTCACATCGAATAGGGCCTTGTAATGAAGATGGGCAAACCTCCGGTGCCATAGTTTAGATTGTAGAGATGTGTCGCAAGACATGGCTCCTAATGGACTTGCTCCAACTTGATATAAAGTGTCAACCCTAAACCCAAGAGTAAAAGCACATTTAAAATTTCTTTTCCAAACACGTACCTTTCCATCGATAAAAGCCACTTTGAATCCTTTGTCTTCCATTGCCGAAATGGACACCAGGTTCTTGTTGAGATCGAGTACATATAGTACTTCTTGCAAATGAATAGTGTTACCTTTATTCAATTGAAGGGTAACATTCCCTACTCCCTTCACGGGATAGGTGGCATCGTCTCCAAGGATGATCTCCAAGTTTGACTCCTTGTCTATTAGATTAGAGAGGGCTTCCTTGTATCCGATGAAGTGCCTTGAGGCACCACTATCAATCAACCAATTTCCCCAAAGTGTCTGGAGGAGAGGCAGTGGAGAGGCCGATATAAGATAGTACTCTTTTTTCTCATTGTTAACAACATTGGATTCTTCATACTTGGAGTTCCTTGATTTCTTGGAGGGTCGACCATTTCCTTGCTGTACCGCATTCCTTTTTCCCTTGCCATTGGACATGCCATTCCTTTGATCGTTGTTGTTAAAGTTGCCCCTGCAATGATAGTCATCATCTTGAGGTGTGTCCCTTCTATTAGGACACTCCCTTGCATAGTGCCCAAACTTATTGCAAACAAAGCATCTTCCCTTTCTTCCATTTTTGAATCCCGATCTTCCTTGACTTTGCTTCTTTGAACCTGCATTGTTCTTCCTCTTGGCATGAGCGGAGAATGCAATGGGGTTCCTTTAGAAGGCATTTCTTGCTCCACCATTCTTGTTTCTTCTTGAATGCATCTCGACATCAATTCTTCAAACCCTGGAATTCGATCATTGTTGAGTATAGTGGTTCTAAATACATACCACTCAGGTGGGAGTCCTCTAAGGGTGGTGAGAGTAAGTTCCCTGTCAAGAATGACTTCTCCAATCGAGAGTAGATCATTCTTGATCTCAGTAATCCTCAAGAAATAGAATTGAATGTCCTCGTCCTTGCCCTTCTTAATATCCTTCAATTTATTTGAGAAAGAGAATTTGATTAGCATTACTAACCTTGAACATGTCGGCCAACCTGTCGTAGACCTCCTTGGGGGTCTTCAATTCGAAGATATAGGCTACCAGATGTTTGTCAATGGAATCCCTGATAATCTTCTTCGCTTTGACTTCATCCCTATTTTACTTGGTCTTTGCAACAGCTGGTGCATTTGAGGGAGGTTCAAGAATTTTACCCTGTGCATAATCCATCACTTCTTTTTCTTCCAAGGTCAAATCAAGAGACATCTTCCATCCATGATAGTCAGATTTATCATGGAGTTTGTATTCAACCGGGAAGTAGGATGAGGAACCCATTGAACGGTTTGTTCTTGTGCAATTGTCTTTGGTGATTGCTCTTTCACTCTTGCTTGGGCTTTGTCTTCACCTCAGCTCTGATACCATGTTAATTGTAGGCAACAATGGTATGTTCTATGCTTAAGAGCAATTTTACTTCAATTTCTTTATTAGACCAATATCAATATCCAGTTTAGCAATCACATCAACATGATAGTAAAATGCAGATAGAACATAAACATAGATAGTAGAAGACAAGCCAAGACAAGAGGACACAAGATGTGGCACCATTGAGGGACAAACCCCAATGTGGGGAAAGCCTTGATCAATT
Organism: Pinus tabuliformis; assembly: GCA_031772625.1. Lineage (NCBI taxonomy): Eukaryota > Viridiplantae > Streptophyta > Pinopsida > Pinales > Pinaceae > Pinus > Pinus tabuliformis. The sequence continues at coordinate 1,788,099,331 of CM062817.1, read as the reverse complement.
CTTCTTATAGTCTTCAATACTTCAGCAGAGAGAGATAGTACAATTTATAAATATGATAATTTATAACAGCAGCTAAAGAGCCCTAACCAGAAAAGTCAACGCTAGTAAACAGGGCAGATTTGACCCTCAACAATTCGGTCAAACTTCAGTGAACTTTGGCCTCCAAATAGCAAGATGAATCAGCCCTCAAAATAGTATGAAATCAGCCCAGTCAAAATCTGGTCAAACAGTCAACCCTAGCCGATGTCAACATTGGTCAAAGTCAACGTATTGCCTCGATTTCTATGCCCATAAATGCGGCCTGTTGGGACAGAATTTCTCCACCAAAAATCATAGTCAAAGAGGTCAATGCTTGGTAAAACTATCCCAGAAATTCAGTCAACACAATCAACACCCAAAACAGAAAATTCACCTTCTTTCCTTCGCGCATGGGGAGAGAGATGCTGCCCAAAAATGCGTACCCAATCAATGAGGAGAGAGAGAGAAATATGTGAAGATGATTGTGTCCAAATGAGGATGAGCGTCATGTATTTATAGCAAACGTTGAGGATGAATAGACGTGACTATTGGGCTTCTGAGCCTACATAAGTTTGTTGGCTGACCTTGACAATTTGTTCATAATCAAAATAAATTCATAACTTCATTTGTACATGTCAGAATCGGATGATCTCTAGATCAATCCTACACCTCTCAAAGAGAGGAATCTAAGAAAAATATCACTTTCATAAATAAGATGACCCATGTGGAATTTGGCCCTAGTTGCCAATTTTAACAAAGATGTTATGGATTATGTGCAGGGAAAGATTTCGTAACCTCCTTCAAATGCACCGGTTGCTGCTAAGACAAAGTACAAGAAGGGTGAAGTAAAAGCCAAGAAGATCATCAGGGATTCTATTCATAAGCATTTAGTTGCTTACAGCTCTGATTTGAACACATCAAAGGAGATATGTGACAGGTTGGTTGGCATGTTCAAATCTAGCAATGCAAACCAAATTCTTTTTCTCAAGAACAAGCTGAAGGATATAAAGAAGGGAAGAAATGAAGATATTCAATCCTACTTCATGAGGATCACTGAGATCTAAAATGATCTTCTTTTGATTGGAGAAGCTATTGTTGATAGGGAGCTTACTCGCATTGCCCTTGGAGGACTCCCTCGTGAATGGCACGTGTTCAACACTACGGTTCCTCACAACGACAAGATTCCAGGTTTTACGGAATTGTTGACTAGATGTTCTCAAGAAGAAACAAGGATGATGGAACTAGATATGCCTTCAATAGGAATGATCATACTGCATTCTTCGCTCATGCTAAAAAGAAGAACAATGCAGGTTCAAAGAAGCCATGTCAAGGAAGGTCGGGTTTCAAAAATGGAAGGAAGGGAAGATGCTTCATTTGCAACAAGTTTGGTCACTATGCTAGGGAGTGTCTAACAGAAGGAATACTCCTCATGATGATGACAACCACAACAACAACAATTTAGGGACAACAACAATCAAAGGAATGGTAGATTCAACAACCAAGGAAAAATGAATGCTCCCGCTGCTCATCAAGGAAATGGTCGCCCTCCCGAGAGATCAAGAAACACCAGGTATGATGAATCTAATGTTGTTGATAACAAGCGAAAAGAAATATATCTGCCCTTTCTACAGCATCTCCTCCGGACACTTTGGGAAATTGGTTGATTGATAGTGGTGCCTCAAGGCACTTCACCGAGTATAAGGAAGCTCTGTAAACGCTGATTGAAAAGGATACAAATTTGGAAATTATCCTTGGAGACAATGCCACCTATCCCGTGAAGGGAGTTGGGAATGTTACTCTTCAATGAAATCAAGGTAACACCATATATCTACAAGAAGTACTATATGTACCCGATCTAAAGAAGAACTTGGTATCTATCTCGACAATGAAGGATAAAGGATTCAAGGTGGCATTCATCGATGGAAAGGTACATTTGTGGAATAAAAATTTCAAAGATGCATTTACACTTGGCTTCAGGGTTGATACCCTATATCAAGTTGGAGGAAGCCCATTGGGAGCTATGTCTTGCGACACATCACTTCAATCCGAATTATGGCACCGGAGGTTTGCTCATCTACATTATAAGACTCTACCCGATGTAAGGAAGATCGTGATAGGTATGCCCGAATTTAAAGTAGAACATGAAGGTGTTTGTCAGGGGTGTGCTAAAGGAAAACATACAAAGGAACCATTCCACTCAAGTGATAGCAAGACTACTGACATATTGCAATTGATTCATTCTGATCTATCTAGTGCAATGCCCATGAACTCATTAGGAGGATACTTATATTATGTTATCTTTATGGATGATTTCTCTCGCAAGACTTGGATATATTTCTTGAAGAAGAAGGACAAAGTATTCTCATGGTTCCGTTCTTTCAAATGTTTGGTCGAAAATCAAACCGGGAAGAAGATCAAAATAATGAGGACCAATAATGGAACCGAATATGAATCAAACGAGTTCAAAAATTATTGTAGAGAAGCTAGCATTAAGAGGGAGACTACTACAGCATATACTCCTAAGAAAAATGGTGTTGCTGAAAGGAAGAATTGTTCTATCGTAGAAGCCACTCGTGCCATGCTTCATGATTAAAGTCTTCCGAAGTTCTTATGGGCCGAAGCTGCAAACACCATCGTGTATGTTCAAAATATATGCCCTCATCAAGCATTGGACTCCAAAACTCCCGACAAAGTTTTCACCAGTAAGAAACCTGATGTTTCTCACTTTAGAATTTTTGGTAGTCCCATACATTTTCATGTGCCGAAGGAAAAGAGAAGCAAATTGGATGCTTCTAGGAAGGAAGGAACATTTGTGGGCTGCAGTGAAACTTCTAAGACATATACAATATATCAAAGAGAAGTGGAGATAAGTCATGATGTCACCTTCGATGAGGATGTTGCGCTTGGGAAAATTAGTAACCTTCCTCTCCCAAGGAAGGGCAAAGAAGCAGATTCAGGAACGCAAGGAGAATCGCAGGATGAGCCGATGCCCGATGCTGAAGGACCAATGGATCCCATTAATCCACCCCCTCATGAGCCCTTCTCCTAAAAAAAAAGACCCTCATGGCTTAGGGAGACTCTCGAAGATGCCGAGAGACATGTTGGACCTAGGGGGCCTTTTCATGAAAGCAAGAAGCCGAATAAGTACCAAGGATACTTAACTGCAATGTGCACCATTGTTCAATCATAGTTTTTAAAATCGTCCTAGCTAACTGGTTACCAGTCTAACCAGCCGGTCAACAGGCCCACCGGTTGGAACCGGAGAAAAAACTCAGTTAAGCAGGCTAGATGGCGAGAAATGGGCCCTAACCGATCCTACCCGGCCAGTTTCGGACAGAACCGGCCAGTTTGTAGCAAACCGGCCAGTTCCATCCTAAATCAACCGGTTACCAGCCATGCCCACCGAGGCCCCACACAGCGGCTTTCTCAATGAGGTTTAGGGGTTTTGGAGGGAAACTAAGGGTGCTTTCCCTCCAAAAACACCCTCTCCAAGCCTTTAAGAGGCCCCTCTCCCTCTCATTTGTCTCACACATCTGATTTGGAGTGTTTATGAGTGTTTGTGAGTTTGTTTGGGAGCTTGGAGAGTGTTGAGTTTTTGTTGTAGTCATCTTGGAGTTGGAGCTATTTTGGAGATAATTTGTAGCTGTCAGTGGAGTTGGCATCTTCAAGAGGAGGCTAAGGGAGCTAGTTTGCATTTCCAGGTAAGGATTTTCACTTGAAAATTCCTCATTTGACTGTTGTCCATGAATTAATTTTTTTTTTGTGTTATAAATTTATAAACTTCTCACTTCTATCATCTATGCTATAAAATCTCTAGTTCTATGCTATCAAATTTTGTAGCTTGCATGTGCATTTGTTTTCCTAAACATAGCTTTGGTTTTCCATGTTGCTCAGCTGCAATTTTTTTTAAATGGCAGATTTCTTTGCAAATTGTAATTATTTCAAACAAACATGGCTCCAAAAGGAAAGGACAGTGCATGGACTCATTGTGATGTAATTGATGGAAAAATGATATGCAAATTATGCCATAAATCTATTGGAGGTGGGGGGATTCTTAGATTGAAACAACACTTGGCTGGGGTAAGAGGCCAAGTAAAGCCATGTGATGCACCAAATGTAGTGTTAGGTCCTATTAGGGCAGAATACATTTCCAAGCTTGAAAAGTTTTATGAGGATAAGGCTAGGGAGAAGGCCATCCAAGATGACATTGCAAGGAAGAGGGAATTATTAGAAGCCATGAAAGAGAGTGGGTATGATGATTATGAGATTCAAGACTCAACTTCTATCCCTTCCACCAATGACCCCTTTCACTATCTTCATCCTTCTTGTGGCCAACCATCAAAAGGAACAAAGAGAACAAACATCCAAAGTTTTTTCTCATCTTTTACGAACATTGCCTCTTCTAATCCCACTTCCTCCCAGCCAAGTCGTCAACCCACTTTGGATCAACATTGGAAAAAACAATGCAAAGAAACTTCTCATCAATACATTGCTAGATGGTGGTATGATTCAGATATCCCATTTAATGTTGCTCGCTCACCTTATTACCAAGCTATGTGGGACTCTGTTATAGCTGCAGGAAAAGGCTTCAAAGGCCCTAGTATGCATGACTTGAGGGGAGCTCTTTTGCAAAAAGAGATATCTTCCATTTATGAACATTTGGTTGAGTTTAAAGATTCATGGCTCAAAACAGGTTGTTCCATCATGTCAGATGGATGGACCGATGCAAAGCACTGCACTATCATTAGTTTCCTTGTTTCTTGCCCTCAAGGAACCATGTTTTTGAGATCAGTTGATGCATCTTATAAGGTGAAGGATGCAGCCCTTCTATTTGAGCTTTTGGATGACATTATTCAGGAAGTTGGGGAGCAGCATGTTGTGCAGGTCATCACCGATAATGCCTCAAACTATGTTCTTGCTGGAAAGATGCTTGAGTCCAAATATAAGACCATATTTTGGACTCCATGTGCTGCACATTGCATAGACCTCATGCTTGAGGACATAGGCAAAGTGGAGTGGGTAAAAAACATTATACAGCATGCCAAATGCATTACAAAATACATTTACAACCACTCATGGGTATTGAGCCTAATGAGGAAAAACACTGGGGGAAAAGAGCTTGTTAGGCCTGCAATTATGAGATTTGCAACTCACTTCCCCATGTTGCAATGTCTCAATGGTCAACATAAAAGCTGACAGAAAATGTTTTCTTCTGAAGAATGGTCTAAATCTCGATGGGCTCGTAAACAAGATGGAAAAGACACCAAAAAGAAAGTGTTAGACAATTATTTTTGGAAAAGGTCTATAGAGCTTGTGAAAATTACCAAGCCCCTTGTTAAGGTGCTAAGGATGGTGGATGGGGAAAAATAGGCCATGGGCTACATTTACGAGGCTATGAATCATGCAAAGGAGCAGATATGGGCAGCTTACAAGGACAGGTTAGCTAAATATGGCCGTATATGGGAAATCATTGATAACAGATGGAACAATCAACTCCATCATCCTATACATGCAGCTGGGTATTTTTTGAACCCAAAGTATCATTATAAAAATTGGATAGGAGATCTGCATGATGGGGAGGACAAAGCTGGATTGATTGATTGGTTGGAGCGCATGGTCCCTACCCATGCAGAGCAGTTGGAAATACATAGACAACTTACTGTTTTCACTATGGCAGGTGGTGCCTTTGACAAAAACTTGGCAAATATGGCAAGAGATGTGGACCAACCAAGTAAGCAATTCCAATTTCCAATTTGTTCTTCTTTTCAAGTTAAAATTGTTTATGTTCTTTACAATTCAAATTACAAACTAAGTTACTAATTAATGTCTTATTCTTTGCAGCACATTGGTGGGAGTCATTTGGTGGCCAGTGTCCTCAATTGCAAAGGTTTGCAATTAGAGTCCTTAGTCAAACTTGCAGCGCTTTAGGTTGTGAGCGCAATTGGTCTGTTTTTGAGTGTGTTGACCTCTACTGGTCAACTACCCATGCAGTACACCCCCTTCTTTGCAAGAAGGGGCAGCACCTGATCAACGTTTCCGTGCCATCCTGCAGTCATCAGCAGCTTGATCATTTTGATTGTAAACCCAGTCTGCATGTATGAATTGTAAATAATCTTAGCAGACATGAGTCGTGTATGTGTATTGCCTAGGTGGACCTAATTTTCTAGTGGTAATCTACGTCCCGGAAGGTTTTTCGTCTCACCGATCCATGGATCGGCAGAGTTTTCCTTCAAACCTGACCCCAAAGCCGGGATGGATTTTGTCATTAGAACTTTAGGAGAATCCTAGTGTGTTAATATGCTAGATTATAGTTGTGTCGCAGAACTGGGTGATTTATGAGGGTCTGTGTTAAGTGGGCTTGTCCCTTGAGATGTAAGTTGTAAAAGTCATCATGAAATGTGTCTTGAGGGTTGAAAATGTTTTAAATCCCCTCGTGAGTCCTAAGTCCTAGGTCCTGGGTGATGTTTCCAATGGTTTAGTTCGATGATCCATTTAAAAAATGAAATAAAATAATAAAATAAATAAAAATTAAGAAATTTAAAAAAATTTAAAAAATAAAAAAATTTTAAAAAATTTAAAAATTTAAAAAATAAAATAAATAAAAAAAAAATTTAAAAATTTAATAAAAAATAATAAAAAATTAAAAATTTAAAAATTTTAAAAATGAAATAAATAAAAAATAATAAAAAATTTAAAAATTTAAAAATTTAAAAAATAATAATATTTTAAGTGAATAAATCGACGGATGAGATCAAGAGATGTCTTGATCCTCATCAACGGTTGAGATCATTTCTACATGGATCATTCGAACTAGCCGTTGGGATCATTTCCTTTATATAGAGTCTTAGGTGGTCATTTCAGATTCATTCGATCTGTGAGTCTAAGACTGAAGAAGCTCTCTTGTAAATCTGTTTCTGGTTAATAAAGGAAGACTTTGGGGTCCATATCTTGCTGGTGTTACTCTCTTGGAATGCTGTGAGATCATTTCATTTTTTGCATATGTTATTTTCAGCCATTAATATTAGCTTCTTATAAAGTATTGTGAGCACAGGTATCTTGTTCACTTGCTGGGGTTTGGGTGCTGTTAGGGTTTCTGAAGTAATGGCAGGTATCTCCATTACTGTTTGAGATCTAGCAGCATTTTTGCCCTCTTTGTTGACGGTTGTTTTGAGCTGTGCAGAAAACATTTTCTGAAGGAATTTTGTGGGCGTTCGGGGAAGTTCTCGGCTGAACCAGCCAACTCCCGCAAGCATTTTTTGTTGAGCCCAGTTGGATTTGATCCTGGGTCTATCATTCGGTTTATTTATTTGATTTGCACGAGAAATTTTCTGAAGTTCTTCACAGTGACAAATCTGAAATTTTCGTTTCGTTAAAATATTTCCGTTCTTATTGCTTAATCTGGCTGTTAAGGGGCCAAATCTGTAAATTAATCAGTTGTCTTAGGGTTTCAATTTTCTCTGATCTAGGGTTTCAAATTTTTTGCTTTATGCAGTTTTTATCAGGGTTTAGGGTTTTTAGGTTTCATTTTATCACATAAAAAATTTGGAAAATCATTTTTGCCAGTTTCAGTTGTTTTTCATGTTATATCTTAAGATCTGAATTTTTCAAGTCAAGATGCGAATATGATATCTAGTTAATGGTCTAGGATTCTCATGGTGGTTTAAAGCATTTATCTTTTTTCAAAAATTCTCAGTCGCTGGATATCGTTTGGTTATGTGATTTCGCTGATACCTTTTGATGACAAATGATTGTTGTTCACGGTTTATTTTTCTATATCTAACAAGTAATCATTTTAACAATAATCTCTTAAGGCACTGGTCTGCTCAATTAATCAAATCATTTTAGTGCTTTTTATATCGTATCTCGTGTCTCCCAACCAACTGGTCGACAGTTGGTCTCATCACCTCACAGGGACTACCCCCCTTAGCCACGGGAGACAAGCTTAAACGGAGGGATCGGGGATCAGAGTGACAGCCCCCGGTCTGAGCGTTGTCGTGTCAATCCGTGCGACAACATTTTTTGGCGCCGTTGCCGGGGATACTTTTTCTCGGTATTTCAAACGACAAATCATTTTTCTCATTTCTTATCTCTTCATCTGGCCCGGCAACGCCAACATTTTTTGGCGCCGTTGCCGGGGAAATTGTTTTCTCGGCGTTTCAAACGAAAAATCATCCTTCTCATTTTTATCTTTTCATCTGGCCCGGCAACGCCAACATTTTTTGGCGCCGTTGCCGGGGAAAGAGTTTTTCTATTCCTGGAGTTTCATCGACATTCATCTTCTCATCTCTCAGTTTGAGCTGGCATATTCAATATTTTGGCATCTTTTCATCACGTATCAGTAGCGTCTCTTCGGTTTGTTTCTTGTTTGGGTGGCGACTCCACTTTCTCATTTTTCCCAGACAAGAAGATTTCCCGCATATCTGTTTGCTGATTACTTCTTGGATCTTAGAATCAGATTTATTGTTCAAGTGGTGACTCCATTTCTTTCATCTTTTGATTTTCTTGAGCATAGATCTAGTTCTATCATCCATCTCATCCTTTATTATTCATCATGGATTATTCATGTAAACCATGTCGTTTTACTCACCGTCTCCATGATTTTCCGGAGGAGGCCCTTCCTGAATTACCTATTTTTTCAGATGGTGATCCAATCGCTGCTAAAAGGCATATTGACTTGTTTATTCGCATCATGATCATATATTGTAGATCCCCTCAGTTTAATCATGACGATATCAAAATGCGTCTATTTGTCCTTTCTTTAGAAGATGATGCTTTGAATTGGTTTAACAATTTTCCTAAGGATTCTTTCACTTCTTTGGTTGATATTATCAATGCTTTTGAAGATAGATATTGTTATCCGAACAGCTTGCCTTCTACCTCTAAAATTGTTGAACAGAAAGAAGGTAATTCCGCTGTTGAAGAAAGATTTCAAAGTCAGAATGTGTCATCAACCGAAAATACTGCAGATCAAGTTCATGATAATGAAAAATCAGGGGCAAATGACAATGAAAGGGAAGAGCAAAAGAAAATTTTGTTAGATCTAATGATGCTGGTGAGAAATATGGAAAACAATCAAACTAATTATGTCAATGATGTGAAAACTTTATGCACTCATCTGGAAAAACGTATTAGGGAGATTGAGGTCACGCAAAGTCACCATGCTAAAGAAATTGAGGCCATAAAAACTAAGTATGAAACAGAAATTGGAGACATGCGAAGTAAGATCTCAGGATTAGAGGAAAATATGGTGACTATGAAAGCTGATCATGATAGAGAAAATAATTCTATGCAAAACAAGTTATTAACTATGGATGAGGAAATGACTATCATGATGTTCAATCATAATAATCAAGTGGCTGACATGCAAGCGAATCATAAAGAAGAAATAAATTTTATGCAGCATTGCTTGATGGACATAAAGGAAAAGAATGTTAAAGTAATAAAAGACATGCAAGAACACCATGCCAGACAAATCAGTGCTACAAAGGTTGAACACTCTAGTCAGATGGATGCCATTAGAATACAGGTTCAAAGTTTTCAGCAATTGGAAGATGAAAGAAACCAGGTGACACCAACAAATCAGGAGCCTTCTCATTTGCTGCAACAAGCTCCATCTTATTATGAGGAGGTTATTGATTCGATTGAAAGATGGTTGATTGAAGGTGATCCAGACAGACTTAAGAATGATAAAGATCAGATGCGGGCTAAAGAAAGACATATCACGCATACTTCATCTGATAGTTTTGAAACAGAAAGTTCCAGGTCATCAGTAATTCAACCTGCCAGAAAGAAAAAACGTAAGAGAAAGAAAATAAGAAGAAGATTTGATGCATCAGACGGCCGTGAGCAGCTTGATTTTCGGATAGGAAAGAGTCCTACCATATGCAAAATTGGACATGGCACATCCGACAAGCAGCCGACAGATTTGCCTGAAAGCAGGCAAATGCTCAGTATGCACTATATTGAACACATCTGATGCCGTAGGGCATCCTTTGTATCGTATTTCTAACCCTACTCCTTGTTTTTTTCCGCATTTTCGTTTCTGCTTTAGATAGTTAATAAATGAAGAGCTTTTATCTTTCTTGTGCTTAATGTATATGCTGATTTTTGGATGGACGCTACTTATATTTTGTTGTGTGTTGTATGGATGCAGATTCTGGATTCTCACATTCCTACAGAGCAGCAACGTGTCCCCAAGTAGAGCCAGATGTTGACCTCTACTGGTCAACTACCCATGCAGTACACCCCCTTCTTTGCAAGAAGGGGCAGCACCTGATCAACGTTTCCGTGCCATCCTGCAGTCATCAGCAGCTTGATCATTTTGATTGTAAACCCAGTCTGCATGTATGAATTGTAAATAATCTTAGCAGACATGAGTCGTGTATGTGTATTGCCTAGGTGGACCTAATTTTCTAGTGGTAATCTACGTCCCGGAAGGTTTTTCGTCTCACCGATCCATGGATCGGCAGAGTTTTCCTTCAAACCTGACCCCAAAGCCGGGATGGATTTTGTCATTAGAACTTTAGGAGAATCCTAGTGTGTTAATATGCTAGATTATAGTTGTGTCGCAGAACTGGGTGATTTATGAGGGTCTGTGTTAAGTGGGCTTGTCCCCTTGAGATGTAAGTTGTAAAAGTCATCATGAAATGTGTCTTGAGGGTTGAAAATGTTTTAAATCCCCTCGTGAGTCCTAAGTCCTAGGTCCTGGGTGATGTTTCCAATGGTTTAGTTCGATGATCCATTTAAAAAATGAAATAAAATAATAAAATAAATAAAAATTAAGAAATTTAAAAAAATTTAAAAAATAAAAAAATTTTAAAAAATTTAAAAATTTAAAAAATAAAATAAATAAAAAAAAAATTTAAAAATTTAATAAAAAATAATAAAAAATTTAAAATTTAAAAATTTAAAAAAATGAAATAAATAATAAATAATAAAAAAATTTAAAAATTTAAAAAATAAAATAAAATAATAAATAATAAAAAATTTAAAAATTTAATAAAAAATAATAAAAAATTTTAAAATTTTAAAATTTTAAAAATGAAATAAATAAAAAATAATAAAAAATTTAAAAATTTAAAAATTTAAAAAATAATAATATTTTAAGTGAATAAATCGACGGATGAGATCAAGAGATGTCTTGATCCTCATCAACGGTCGAGATCATTTCTACATGGATCATTCGAACTAGCCGTTGGGATCATTTCCTTTATATAGAGTCTTAGGTGGTCATTTCAGATTCATTCGATCTGTGAGTCTAAGACTGAAGAAGCTCTCTTGTAAATCTGTTTCTGGTTAATAAAGGAAGACTTTGGGGTCCATATCTTGCTGGTGTTACTCTCTTGGAATGCTGTGAGATCATTTCATTTTTTGCATATGTTATTTTCAGCCATTAATATTAGCTTCTTATAAAGTATTGTGAGCACAGGTATCTTGTTCACTTGCTGGGGTTTGGGTGCTGTTAGGGTTTCTGAAGTAATGGCAGGTATCTCCATTACTGTTTGAGATCTAGCAGCATTTTTGCCCTCTTTGTTGACGGTTGTTTTGAGCTGTGCAGAAAACATTTTCTGAAGGAATTTTGTGGGCGTTCGGGGAAGTTCTCGGCTGAACCAGCCAACTCCCGCAAGCATTTTTTGTTGAGCCCAGTTGGATTTGATCCTGGGTCTATCATTCGGTTTATTTATTTGATTTGCATGAGAAATTTTCTGAAGTTCTTCACAGTGACAAATCTGAAATTTTCGTTTCGTTAAAATATTTCCGTTCTTATTGCTTAATCTGGCTGTTAAGGGGCCAAATCTGTAAATTAATCAGTTGTCTTAGGGTTTCAATTTTCTCTGATCTAGGGTTTCAAATTTTTTGCTTTATGCAGTTTTTATCAGGGTTTAGGGTTTTTAGGTTTCATTTTATCACATAAAAAATTTGGAAAATCATTTTTGCCAGTTTCAGTTGTTTTTCATGTTATATCTTAAGATCTGAATTTTTCAAGTCAAGATGCGAATATGATATCTAGTTAATGGTCTAGGATTCTCATGGTGGTTTAAAGCATTTATCTTTTTTCAAAAATTCTCAGTCGCTGGATATCGTTTGGTTATGTGATTTCGCTGATACCTTTTGATGACAAATGATTGTTGTTCACGGTTTATTTTTCTATATCTAACAAGTAATCATTTTAACAATAATCTCTTAAGGCACTGGTCTGCTCAATTAATCAAATCATTTTAGTGCTTTTTATATCGTATCTCGTGTCTCCCAACCAACTGGTCGACAGTTGGTCTCATCACCTCACAGGGACTACCCCCCTTAGCCACGGGAGACAAGCTTAAACGGAGGGATCGGGGATCAGAGTGACAGCCCCCGGTCTGAGCGTTGTCGTGTCAATCCGTGCGACAACAGAGTGCATACACACAAAGAAGAGAAACCGTTTGGAACAAAAACGGTTAAATGATCTTGTTTTCGTGCAATACAACCTTCGACCGAGGAGGAACCAAATGATGAGCAAAACACCCGATCTAGATCCCATTGTGTTAAAATTGGCAACCAGGGAAAAACTTCATGTGGGTCATCTTATTCATGGCTGATAATATTTTTATTAGATTCCTCTTGTCGAGAGGTGTAGGATTGATATAAAGATCATCCGATTCCGATAAGTATTCATGGAGATATGAATTTATTTTGATTATGGAATTATTATCAAGCCAACCTACAACTCATGTAGGCTCATAAGCCAACAGTCGCATCTATTCAAACACCAACGTTGTGTATAAATATAAGAGGACTTTTTCCTCATTTTCACTCACTCTTCTCATCACATATCTCTCTCTCTCTATTGCGCAGAAATGGGTCTCTTCTCTACTGCGCAGAAATGGGTCTCTCTCTCACACATGTGAAGCCGGAAGCTATTGAAACTGAAGCTGCAACTGCAGAAGTAAAGATTGACCTGCGTGGCGTAGAAGATCTCCTCATCTGAACTGCACTATAGGTTCATTTGAAACTCCTCTGAAAGCCACAACTTTTGGTGGTGGAATGAAGTCAATCCGACGAACGGTTTGCAAGATATCAACTGCCCTAGTTTGAAACCGGAAACTGTTGAAACTGAAGTTGCAACTGCAGAAGTAAAGATTGACTTGTGTGACCTAGAAGATCTCCTCTTTGGAACTGCGTTGTAGGTCCATCTAGATCTCCTCTGAAAGCCGCACTTTTGGTGGTGGAATGAAGTCAATCCGACGAACGGTTTGCAAGATATCAACTGCCCTAGTTTGAAGCCGGAAACTGCTGAAACTGAAGCTGCAACTGCAGAAATAAAGATTGACCTGCGTGGCCTAAAAGATCTCCTCATCTGAATTGCGCTGTAGGTTCATCTGAACCTCCTCTGGAAGCCGCAACTTTTGGTGGTGGAATGAAGTCAATCCGACGGTCAGTTTGTGACATATCGTCTGCCCTAGTTTGATAATGAAGCCGCTAATGCTGATGCCGCTGATCTAGGGTTTGGTACTACTGATATGAATCAGATTTATTGTACTATTTCTCTCTGCTGAATTATTGAAGATAAAAGAAGATTTGATCGAAGGGTTTCCCCACACATTGTGGGGTTTGTCCGTGGCTAGCCGCCACATCTTGTGTCTCTTGTCTTGGCTTGTTTTCTGTCGATCGTTTAATGTTCAATCTGCACTTTACTTTATATACATGTGATTGCTAATCTGTGGAATATAATAAGAAAAAGAAGTAAACTGTTATAAGCATAGAACATACCATAACCTAACACATTGTGTTGAACGATATTAATCCAACATTAGAATGGGTGGAGGAGACTGAAGATCCTATGTTTGAGGCTGATTTTGATATCGACATGGTTTTAGCGGGGGATGAAGCAGATTATGTGGCGGTATCAGAACCAAGATCAGTAGCGGCATCAAGGAAAGGCAAAGAACCAATGGAAGGCACTAATCGTGCAGGTTAACAAACTCGTGCTTCCATTAGGTCCACTTCTATTATTATCGGTGGCATTGCTACTGAGGTTGGAGATCAGGCTGAGGCATCCTCAAACTCTGAACCAGATGATGTCTATTTAGCTCCTGATGATGATCCTGTGGCTAGTAGTGGTGATGAACTTGATAATTGATCATGTGTACACTGTAGACTTGTAGTGGGCCAATGGCCTCATAGCTTACCGCATTGTTTTTGGACTTTATAGGCCATTTAGAGCCTCATTGCTTATGTCTTTTGCTATTTTGTCGATGATATGTATTGCACTTGGTGCCATTTTGATATATTCACCTTTACATGGTATATAAATGAGCAAACTTTGCGTATTTTGTCTCTATTGGCTTGGAATCATGGTTTTAAATCTTATAAATAGTTTTGTTTCATTAAAAATTAATTATTTAATGTATTTTTTTAAAACCAGTTCGTTTAGACCAAACCAGTTCCGGTCGGTAAACCGATTCATTAGGTCGACTGGTCTGGTCACCGGTTCCAGTTTTAAAAACATTGTGTTCAATCTGAGCCTTGCACATTCGAAGAAGCTATAAAGCACCAAGTTTGGAAGGATGCAATGAACGAAGAGTATGAGTCGATTATGAAGAATGATGTCTGGGATGTGGTTCCTAGACCTAATGACAAATCCGTTGTCACCTCGAAATGGCTCTTCAAGATCAAGCATGGAGTTAATGGAAGCGTTGAAAAGTTCAAGGCCAAATTCGTTGCTCGAGGCTTCTCTGAATAGGAAGGTGTAGATTATGATGAGATATTTGCACCACTTGCCCACTACACCACCATTCTTTCGATTATAGCCTTTATCACCTTGCAAGGATGGAATCTACACCAAATGGATGTCAATACTGCCTTCTTGCATGGTTCACTTAAGGACAAAGTCTATGTAGAACAACCTGAGGGGTTCGAAGTTCAAGGTCGTCAAACACATGTATGCAAGTTAAAGAAATCCCTTTATGGGTTGAAGCAAGTGTTGAAGTTTCTAAGTTTACTTAGTTAGAAACCCTTCATGCACTTTATCTGATTTATTCCCACCTACTTGTTATTTTTCCTTCACAAGTTATTTACAAAGTAAATACTGAAAATAAACACCAGTGCATGCTCAACATATTACAGATCAACAACTAAAAGAAACAAGAACAAACACACCATATGACACCATTATTTTTGGACTAATGTCCCCAGAAAAACCCAATGTGGGAAAACCGGTGTAGCTATCTGAGGGTTTTCTTATTTAGCAATATCAGAGTACAATCTGGGTGCCGAAACTGGCCTACCCAACAGAGAATTTCCTTAGCAGTAATACGTCTCAATTTCTGATAAATATAATGGCTGAAACCCCGGATAATCCTTCTGGTAGCTACTCAACACCAATCTACCCCAGAAACCCTAGCATCTGCCCAATCTAGACTGCATCAACCTCTCCTAGCCTAGCGTTGGCCCTACGTCAGCCTATCTTGGCCTACGTCAGCCCCAGGAGGCCTACGTCAGCCCCAGGAGGCCCTGCGTCAACTCTCTAAGCCTCTGCATCAGCTACGCTAGCCTCTTTGGTGCTCTGTGCAGCACTTAGCTGCCTCTACGTGGCCTTGCGTGAGCACTGGCTACTACTGCGTCTCACTCTCTGGCTGCTCTGATGCTCTCCCACCACTATCTCTACCTCTATGTCTCTCTGTACTCAATGCCCCTCAACTTCTCTCCCGATCACTGATTTTATCTCTCTTAGCAAACCCCGCTCTAGAGAATAGAATGACTGATCACTCTCTGGTGTATTTTCTAAGTGACCCTCAAGCCTCCTCTTATACTTTTCCTGTTGACATATCAACAACCGAGATTAAGTCCCTAATCAATGGCTAAGATTAGATCTGGCTTGATCCATGTCTTTTGGACCACTCTAACATAGATTCATATTAATACACATTAATATTTTATTTTCCCTAAGTTTAGACTTAGGGACTCCATTAAAAATATTAATTATTTTAATATCTCCTGCTCTGTTTAGAATCTGCCCAAACCCCTTTTGGGTATTGCAAATCTCATGTGCCCCAACCTCTCCACCAAATTTCGTGGCTAGAGCACATCCGATGCTACCCCAAATCAACAGCAAGCACCCCAGGCTTGGTATGAGAGGATCGATAGCTATCTAATGAAGCTGGGATTTATGAGAAGTGAAGTTGATCCAAACCTTTATTTTAAGGTTGAGAATGATAGACCTCTCATCTTGGTACTCTATGTCGACAATTTCTATCTGACTGGTGTAGACCCTCTTATTCATCAATGTAAGAGGGAGTTGGCTACTGAATTCGAGATGAAGGACCTAGGAATGATGCATTACTTCCTAGGGTTGGAGGTCTGGCAAAAGCCAGGTGAGATTTTCCTTTCTCAAGGAAAATATATTGTGAAGATACTTGAAAGATTTGGGACGGTGGACTGCAAGTCCGTGACTACTCCGATGGAACTTAACTTCAAGAAGTTATGCAGAAGTGTTGTTGGGCCCGATTTGGGAAATCTTTTTGAGTATCTTCAACTCGTGGGGGCCCAGATGTTCTTGGTGAACTCCTGTCCAGGCATATGTTTGCAGTGGATACATTGAGTCAGTTTATGGTCGAGCCTGATCACATACATTGGATTGCTGCCAAGAATCTCTTGAGATATCTTCAGGGCACAATCACTTACAGACTGAGATACACTGCCGGAATGTGAGGCTTTATGGTTACTCTGATGCAAACTAGGCTGGCAGTGTGGTGGATCGTAAAAGCACATCTGGATGTTGCTTCTCTCTAGGTTCTGCTTCGATATCATGGATGAGAAGGAAGCAGAAGTCGGTTGCCTTGAGCACCGCTGAGGCTGAATACATTGTTGCTAGTTTGGCCTCCTGTGAAGCTGTTTGGTTGAGGAAGCTCTTTAGTGAGTTGTTTGGACGTGTTGGATACCACCGTGATCTTCTGTGACAACCAGAGTGGTATTCGTCTTTCAGAGAATCTCGTGTTTCATGACTGCTCCAAGCATATTGATATCAAGTACCACTTTATCCGAGATGGTACAACGGAGAGCAATCAAGCTCCAACACATTGGGACTAATGATCAGGTCGTCGATGTTCTTACGAAACCCTTGGGGAAGGTCAAATTCTTAACCTTCCATGAACGAATTGGAGTTGTGGAGAGACCCTCTTATGAGGGTCCCATATGAGATGGATGTTGAGCTGTGGGAGCTCCACGGGGCTTGGGTACTTCTTGGAGCGATGAGTGACCATAGGGTGAGTGGTTCACCTTCCCCTAATGGTGCGTGATGTATAGGGTGAGTGGTTCACCTTCCCCTTTGATACCCCATGGTGACATATGCAAAGGATGAGTGGTTCACCTTCTCCTATGGCATATGAGCAAGATGAGTGGTTCACCTTCTCCTGTCGGCACATCCTACCCATGCAGTCTAGGATTCATGGGAGGTACCTCTCATCTAGCCAATGAGTAGGGAAATGAGGATAGGGACCATAGTACAACCTAGGATGTTGATAATAGATATTGATATGGGATCAATGGAAACTAACTTCGGGTCGGTTAAGAGTGGTATGACACACTCTCTATTATTGGAGATTGACTTCGAGTCGATTAAGAGTGGTATGACACACTCTCTATTATTGGAGACTGACTTCGGGTCAGTGGAGAATGGTATGATACATTCTTGATCATTTCTTCTTTCTTCATGGTTCAACAGAGCAGAGCATAGACAGTGATGGTACAGATTGTCAAACAATTTGGCAGGTGAAGTACTCCCTAGTTGAGAGGGTGTGTTAATTTTGGCAACTAAGGCCAAACTTCACTTTGGGCAGCTCATATGAGGCAGCTAATATTTTTATTGGATTCCTCTCTCTGAGAGGTGTAGGAATGATCTAAAGATCATCCCATTCTGACATGTACAAATGGAATTATGAATTTATTTTGATTATGAACAAATTGTCAAGGTCGGCCAGCGAACTCATGTAGGCTCAGAAGCCCAACAGTCACGTCGATTCATCCTCAACGTTTGCATATAAATACATGGTGCCTCCTCATTTGGACACTTTATTCACTCACACATCTCTCTTGATTGGGTACAGATTTCTTGTTGAAGTTTCTAAGTTTACTTAGTTTGAAACCCTCCATGCACTTTATCTTATTTATTCCTACCTACTTGTTATTTTCCTTAACAAGTTATTTACAATGTAGATATTGAAAATAAACACTAGTGCATACTCAACATATTACAGATCAGCAACTAAAAGAAACAAAAACAAACACACGATATGACACCATTATTTTTTGACCAATGTCCCCGGAAAAACCCAATGTGGGAAAACCAGTGCAGCTATCTGAGGGTTTTCTTATTAAGCAATATCAAAGTACAATCTGGGTGCCAAAAGTGGCCTACCCAACAAATAATTTCCTTGGCAACAATACCTCTTGGTTTCTGACAAATCTCCTCGCTGAAACCCCAGATAATCCTTCTGGCAAGTCCTCAGCACAAAACTGCTCAGAAACCCCAGCGTCTACCCACTGCGTTGACCTCTCCTAGCCCAGCGTTAGCCCTGCGTCAGCCTATCTTGGCCCGCATCAACCCTAGAAGACCCTGCATTAGCTCTCTGAGCCTCTGGGTCAGCTACACTGGCCTCTCTAGTGCTCTGCGCAGCACTTAACTACCTCTGCGTGGCCCTACGTGAGCACTGGTTGCTCTTGCATCACTCTCTCTGGCTGCTCTGCTGCTCTCCCGGCACTATCTCTGCCTCTCTGTCTCTTTGTACTCAATGCCCCTCAGCTGCTCTCCGATCACTGATTCTATCTCTCTTAGCAAACCCCGCTCTAGAGAATAGAATCACTGATCACTCTGGTGTTTTCTCCAAGTGACCCTCAAGCCTCCTCTTATACTTTTCCTATTGACATATCAATGGCCGAGATTAAGTCCCTAATCAATGGCTAAGATTAGATATGGTTTGATCCATGTCTTTTGGACCATTTTAACACGGATTCATATTAATACACATTAATATTTTATTTTCCCTAAGTCTAGACTTAGGGACTCCATTAAAAATATTAATTATTTTAATATCTCCTGATCTGTTTAAAATCTGCCCAAACCCTTTCTGGGTATTGGAGATCTCATGTTGCCCAACCTCCACCAAATTTTGTGGCTAGAGCACATCCGATGCTACCCCAAATCAACACTCCCTCTTAGTGAGGACTGTGCCCTAGCAATACTCCTCACTGAGTATTATTCTGATCATTCGGCATCGGTACCTGTGTTGATGCTAGGCCTTCCTGCCCAACATCCTCTGCACTGCTGCCCATGGTTCTGCCACTGCCACTGCTGCATCTATATGATAGCTCCCTCTGCATCTGTGTTGTTGCTGGTCCTTTCTCCCAGCACTACATCCGCACTGCACCTCCTCTCACCATGTTGCCCACTGCTGCACTGCAACTCAGTTACTGAGAAGTAAGTAATTGATCTCCCAACTAACCTCCTTGTTGGGCTAGAGACACTCACTGATGCTGAAGATCCATCTATCGCTGACAAGTGCTCCCTCTCTGGCATCTGCGCTGCTGCAACAACTCCCTGCCTCTCGCACCGTTGCACACCTCTCTGTGCCATCCTGCACTGGTGCAACACTCCTGTGCCTCTCGCACTGTTGCAACCTACTAGCCTCGCGCTGTCTCGGGACTCCTGCACTGTAGCTCTCTCTGCCGCTCCATCCTCATCCGTCTCTACCCACTCAGCCAATCCTACTACTCCTCGTCGAGGCTCCCATAGCAAGGTCTAATCCAAGAGGCTAGGTACCTCAAGGATCCTGCCCCTCATCGCCTGTAGTCCGTCTGACTACAACTCGATGTCTCCCCACTTCCGCTCAAGTGGCGTGTGTGCACTCATGGCACAGTCATCGTCTGTCAAAACTTCCATCTCTGCCCGTGTTGGCGTTGCCTAAGTCTCGGAAGTCTCTCCCTTACTCTTCTTCCTTGGACACTGGGTCGCATAATGACCCAGCTCCCCACAGTGGAATCACTTGATCTTGGAGAGATCTTTGTTCTTCCGCTTTTCCTGCTTTCCCTCAGATGCTAGGGCCACGTCTTCCTCCTCCTGCTTGACTTTGATCTCCTTGCTACTGATACTCGTCTTCAACTGCCGTCTGATCTCTTCCTAGCGAAGAGTTGCCCACATCTCGTCCCAAGGCGAAAGTGTCCCTCTGCCCAGTATACTCTAGACAAATACTTCCCAGTCTTTTGAGAGAGCATTCAAGGCTGTCGTCACCATTAGCTCTGGTGTCGCCCCTATAGCAATCAACTCATCTCGGATCTCATTCAGTCCTCCGAGGAAGGTGTCAATCGATTTTCCCTTCTTCATCTAATACGACCTCATCTGATTCTCGAGCAGCATTCTTCTCTGCACAAAAGTATGTTGGTACAACGTCTTGAGAGCCTCCCACATCTCAAATGTTTTTTCCTTCTCGGTTATGTGTGGTACTACATGATCCTTGACCCCGTCAAGGATAATGCTCTTGGCCCTCGCCATCGCCTCCTCGTACTTATCATTATCACTGGGGTCGACTAGGACAGCTATTACCTTCAAGGGGAAGTTCTTGGCACGATTCTTGTCAAGTATGGATAAGATTCTAGCCTTCCAGACTGTGAAGTTCGACGCTCCGTCTAGTCTATCCTGGTCTCTTACTCCGTGTAGTGCCGTGATGCTCCTCTACTTCCCTCCTAGAAGTTCTTTCATCGACTCCTCTGAGTCTCTACTTCCCATTTGGAAGTTCTCTTCTGGACTCCCTCTGAGTCCTAATTTCCCTCCTGAAAATCCTTCTATCGCTTGTCGAGATGCCCCCTACTCTGATCATCTTGTGCAACCGGACCACTGATCCGGGTTCCTCGGCTGGAAACCCTCGATAGCAACTCCTCTGGCCTTGCTTTGTCAAGTATTGTTCTGACTACATTACCTCACCAGCTCCACTCTGCAATATTCCTGCAGCCTTCTAAACCCCAGCAACTGCCTATCTGTGGACTGCGTCAGCCCCTCTCTGCCTCACGCTGGCCTTGCATCACTCCGAATGGGTCTGCGTCAGCCCTAGGAGGCCCTGCGTCAACCCTTTGGCCCTTCTGCATCAGCAACGCTGGCCTCTCTGAGGCTCTACGCAGTTTTCGGTTGCCTCTGCATGGCCCTGCGTGAGCCCTGGCTGGCTCTGCGTCACACTCCTTGACTTCTACACTGCTAGAAACAGCGTTTGTCACCTTGGGACAGTTGTTCTCTGCTGCTATTGCTCCGCTCAGTTGATATCTTTTAGTCTTCCTGTTATCTGCAATCACGCTTTGATACCATGTTGAAGTTTCTAAGTTTACTTAGTTAGAAACCCTCCATGCACTTTATCTGATTTATTCCTACCTACTTGTTATTTTCCTTAACAAGTTATTTACAATGTAAATACTGAAAATAAACGCTAGTGCATGCTCAATATATTACAAATCAATAACTAAAAGAAATAGAAACAAACACACCATATGACACCATTATTTTTGGACCAATGTCCCCGAAAAAACCCAATGTGGGAAACCGGTGTAGCTATCTGAGGGTTTTCTTATTAAGCAATATCAGAGTACAATCTAGATGCCAAAACTGGCCTACCCAACAAAGAATTTCCTTGGCAATCATACCCCTTGGTTTCTGACAAATCTCCTAGCTAAAACCCTAGATAATCCTTCTGGCAACTCCTCAGCACAAAACTGCTCAGAAACCCCAGCGTCTGCCCAATCTGGACTGCGTCAGCCTCTCCTAGCCCAACGTTGGCCCTGCGTCAGCCTATCTTGGCCTGCATCAGCTCTTTGAGCCTCTACATCAGCTACACTGTCCTCTCTAGTGCTCTGCGTAGCACTTAGCTGCCTCTGCGTGGCCCTGCGTGAGCACTGGCTGCTCCTGCGTCACTCTCTCTAGCTGCTCTACTGCTTTCCCGGCACTATCTCTGCCTCTCTATCTCTCTGTACTCAATGCCCCTCAACTGCTCTCCGATCACTGATTCTATCTTTCTTAGCAAACCCCGCTCTAGAGAATAGAATCACTGATCACTCTGGTGTTTTCTCCAAGTGACCCTCAAGCCTCCTCTTATACTTTTCTTGTTGACATATCAACGGCCGAGATTAAGTCCCTAATCAACGGCTAAGATTAGATCTGGCTTGATCCATGTATTTTGGACCATTCTAACACAGATTCATATTAATACACATTAATATTTTATTTTCTCTAAGTTTAGACTTAGGAACTCCATTAAAAATATTAATTATTTTAATATCTCCTGATTTGTTTAGAATCTGCCCAAACCCTTTTTGGGTATTGGAGATCTCATGTGCCCCAACCTCTCCACCAAATTACATGGCTAAAGCACATCTGATGCTACCCCAAATCAACATTTCTAAGGCTTCTCTCTCTCCACACGTGGAAAGAAAGGGACTGTTATTTTGTTGTCCCTGCATTGACCAGAATTGACCAAAAATTGCAGAAGGCTTCTTTGACTTGCGTTGTCCAGCGTTGTTAATTTTAGGTATGTTCTATGCTTAGAGCAATTTATTTCAATTTTCACAGTTAGCTCAATATCTTTTCTAGATTAGCAATCACATCAGCATTAAAGTAAATTGCAGATAGAACATAAACATAAATCACAGAAAACAAGCCAAGACAAGAGGACACAAGATGTGGCGCTAGCCAGGGACAAACCCTAATGTGGGGAAACCCTTGATCAATTCTTCTTATATGTTCTTCAATAGTTCAGCAGAGAGAGAGAGATAGTACATTTACAACAGAAGTCGACACTTTGACTTATCTAGATAAGAGCATAGATCATCTCTAAGAATATGATACATGAGATCAGTTGAAGACATGCTGCTTCAACTGATTCTCCAAGGTGACTCCTTCACCTATCGTTGTGTTGCATTTCGTCATCATGTTGCACCTCACCGCGTTGCACCATGTCGCACCCATCATCACTATGTTGCATCTCATCACACTTCATTAATCATGACTGTACCCATCACTATATTGCATTATGTGCCATTGTTGCACCATGTTGCCATACTGACCTATATGTTGGCTGCATCTTGCTTGCTTGTTGTCCCTAGATGCTAGTTGTCCCTTGCATGTTAGCTGTAACATTGCATGCTTGGTGTATTTGCTACTAAGTACCATACAATTGTCCCAATGTTAGTTAGTTGTCTCTTGCATGCTGCTCTCCTTCGGAGACAGATGCTCTGGCTGTTCCAGCAATTCCAACAATTCCGGCTGTTCCTGGCAATTCTGGCAGTTTCGGTTGTTCTCAGCAGTTCCGACAGTTCCAGCAATTCTGGTTGTTCCCGACAGTTCCAACTTCTACCCTCTGCGTCGGCTTTCCCACCTGTTCCGGCAATTCCGGCTGTTCCCGAGAGTTCCGGCAGTTCCCGACAGTTCTGGCAGTTCCCGGCAGTTCCCGCAGTTCTGGTAATTCCGGCAATTCCGGCTGTTCCCGGCAGTTCCGGCAATTCTGGTTGTTCCCAGCAATTCCAGCTTCTGCCCTCTGCGTCGGCTTTCCCGCCTATTCTGGCAGTTCCCAGCAATTCCAGCAATTCCGACAATTCTGACTGTTCCGGCTATTCCCGGTAGTTCCGACAATTCTGGCTATTCCCGGCAATTTCGGCTTCTACCCTTTGCGTCAACTTTCCAGGCTATTCCAGCTTCTGCGTCAACTTCCCTGACTATTTCGGTAGTTCCCGGCAGTTCTAGCTATTCCCGACAATTCCAGCAATTCCGACTTTTCCTGGCAGTTTCGGCAGTTCCAGCTTCTGCCCTCTAGATTAGGACAGCGTTATCCCTTAGGATCTCTCCTCCTACTAAAACCCAAAGACAAGTAGAGAGGAAGAGATTCCAAGTGTGTTGAAATGACTTGAAGGCCACCTCTATTTATACTAAAACGTTGAGCACAAGTGGGGTTTATTTGGTTGCTGGTCGACATTGACGAATTGTCCCATAACACAAATAAATTCATATCTCCATGAATACTTATCGGAATCGGATGATCTTTAGATCAATCCTACACCTCTCGATGACAGGGATCCAAGAAAAATATCAGCGTCCATTAATAAGATGACCCATATGGAGTTTGGCCCTAGTTGCCAATTTTAACAAGTGCTAACCTGTTTTGAGTGCAGTTTTGGGTGGAGGATTTTTGTTTAGGCAAGCCGCAGTTCTGGGAATGAAATCCGAGGCAGTTTGACCTCTTTTTTACCAGCATTGACTGTGTTATGGATTGCTACTGCATTGACTTTTGTTGACCAAGTTTGACTGGACTTTTTCAAACTTTTCTTGGGCTGATTTGACTTGTTGTTGGAGGCCAAGTTGACTGGGTTTGACCGAGCTGAATTGGAGGAAGAATTCTGCCCTGTTGACCAGCGTTGACTTTCTGGTTAGGGCTTGTTGTTACTACTGTTTGACTGATCAGATTTCACTTTGATTGGGCAAGTGAAAATTGTATATTGTACTCTCTCTCTCTGTTGAACTTTTGAAGAATTATAAGAAGAATTGATCAAGGGTTTCCCCACATTGGGGTTTGTCCCTGGCTAGTGCCATATCTTGTGTCCTCTTGTCTTGGATTGTCTTCTATTGTTATTGTCTATGTTATATCTGCATTTACTATCATGATGATGTGATTGCTAAATTGGATATTGATATTGGGCTAATAAAGAAATTGAAGTAAAATTGCTCTAAACATAGAACATACCATTGTTATCCTAAAATTAACAAGATGTCTACCTCATACTTCAATATTGAAGAGAAGCTTAATGACTCATCTAACTATGCAGTTTGGAGAACCACATTGAATGTGACTTTGGATGAAATTGATGTCTTGGAACTATGTTGCGGGGGAGCGCTCCCCACCGGCTCCCGCTCCCAATCCGCGCTCCGGGCGGGAGCGACTCGGGAGCGGGTCGGGAGCGCGCTCCCTAAAAAAAATTTCACTCCCTGCCTTTTCGGGAGCGATTTCGGGAGCGTTTTGCCTTTTTTGCAATTTTTTTTTGTAGTAATGTTTGAAATGCAATTTTTTTTTAAAGAAACAAATAATTTTTGAGTGGGGCAATTTAATGATCAAGTCTAGGCCCTAGTATTGATATGCTATTCATGGTAATGTTAAATTCTTAAAGTAAAAGTGACATTCTCCTTAATATTCATTTTCATCCTTTTACTTAAATTTTTAACATTACCATGAAATGACTCAAGATGTTTGAGAGTGGTTCCGGCCTCATTGGATTTCATATGGAGAAAGTAGAATTTTAGATTTCATTCAAAATCCAGCAGACTTATCAGTGTTTCAGGATTTCAGGATTGAGGGATTGCAATGTTTCCATTGAATTTTGTCATGTATTAGGATATGGAACTCGTATTTAATCAAGAGCACCAATCCCTCTATGTACCTTGATGTTAGTGACATTGGTTGTCGAACTCCTCTATCATGACCCTCCTAAAAATGTACGCATCACTCAAACAAAATCTTGACTTGACATGCTATGCTTTTTCTATCTTATGTTAATGCTTAGAGGGTGATATTAATGACAAAGACCCTGGTTTTCCAACAAGACTAAAAAATTAGACATTTCTTGTGGTGGCAAGAGGCCCAAGCATAAGAAATAGATAATAGATTTACTTCTCTTTTCTAGTTTCTAGTAACTTTTATAACCACTGACTCTTTCATATTTATTATGATATTTTTTTAAACAATATATGACAATTTAAGTTTGAAGTTGGCAATTATAACTCATTAGTAATGAATTATGAATATGATGTTTCATGAAAGTTGAAAGTTGTTTCATTTCATTTCATTTTATAACATTTCATTTCATGTTAGATATTATTTGTTGTAATGGTTACACTTAGCTTACAAGTACAACTTTGGTGATCAATGATGATAAATGTTATATATTGAATTTTGAAAGCTTAAAACTTTATGATTGATGAATCATGAGACTCAATATGTTGTATGTTACTATGTAACTAACTTGTGGACGTGGTTGATGAAGATTATAACTTCTAGATGATTGTTGTTGTATGGTTCAATCTATGTTTTTTTATGTTTTTTATATCTAATTCATTATTCTACATGTTTTTGTTGACATATATGTATCAAAATATAAAAAACGCTCCAGGATTCGCTCCCAAACCGGGAGCTTCTGAAAATGTCGCTCCCACTCCCCGCTTTCGCTCCCGCTCCCAAGTAACATTGTCTTGGAATATGTTAAAGGAAAGGTACATGAGCATCCTAAAAATGCTTTTGTTGCCGTCAAAGCTAAGTACAAGAAAGGTGAGATCAAAGCAAAGAAGATTATTATTGATTCATTAAGAGATCATTTGATTGTTTATGTCTTAAAGTTGAAGAAGTCCAAGGAAATGTATGACAAGCTTGTTGGGACGTACAAAGTTTGTTAGTTTTTGTAGCGTCGGATGTGTTCTAGCCACGAAACTTTGTCGAGAAACTAGAATGAATGAGTTCTCCAAAACCCATAAATCATTTCTGGAAATTCCACCCATAAGTGTCTCAATTAGATTATTAACCAATTTTTTGATTATTTCCTAAGTCTAAACTTAGAGAATATGGTT
The DNA here is from genome assembly GCA_031772625.1 of Pinus tabuliformis. NCBI lineage: Eukaryota > Viridiplantae > Streptophyta > Pinopsida > Pinales > Pinaceae > Pinus > Pinus tabuliformis. The sequence goes on along the minus strand of CM062817.1, from coordinate 1,788,072,696 downwards.
AATTAATCAGTATTAATTGAGATGTGGTGAGAATCATCTAGAAACTCACATGTATCAACAGGGAATTAATCTGGGCCATCAATTATGTTTTAATCTTGGTCATTGGTGCTCCAACATAAGATTATAAAAAGAAGACGATGGGTAGATGTAGAACACACCATGGCAGATACTCAGTTACTCAAGCAGATCGATTTTCTAAGTGGCTGAAGTTCGGCAAGAGAAAATCAAGTCAGAGAGGGAGTTGCAGGTGGGAGAGAGGGCATCAATAATAGTTTGAGAGTGCAGGACAAATTTGGAAGGGGCAACACAGAGGAGGGACACAATTCATCAGCACAGAGGAGTGATGCAGGCACTACGCAGTCACTGCACAAGGGGTGACCCAGTGAGGCCAGTGAAAGGGCAGAAGGTCCTCTTCAGGGTTAGAAAAACGCTGTGAAGTGTGAGAAATCATCATTAAATTTCTTTCAATAATTCTTCCTCTATTTTGGTTGTCTGTATCTTGTACAGAAATTATTGATAAAGATTAATAAAAGAAACCCTCATCTGCTATACCGGTTTTCCCAAATTGGGTTTTTCCGGGGACGATTGTCCAAAAATAACAGTCATTGTGGTTACATATGTGCTACTATTTTTCCTTGTATTTATTTTTCCACAAAATTTTATTTGTGTAGGCTGCAATGTATATGTTTCGATATTTGCCGTAGAAAACTGCAAATAATTTGTTTAATCAATTTAACAAATAGAAGAAATAATATCAGTTGCTGCAATAAAATTCAAGACAACGAATTTTCACATGGTATTAGAGCAACAGGTAAAGCATGAAGAGCTCAGTTGCAAATGAAAGGATTTTGAAAGCACTGCGTAGGCAGCAGTTCGAAACCCCAGAGGTTGCGCAGTCCATTGGCTAGGTGGGCAAATTTTCGTAGAAAATCAATTCTTTGAGTCAACAGAGTAAAATTTTCCAAATCGAGATTTGTCAAACGTAGAGGGAGCAACGTAGCAGTTTCCCCACAAAGCAGGACGTGTATTTTGCTGCTCAGAATTCAGTATTGATAAGGAAAAATAACAAAGAAAAATAAATAGTCAAGAAGTCTCAACATTATCTTCCAAATTGGAAGATGAGTTTGTGTATCTGTCAAGATCGGCATCAGCTGGTCTCTAGTATATTAATAGCGGAGCTTCAGCTCACATGACTGGAGTAAGGGAATATTTCTCAAGCTATCAAGAGGAGCAAATGGACTTCCAGATCACTATGGGCAACAGAACTAAGTGTACTCCAGTAAGGAGAGGCACCATAGGATATCAAATGGAAGCAGGACCCAGCACTAGTGCCACTAATGTATTGCATATGCCAGGATTGTGTATGAATCTAATTTCAGTATCCCAGTTGCAGGACAAGGGGTACGGTGTATACTTTGTGGGAAAGAAAGTATATGTCAAGCATCCCAGCTAGAAGAAGGTGAGACAAATTGGAGCTCGAAGCAATAGGCTGTATAGATTGCAAATCGATTCTCCAATGGCATTGATAGGCAATGATATAATAGTAGGAAGGAGTTGAACGAACTATGGCATAGAAGGATGGGACACTTGCACCATGGAGCACTCAGGATGCTCAGAGAGACTGTAACGGGAGTTCCAGCTTTCAGCACCGAGCATGATGATCTATGCCGAAGACGTGTACTTCGGAAGTACGCAAAAGCAGAATTTCCCAGAAATGACAACAGAACCAATGGCGTGTTGGGAACTTGGGATTGATACACTCAGATATTTGCGGCCCTATGTCCACTAGAGCTCTTAGCGGTGGTGAGTATTTTGTCACCTTTATTAATGACCATTCTATAAAAAACTGGATCTACTTCTTAAAGACCAAGGATGAGGTCTTTGATCAGTTTCAAGAGTTCAAGGCTCTCATAGAAAACTTGACAGGGAAAGATATCAAGGTACTACGTTCAGATAATGGTGGAGAATACACGGATAAAGACTTCACAGATTTCTACACAAAGGAAGGTATCAAAAGAGAGTGGACAGCTCCCTACAATCCACAGCAAAATGGAGTAGTAGAACGGAAGAACAGAACTATAGTTGGGGTAGCAAAGGCCATGTTGTATGATCAGGATTTGCCTAGATTTCTATGGGTAGAGGCATGCAACACAGCGATGTACATTCAAAATAGGACACCTCACAGAGCTTTTGGGAAGAAAACGCCAGAGGGAGTCTTCACCGGGAAGAAACCTAAGGTAAGTCATTTGAGGATATTCAGGAGTGTGGCCTATTGTCACATTCCAGATGAGAAGCGCAATAAGTTGGATCAAACTACAGAAAAGGGGTATCTCGTAGGATATAGCGAGACCTCAAAGGCATACAGAATCTACATTCTTAGCAGCAAGAAGATTGCAATGAGGCGAGATGCAAAGTTCATGGAAGACAGAGCTTTCAGAAGATCTAGAGAGATGCCTGTAGGAGATCAGTCATCAGATGTTCCGTTAGCCCAACAGCAGCTGGGACCGCAAGGTAGAACAAGCAGGGGGACAATCACAAGATTTGAGTACAGTGACTAGTACCATCATCTCCTCAGTAGTAGGAGATCCAGGAGTTCTCAGCAGACATAGCAACAAGAACAGGTGGAGGAACAGATTGAACCTCCTACCACCAGTGCTAGGCCCAGTAGGGAAGTGCGTCAAACATTGAAGGATGCATAAGAGTTTGTCGGAGCTCCTAGAATCGAAAAAAGGCAGCGCAAGCAGCCTGACAAATACTAGGCCTTGGAGGCTCAGGTTGCAGAAAACTCCAGTTTTTAGGAAGCCGCACAACATCAGGTGTGGGTGGATGCCATGGTAGAAGAGTACAGTTCTATCATGACAAATGATGTTTGGGAGGTAGTGCCTAGACCTGAAGATAGATCATTTGTGGATTCCAGATGGATCTACAAGATCAAATACGCTATAGATGGCAGTGTAGAGAAGTATAAGGCTAGATTCGTGGCAAAGGGGTATGTACAAAAAGAAGGAATAGAATATGAGGAGAACTTCACCCCAGTTGCCAGATATACTTCTATCTGATCCATCATATACCTAACAGCGCAGGTGGGATGGGAAATTCACCAGATGGTCATCAAGACAGCATTCTTCAACAGGGTGATAGAAGAAGATGTGTACATAGAGCAGCCTGAAGGCTTCGAAACTCGTGAGAAGTGCACTCATGTATGCAGATTGAAGAAAGCCTTGTGTGGGCTCAAGCAGGCACCTAGGTCATGGTATGGCCGGATTGGTAGTTACTTGCAGCAGTTGGAGATCGCAATCTCAACTATCTGATGGTGGAGAATGAGCCTCTCATTTTGGTTTTATATGTAGATGATTTGTTTTTGATAGGATCATCAAGGCTCATAAAGGATTGCAAAAGGAACCTTGCAACAGAATTCGACATGAAGGATATGAGGTTGATGCACTATTTTCTAGGGTTGGAAGTATGGCAGAAAAATCGAGAGATCTTCCTTGGGCGAAGGAGATATGCTACAGAAATTTTGAAGAGATTCAGAATGCAGGATTGCAGACCCATGGCAACACCCATGATTACCAAATGGAAAAAGATAGATGCATAAGGGGACAAGGAAGTCAACCCCACCTTGTACAGACAGCTAATTGCGTCACTCATGTATCTGGTCAACACCAGGCCAGACATTTGTTTCGTTGTCAATACCCTTAGTCAATTCATGGTGGAACCGAAAAGGGTACATTTGGGAAGCAGTTAGGCACATTCTCAGATATGTGCATGGAATAGTCAAACTCGGGTTGAAATATACTCGAGGAGATGACGTCAGGTTGAGCGGATTCACAGATGCAGATTGGGCAGGTAGTTCAGTGGACAGGAAAAGTACCTCTGGGTACTGCTTCAGCGTTGGATCAGGGATGATCTCTTGGTGCAACAGGAAGCAGAAGTCAGCAGCACTGAGCTCAGCAAAAGAAAAATACATGGCGGCTAGCATGGCTACGTGCAAAGCCATATGGCTTAGGAAATTGCTAGTGAGTTTGTTCAGGAAGAAAATGGGAGCGACCAATGTTAACTGTGATAATCAGAGTTGCATAAAACTCTCTAAGAATCTAGTATTTCATGATAAGTCGAAGCACATTGACATCGAATGTCATTCCATCAGAGATTGTGTTCAACGTTGGGCAATCCAGCTGCAATATGTCCCCACAGGTGATCAGGGAGCAGACATACTCACAAAAGCCCTAGGGAGAGCTAAGTTCATTCATTTTAGAGAACAGATAGGTATGGTGTAGAATTTGTTTCAATAGATTCTCAGCAGCAATAGTTGAGAGGGAGTTGCAGTGCAGATGCAGTGGTTGACAGTAGTTCAGCAGGGTCAGCAGCAGCACAAATGCAACACATATCAGAGTTGCGCAGTAGTTGGTGGGCAGCAGCAGCGTGACAAAAGATGATGCAGAGACAGGATGTTGCTACAAGGGGCAGCAACACTAGAACACATTCCTCGCTAAGAGGGAGTGTTAGTTTTTGAAGCATCGGATGTGTTCTAGCCATGAAACTTTGTGGAGAGGCTAAAATGAATGAGTTCTCCAAAACCCAAAAATCATTTCTAGAAATTCCACCCAGAAGTATCTCAATTTGATTAGTAACCAATTCTTTAATTATTTCCTAAGTCTAAACTTAGGGAATATGGTTAATTAATCAGTATTAATTGAGATGTGGTGAGAATCATCTAGAAACTCACACAGATCAACAGGGAATTTCTAAGCCATCGATTATGTTTTAATCTTGGCCATTGGTGCTCCAATAGAGGATTATAAGAAGAAATCGATGGGTAGATGGAGAACACACTAGGGAAAATACTCAGTTGCTCAAGCAGATCGATTTTCTCAATGGCTAAAGTTTGGCAAGAGAAAATCGAGTTAGAGAGAGTTGCATGTGGGAGAGAGAGAGCATCAACAATAGTCTGAGAGTGCATGACAAATCTGGAAGGGGCAGCACAAAGGAGGGATACAGTTCATCAGCGCAAAGGAGTGACGCAATCACTGCACAGGGGGTGACGCAGTAAGGCCAGCAAAAGGGCAGAAGGTCCTCTTCAGGGTCAAAAAAAGGTTGTGAAGTGTGAGAAATTCATCAATAAATTTCTCTCAGTAATTCTTCCTCTATTTTGGCTGTCCATATCTTGTACAAAAATTATTGCTGAAGATTAATAAAAGAAATGCTCATTTGTTGCACCGGTTTTCCCACATTGGGTTTTTCCGGGGACGACTGTCCAAAAATAACTGTCATTGTGGTTACATATGTGCTAGTATATTCCTTCTATTTATTTTCCATGGAATTTTATTTGTGTAGGTTTCAGTGTATATGTTTCGATATTTGCCGTAGAAAAATGCAAATAATTTGTTTGATCAATTTAACAAATAGAAGAAATAATATCAATTGCTGCAGTAAAATTTAAGACAACGAATTTTCACAAAGTCAACAACTTGAGTCACATTCTTTCTTTGAAGAATCAACTCAAGGACATCAAGATTAATAAGTGAGAGATTGTGCAGTCATACTTCATGAGGATATCCCAACTCAAGGATCAATTGTTGTTTGTCATAGAAGCTTCTTCTAAAAGATAGCTGGTACTAATTGCACTTGGAGGTCTTCCACCTATTTGGGAGACATTTATTACAACTATTAGCAATAATGACAGTTTCTTGACATTTGGCAAGTGCACTCAAGAAGAGACTAGGATGATATTTAGAGGGAGAATTCAAAAGCATGAAAAAGGGGAGCCCACTACATTTGTTGCTCAAGACAAGAAGAGGAAAGGAAGAGGAAGATCATCTAATTCAAGAAGGCGTGCACCAACACCCAGGGAATCTAATAGAAGAATTAAAAGGGATGTGTCAAAAATTGAATGCTACAATTGTCACAAGCTTGTTCACCTTGCCCGAGATTGTCCAGAGAAGAGAAGTGCCCCCAAGTCCAATTACAACAACTACAGGTCTAATGATTGAAGAAGAAGAAGAAGTGCTCCTAATGATCATGATGAAGGCCATCGTCCTCAAAAAAGACCAAGGAACTCAAGGTATGGAAATAATGCAACTACTACTCAATCTAAATATTTTCTTATTTCTTCTCTTTCTAGTTCCTCCCCTCCAAATTCGCTTGATAGTTGGTTGGTAGATAGTGGGACCTCTCGACACTTCATGGGTTATCATGAAGTCCTCTCAAACTTGGTAGAGAGGGAGACAAATTTGAAGATTATTCTTGGGGAGTATTGCACTCAAATTGTCAAAGTTCCAAGGAAGAGGAAGCGCCAATTTTTCAATCGATCTGATCACTATCAGCGGTCCATGTGTCATGATCTCCCCATTCTGCAAGTTATATGATGTAAATGATCCTAGTAAGGCCTTGAGTATATGTAACAACCCAGGTAAGCCTATAATTTTGATGACGAGTTCCATCCTAGGAAGTTTTTTAACCTCGCTGATTACCTATGTTTCTAGACACGGATAATCAAAAGAGTTTTTTTCCCTTCAGCTTAAACCCCAAAGCTAGGACGAAATTTATTGTCGAAATCTTAGGCGAGGCCTAGTATTTTTAGTAGAGTCTGATGTAAAAGTGATTTGGAAATAATTTAAGCTAGTTTGTTTAATTATTTTATTACAAATCATTTGGTTTACTAGATCATATTGTGTCGCAGATGGGTTATGTGTCTTAAGGGTCTAAGCCAAATGTGTATTCCCTCTTTGAGTCTTGTAAATGTTAAATCTTATGTATTAGAGGGTCGGAAAAATACTAAGTCCCCTCATGTGTAAATTAATTAATTTTTCTAGAAAAATAAAATTAAATCCTAAGCCAAAAAATAAATTAATTAGAGTCAAAATTAAATTGTCTTAAGAAAAATAATTTTCCAAGTGGAAAAATTCGTGGGTCCTAAAGGAATCAATTTTTAAAGTCCTCTACCAAGAGAATATTGTATATATCAAGAAAATTTGGACCCTTGGACTTTGGTGGTTAAGTCAAAGTCAAATTTTTGAAAAAATTAACCCAAAATAATTAATTTTGAGCTAATTAAAATGGAATTAAATGATAAATTCGAAAATTTTTCAAAAATAAAAAATCAAGGGCCAAGATTAAAAGATCTTGAAGTGTTTACTCAAAACAAACATCCCAAATACCAAATTAGTTGTAGAAAACATGAAAACATGCATATTTTTGCATAAATCAAGATAGATATGGCATCCATGATTCCATTGTAGTTACTAGTATATACATCAATGATTAATTATTCGAACATCAACCATCTATATTCTAGCAATTACAAACATACATCAAATTTTTAAGCATATTATAAAACATAAAACATAAAACATTTAAGCATATTATAAAACATAAAACATAGAGCATATTATGATTTATCTAGCAAGTGAGCAACTGTCAACATTTGTCATGTCCAAAAATCAAATAATAATGTTTACAAAATATGTCACTTGGTCACCGCCAAAACAAAAAGGTTCAAATTCACAAGCCTACAAGTCTACTGATTAATTTATGACAAAAGTAGTAAATATTGAATATATCTACTAATCTCTCCTCCTTCCACCACGAAGAGGACGTGGCGGCAGGCCTCCACGTGGTAGCAATGAAGAAGATGGTGCCTATGGAAGTTGTGGCACTGAAACTGATGAAGACGAACCCCCTGCTATTGGTGTTGAACCATGGAACCTAGGAACCAAGGGACCAGATGGGGGTGGCATCTCAACACGATCATCATCATCCTGGAATCGCTCAAAAAATTCATACAAAAAAAAACACTAGTTAACAAAAAAAATTTAAAACATGAATTAGAGAAATGCTTTATAAGCAAAATGCATACCACAATGGCAATACCTAAATAAGGGCATCCTCTAATTGCTCTAATCGCAACACTCCATCCTCCAAATTGGGCTCCTCTGGATTCCTGTCCCAAATCTTAAGGTCTTTATTAGTCTTTGCATCATCACAGTAATGGGACAACAATCGCAAGTTGTAATGAACATAAACCAAGCTCTCTGCCCAGTCTAAACTCAACCTGTTCCTTTTAACACTGTGGATGAAAGAATAAGAGCTCCAACACCTCTCTGCAGAAGAAGTGTTTACCACCTGTGATAGCACCCGCAATGCCAAAGTTTGTAGAAGTGGAGTAGCCCCTCCATGCATGTTCCACCACTCAAGAGAAGAAAAAGTCTCTCGATCTCTAATTGCATGCATGCTCCCAAATGGACCAGTGTTAAGCGTATAGTTGCTCAACTGTCTCCATACCATGGCAACCTCCTCCTCGTCAAGGACTAATTTACTCAATGCAATCATACATTTTTTGTGAACCTCTTGATCTTGGTGTGGTTTTCTCCTGCTTCCCCCCCCCCCCCCCCCCCCCCCCCCCCCAAGTGCTAGTGTTGAAAGCCATGATGGATGATAGTATTTAGGTGTCAAAACATATGCTAATGCATGCAATGGAACATTTAGCATTTCCCATTGCTTTTCCACCTCTGCACGAATATAATTGTACAAGGTGATATCTCTAGGCTCAACAATGTCTTTAACCTGCCCCAACATGCTATCCATTTGCTCATACACCTCCCCAATTATTGGTCGATCTGAATCTCCAAACTTGATCATGTAATAAGTTGGTTTGGTGAATTGCAAAACATATTTAACCTGTGACCAAAAGAACATGTCAAGAATAGTGTCCTTGGCTGCATTAGCACCATCTCTATTAGTGTTAATTTCATTCCATGTTTCAGCACACACCATATTAGTTAAAGCTTGTCTCACCTTCACTAGCCACCTAAAGGTGAGGTAATAACTGGCAAATCTTGTCTTTGCAAGTTTAAGCAACTGCAACTTGGAGTAAGTGCCATAGAGGTAGTTTACCCTTGTATGCCCTGTGATGAATTTAATGAGTTGCTTCCCTCTCCTGTAAAGCTTATTAATCCGCCCACATTCTTTATGCTTCACAATATCATGCATCAAAAGGTTCAATGTGTGAACCAGGCACCCAAACCAAAAGATGCATGGATGAGTACGCTCAATAATTATTCCTGCTGCCTTACAATTTGTTGCATTATCTTTGATCACTTGAACCACATTATTCAAACCAACATCTTTGATTGATTGCAATAGGAGATCTGCAATGTTTTGGGAAGATGCACTGATGGAGGAGGAGACATGACATGTAATAAATACTGCACCACTAGCAGAAACACCAAGAACATTTATCAAATGTTGGTTTCTAATATTTGTCCACCCATCTGATACAATGGATACCCCACAAGCTACCCACTCATTTGTAAAACGTGTCAAAGCTCTTTGAACCTTTGCTTTTTCTCTTTCTAATAACACTGTTATAGCTTTCTCATAGTTGGGGGACTTGTATCATTTTGGGGCTTCATTGATGGCCTTTACCATTTCATGCCAATAGGGAGAGCAAAGCACATTGAATGGTACACCACAAGCACAAAAAAATCGGACTATCTTTCCATCCACATCATCCCTCCCAGCAACATTAAGGAAATCCCCTATTGTTCTTTTACCTCCAGAGCTTCCAGAAGTACCATGAGGAGATTAGCTACCAAATCTAGAGGTTGCACTTGATTCAGAATGAGTTTTTTGTTTCTTGCTTTTTTGTTGTGCAGCCTACTCTATTTGGATGTATTTTCTTCTTTGTTCAGCTGAAATGTTTGGGCAAATTTGTATCCCCACAACACCCTTTTTATCATCACTGTCCATCACCTCACAAAGATGCCTCCTCACACGGGTATATGAACCACTAAATGGTTTTCCACCATGACAACCATGAGGGCACAAAAATTTGTAGCTTCCACCACCCTTTCCCCTTTCAAGTTTGGTCACATAGTTCCACAAGGGTGTTAATGCAACTTTCCCCTTTAGTGTTTCAAGTTCAACTTCATCCCCTTCCTCCTCATCATACATTGGGTCACTCATATTGGGACCACTATCCTCTTGTGCTTCTTCCCTTCTATTCCTACTCCCCCTTGCCATCATTAAAACCAAAAGTGGAATGATACATAGAAGCCAAAAGAACACCATCTTGGAATATGGATATAGGTGGTGGACAACCTGCAATTAAATGAGCAAGTAGAAACAATGGGAAAGAGTAGGAGAGGGAGGAGAAAAATACAAAAAAAAAATGTCAAAAAAATAAGGGAGTTTGGGGTTTGCACTTACCTCTTTAGCTCTTGTAGATGGAAGTCCTCCAAGCTCCTCCTCCTTCACTCCTCCAAGCTCTCCTCTCTTCTCCTCTCTTCTCTTCTCCTCTCCTCTCTTCTCTTCTCCAACTCTCATAAACTAATAGTGAGAAAATGAGAGATGAAGGGGGGGTTAAATCCCTTCATTCCTTACCCTAACCCAAGGTGGACCCACCCCCAACAATCCAAAATGCCAAAAAATAAAAAATAAAATTAAAAAAACAGCGCCTTTTTGGCCGCGCGGCGGAAATGGAGGAAGCTGTACAGAATCACTCGCGATCCGTACGCTTTGTACTCCGAAGCGCGACGCTTCGTACAGCCGAAGTGTCGTACGAAGCGCGTTTCGAAAAAACCGAAACACGTTCCGGTCACACGCTTCCGAAATTTCCAGGAAGCGTATTTATCAATCCGAAAGTATGGCGCTTCCCCCACGCATCCGTACGGATCACGGATCAGGTTTTTGATCCGGGGGGGCGTTCATGCAACACTAGCCGAAGGCATTGGGTGATAGGAGCACAACGGAAGGTATCGTTAATCAGGGCTTAGCCTGCTTCCTATTGGCCTCCTTCCCACAACCTACCTTGGAGTCCAGCTTCAAAATAGTTAAGGGAAGACCATACTTAGACTAAGCATATAATTAAAATAGACCAAGATCATTGCATCTCGATCCTAGGAATTGCACATCATATAGGATAGTTAATCATTCAAGCGGCAAGTGTCCATCTAGTCACTTGGTTTCAAATTACCATAAGCAAGAATTGTGACTTCATTAAGGCACTGGTCTCATACTTAAAATCTAATCTGATCATTGATCTTGCTAAATTTAACCAAGTAACTAGGCCACTCATCCGTGTCTTTCCTTCACCTCATTCCATAGGGACTACCCCCCATAGCCTGTTGTTGGGAGACAGCTAGAATGGAGTGGGCAGGGATCAGAGTGACAACCCCCGCCCTGAGCAGTGGTCGCGGTGCCTATACAATCTAAGCGACAACGGGGACAACTCTACTTATCCAGTGAAAGGGTTTGGATATGCTTCTTTTAATTTGAACTATGGTCAGATCATACATCTTCATGATGTCTTATATGTCAGGATTGTAAAAGAACCTTGTCTCAATTTTTTCCATGGCGGACAAGGGTTTCAAGATTGCATTCATCAATGGAAATGTTCTTGCATGGCCAATGAGATCTATTATGAGAGATGCTTTCACTCTTGGGTCTAGGAATGAAGGCCTATGTAGAGTTTGTGGGAGCTCTATGCAAGCCCTAGTACATGATGCCTCTCATCAATGTGAATTATGGCACCGAAGATTCGCACATCTACACTATGATGCCTTTCTAAGGTAAGGAAGTTGGTCTCTGGGATGCATGAATTTCAATCAAATCATGATGGGGTTTGTCCAAGATGTGCAAGTGGAAAGAAGTCAAGGAGACCATTCCCTTCTAGTAGAAGCAAGACAAATGGGATACTACAACTCATACATTTTGATCTATGTGAACCCATGCCTATGTCATCTCTTGGTGGCTATTTATACTACATAATATTTGTGGATGATTTCTCTCGCAAGTCATGGATATTCTTCTTGAAGCACAAGGACGAGACATTTGATATGTTCAAGACTTCAAGGCACTAATAGAAAATCAAACAGGGAAAAGAATCGAAGTCATCAGGTCTGATAATGGTGGAGAATTCATTTCAAATGAGTTCATTGACTTTTGCAAGAGAGAGGGAATCAAGAAGGAGACTAACATACCTTACAACCCCGAGCAAAATGGAGCAGCTAAAAGGAAGAACATGACCATTATGAAAGTTGCACGGGCCATGTTGCAAGATCAAAAGTTGTTGAAGTTTCTATGGGGTGAAGTTGCAAACACAGTCGTTTTATGTGTTGGCATTATGATTCAGGTTTGGCGCTATGGCACAGGTGTTGTACTTGATGGCAACTCACTCAAGTGGCAAATCTTTGTTCAGGCTCTCAAAATGATGGAAAATAAGGGGTTCGCAGGTACACCGTTCAAAAGGTGCGGGCCCGCAGGCACGCCGTTCACAAAGTGCGGTCATGTCCGCAGGTTATCCGAACAGAAGGTGCGGACCCCAGTTCACTCACTCCAATGCAGAGAAGCGCGCACACATGGGAATTCTTATGTTTGGCCCATGGTATTTAGCCCGACGTTCATGATCCTATGGTTTTGGTCCGTGGTATAGGATCTAAATTATTGAACCCCGGTTTGGATCCCTTGTATTGGTTTTCGATGGTTTTGTCCCATGGTTTGAATAAGGGCTTGCCTATAAAAAGGAAAGGAGATCACTTGGCTAGTCACTTGTGAAATTTGAATATCTTAAGATCTGAAATTTTGGGTGATCGGTTTGAAAAGCTAGATCTAAATCAAGGTGAAATTTAAGGCGAATCTATTGATAGGTCGTGATCTCTCGGGCGCATGATCAAATCTGTGGATCTGACTGTCTATGGCACATTGGAGGACTGTTAATTTGGCTCTATTCAGAGGTCCGCAGGTGATCCACAGCGCAGGTGCGGGGGTCCGCAGCACAGCAGAAGGCGCAGGTGCGGGGGTCCGCAGCGAAGCAGAAGGCGCTGGTGCGGAGGTACGCAGCGCAACAGAAGGTACAATGCGGAGGTACGCAGCGCAACAGAAGGACCAGGTGTGGAGGTTCGCTGTCAAGCAGACAGTGCAGGTGCGGATCTGCGCAGAGGTACGCAGTGCAGCAGAAGGAGTAGGTGCGGAGGTACACAGAGCAGAAGAAGGACCAGGTGCGGATCTGCGCAGTTTAGACACAGAAGAGCTGCGGATATTCGCAGGTTTCTATTGGTGAAGTTGCGGACTTTTCTTGAAATATTTGTTGGCTGCCTTTTATCTATTGTTGAAGAGTTCTGGGTTTAGATTACTGTTATTGTTGTTCTGGTTACTGCGTTCTGAGAAGTTATTGGTTGATTCATTGGTTGATTGAAAAAGGAGATTGGTTGATTCACATGTACTTGATGATTATTTGATGTTTATGGATCCAATTTGAAAATTTATGAAAAGTGGTCCTTGGTAGAAAAGAAGTAGGTCAGCACCTACGTACTAGTAGATTAGCTAAGGGGGTTGTAGCTCCCTTCCAGGAGAGACTAGAAAACGAGAGAGGGTTGTAGCTCTCGGCAAGTTGTAGCCTGCGTACTGGTAAAGGACTGCACCAGTACAAAATCATTGTAAAAGAAGTTTCTAATTGAAAGAAGATAAAGACATATTGCAGCAGGTGGTTTTCACCCACATTGGGTTTCCACCTTATATCTAGTGTTCTTTGGTGTGATTATTTGTTTTTCTTGTTCTTGCTCATTATTATATGGTACTGACATACAAACTAATGATCAATATCTGAAGAATAAATTAAAGTATAAATCTGGAAGATATATTGAAAAGAATTTGATAATACTGATTCACCCCCCCTCTCAATGTTATTTCCAACATTATGTTCAAAACAGGACTCCTCATCAAGCCTTAGGTGACAGGACTCCGGAAAAAGTTTTCACATGTGTAAAACCCGATGTTGGACATTTGAGGATCTTTGGTTGCCTCGTCTACTTCCATGTACAGAAGGACAAAAAGAACAATCAAGAAGCTTCTGGAAAAAGAAAGGTATGTTTGTTGGCTACTGTGAAAATTCTAAATCTTATTGAATATACGTGCCTGGTCAAAGCAATATAGAGTTTAGGAAGGATGCGACATTTGACGAAGATGCAGCGCTTGGGAAAGTAAGGGATACTCCTCCCCCTGCCAATGTTGAGAGGGATGATGATGCCATGGATATTCTAAAAGGCCCTTCTGTGCCTGGGCATGAGCCTGACATTGTTGACGATCCCATGGAACCCATGGACCCCTTGGATCCCCCTTCGTGTGATCCTCCTACCAATAAGAGACCACTTTGGCTCTGTGACACTTTATAGGATGCTAAGAGGCATGTTGTTGCCAAAGGAACCTTCAGGGAAATCAAGAAGCCATGACGATATCAAGGATATGTTGTGGCTATAAGCAACATCATATAAGTTGAACCCTATGTTGCAGGAAACGTGGGGTAGGAGGGCGTTTCCGTACGGAAACAAGTACGAAACGCTGAAACGCATTTGGTACGGCCCTGAAACGCGTTTCAGGGCCGTACGACCCACGTTTCAGCATTTACTTGTGTTTTTTTAATTTTTTTTTTATTATTTGTTTTCTAATCTATTCTTACGTTAGCCTAGTGACTTCTAGTTGCCTCCAGATGCCTGTCTAAAGTTATAAAAGTGAACTTTTGCCCTAGTGTTGATATGCAGTTCATGATAATGTTAAATTCTTAAAATAAAAGTGATATTCTCCTTTATTTTTCATTTTCATCCTTTTACTTAAATTTTTAACATTACCATGAAATGACTCAAGATGTTTGAGAGTGGTTTCGCCCTCATTGGATTTCATATGGAGAAAGTAGAATTTTAGATCTCACTCAAAATCCAGCAGACTTATCTGTTTTTCAGGATTTCAGGATTGGGGGGATTGCAATGTTTCCATTGGATTTTATCATGTACTAAGGTATGGAACTTGTATTTAATCGAGAGAACAAAGCCCTCTATGCAGGGGAGACTCCCAATAATCAAGAGAATGTAGGGTACTAGGGTATGAAACTTGTATTTAATCAAGAGCACTAAGGTCATTCAACTATGTAGGAGGAGACTCCCAATCAAGCACGAGACAAAAAATTAGAAATTTCTCGTGGCTGATTTTGGATATTTCTATTTTCATTATGTGATTATTCATGAGTAAATGTGATGTAAATTTAGATACTTATAGTTTATGCATTGACAATTGACAATTTTATCATAATGTAATAAATTAGAATATATCATATATGCTTTATGATTGCACATATTTCTTAAATGTCCTAATATATATATATATATATATATATATATATATATTTGTGTTTCCCCGTTTCCAAAATTTGGGGAGGTCGTGTTTCGTATCGCTTCCCGTTTCCCCGTTTCGTGCAACCTTGGTTGAACCTCACACCTTTGAAAAAGCAGTGAAAGAGCAAGTATGGAAGGACGCTATGACATGTTGATTTGTGGTAGCATCAAATGTGCTCTAGCCATGAAAATGTTGATTTGGGGTAGCATCAGATGTGCTCTAGCCATGAAAATTGGTGGAGGCCAAAGCACATGAGATCTCCAAGATCAAGAAATGGTTTGGATAGATTGTACCCGGTTTGGGAGATATTAAAAAAATTAATATTTTTAATGGAGTTCCTAAGTCTAAACTTAGGAAAAATAAAAATATTAATGGGTATTAATATAAAACTGGGTTAGAAGGTTCCAAAAGTCATGGATCACGCCAAATCTAATCTTAGTCGTTGATTAGAGATTTAATCTCGATCGTTGAAGGACCAACGAGAAAATTATAAAAGGAAGCTTGAGGGTCAGTTGGAAAACACACCAGAGTGATCAGTCATTCATTTTGCTAGAGAGGGGTTGCTAAGCAAAGTTGAATCAGTGATCAGCAGCGAGGGGTAGTGAGTACGAGGTAGAGAGGCAAAGACAGTACTGGGAGACCAGCGCAAAAACAGAGGGAGCGAGAGCAGCAGCCAGTCCAGGCTACGCAAAGCCCAGCAAAGACAGTGCAGAGGCTGAGGGACTGCGTCATCCATGCAGAGGTTGTTGGAGTGACGCAAAGGGTCCCAGAGGCTGCACAGTGCCTCAGAGGGCTGACACAGAGGGTCTTGGGGCTGACGCAGGTCAGTAGGAGGCTGCGCAGAGGCCAGAAGGGCCAGTGCTGAGCTTTAGTTATGCCGGAGAGGGTTTTGTGGGACAGGTTTTCTGAATACCTGTTTCCAAATATAGAGGTATTGTTGCTGTGTATTATTTCTCTGTCGGGTGAGCCGGTTAGGCACCCTGTTGTACTTAGAAGACTGCTTAATAATATAACCCTTAGAATAGTTGCATCGGTTTTCCTGCATTGGGTTTTTCCGGGGACATTTGTCCAAAAATAACGATGTCACTTGTGTTCTTGTTTTCTTTCAGTCGATGATCTGTAGATGTTGTGACTATATTGTGTTTATTTCGATATTTAAATGTATTAAATAACTTCTTAGATTTAAACAAGTAGAAGAAATAAACAAACAAAATACAAATTAATTTTCTAATGGATAGACTTAGAAAATTCAATAGAAAATTGGTGGAGAGGCTAAAGCACATGAGATCTCCAAAACCCAGAAATGGTTTGGGCAAATTCTAACCAGTTTGGAGATATTAAAATAATTAATATTTTAAATGGAGTTCCTAAGTCTAAACTTAGGAAAAATAAAATATTAATGGAAATTAATATAAAACTGGGTTAGAAGGTTCCAAAACTCATGGATCAAGCCAAATCTAATCTTAGCTGTTGATTAGAGATTTAATCTCGGCCGTTGAAGGACCAATAGGAAAAGTATAAGAGGAGGCTTGAGGGTCAGCTGGAAGATACACAAGAGTGATCAGTGATTCGATTTGCTAGAGTTGGGTTGCTAAGCAAAGTCGGATCAATGATCAGCAACAAGGGCCAGTGAGTACTAGACAGAGAGGCAGGGATAGTGCCGAGAGACCAGTGCAGAGGCAGAGAGCAAGACGTAGCAGCGAGAGCAGGTCACGCAGAGCCCAACACAGACAACGCAGAGGCCAGAGGGCTTGCATCATCAACGTAGAGGGCAGAGAGAGTGACGCAGAGGATCCCAGAGGCTACGCAGTGCCTCAAAGGGCTGACGCAGAGCAGCAGAGGGCTGACGCAATGCTTTAGAGTTGCTAGAGAGGGTTTCATGGGACAGGTTTTCTGAATACCTGTTTCCGAATAGAGAGGCATTATTGCCGGTTATTTTTCTCTGTCGGGTGAGCCAGTTTGACACCCAGTTGTACTCAAGGAAATACTACAGAATAACATACCCTCAAAATAGCTGCAACGGTTTTCCCGCATTGGGTTTTTCCGGGGACATTTGTCCAAAAACAACAGTGTAAGTATTATCTAATAGAAGGTTTTTCCGGTGCAAGATTTATCTCCCCTATGATGATTCTTCTTGCACTGGAAAAACCCATACCATAAAAACCCACACCGTAAATGTGCAAGATTTATCTCAAATGTGTGTTTTTCCGGTGCAAGATTGTATCATATCATATCTCGTCTCTTCTCATCTCTGCGCATCTGCTGAAAACTCTTGAATCTAAAGAAGAAGAAGAATCATAGGGGAGATAAATCTTGCACCGGAAAAACCCACACCGTAAAAACATTTGGACATTTGAACATTTGATGACAATCTAATAGAAGAAGAATTTGGAAAGGCTTTTCCCCCATGTAGGGTTTTTCCCTGGTC
The DNA here is from genome assembly GCA_031772625.1 of Pinus tabuliformis. NCBI lineage: Eukaryota > Viridiplantae > Streptophyta > Pinopsida > Pinales > Pinaceae > Pinus > Pinus tabuliformis. The sequence continues at coordinate 1,788,055,103 of CM062817.1, read as the reverse complement.
TTTGACCAAATTGTTGTGTCTCTATTGTTCTTGGCTGTCTTTTATTGTGCATTTGGTTCACTGTTCTATCTACAATTGCATATTGTTGTTGAAAGACTGAATTTATTGGATAAAGTGATTGCTAATTGAAGAAGAATTGTAACAAGTGATTGTGTCAAGCATAGAACACTGGAAAATTAACAGTTGGTATGTACTTCATGCTTTATTAGAATGTTATAAGACTACTTCCTGCGAGAGCAACAATGTGCTTTGCTAGAGACATAAAGGCAGTGTAAATTGAATGGTTTGACGAGCCCAAAAATGATTTCACTACAGGGGCTGGGTATACTCGATTACACCATGCATGCAGAGGAGATGTGTGTGATGGTAAACCTAGTGAGGATATCATATAATCCTAATTAGACTTTGTTTAATTCCTTGGCTGGTTCAATTGTCCATCCTAAGTAACTTCACATGCCACAGTCCAATAATATTTTGACAGATATACTTGGCCAGTGCTAGTCAGGATTATCTACCAGAGTGTACTATGCAGCAGTACTTTTGTGAATGAAACAAATTAACATTGTGGTGTACTATTTTGAAATGCAAGTATGTTCTCTTTCAGTTTATTCAGGACACACTGGTCTCACCAAAAGATTCAATCTTACATGGCTAAACACTTCTGTGAATCATCTCTGAGAATTTGAGATGCGTTTTCTTATATCGTGCATATGTCGGCAACAGCTTACTTGTTTCCATGTGCTGGTCTTAATATTTGTTTCTTATGAATTTATGTCTTCCTAACCAGTTTGTACTCCATAATAATGTTTACTATATGTCAAAATTTAAAATATGCAAAATGATAAGCATCGTATGCATTTAGTTTTTGGACCAAATGACATTAATATGATATTAATCAAATTCAAATAGAAAATATAATATAAGCACTTATCATGTGACAATAACAAATTACAATAAGGAGAACAATAACATGTATGTTTAGCAATTTGTCTGGCAGCCAGGAGTCAATCTTACCTTGCTGAGAATGGGTTTAAGAGTTCTGCAAGGTCCACATGTCGGGGAGGTGTAAAGCACACAGATAAGCCGCGGACTCTCATGATATAGCTTTCGAAGAGCATACTGCAGAGATAATATTAGACCAGTGAAGAGAAAATAAAACTGAAAAAAAGCTTAGGGTTTAGAAATATCTATTAACAATCAATTTGAAAATCAGCAAACCAATTTGTCTTGACTTCAGTAAGAGTATAATATGAACTAACAAAAAATTTCAGACAGCATTGCCAATAAGAATTTCCATTACCTGACCCTTATGCTTGCCTTGAGAGATATCAAAGCCCATCTGAACATCTTTGTCAGTGAGATCTTCCTTAGCCTCTTGAGTCTTGGGCTATTGTCAGAACCACAACAAAGAAAAATGCTAAGAAATACACACATGAAGATAAAAATGCTGGTGACATAAAATTTGTTTTTGTCCTTATTTTGTCTATGCTGTAACAATGAAACAAAATTCTTAAAAGTCTGTTTGTAGTACTTACAATTTAGTTACAACTAATGTTATTATGTCAGATAATGCTGTTAAGCTATGTCACATGGTTCAGGTTCAAATTCGAGTTCGACAATGATTAAGTTTGATTTGAATTCGAATTTTCTGATGAGGTTTGTATGAGGTTTGGCATTAAGATCGACTATACATATTTTTCAATACATATTTTATATATATATATATATATATATATGTGAATGTGACATAAAATAATAATAAATCAAAATCAATCAATAAAAACATCTGAATAAGAATTCTCACTAGTAAACATACATGAATAACTTTATCATAGTAACATCTAATTATCAATCACATTAGTTAAATATAAGCACTTATACACCATAGTAGTTTGCAAACGCAAAAAGATGGCATAATTTTCAATCTTCAAAATTTAAAAGAATGTGAATAATGTCAAATACTTGTAATCTCTGAAAAATCACAGATTTAAAACATAAAAAAAATCTAAACATACAAATTACAATACAACTATATTGCAAAATCATGGAGAACATATTCAAATTTCAAAATTTTAAAAAGGAAGTCAATAATGTCAAGTAGTTCAGTTTTAGGTTCGAATTCGATCAGGTTCAACTTGATGTTCGAATTCGATCAAGTTTGACCTTTGGGTTCGGATTTCAGTTCAGTGAACCTGAAGGAATTTGAAAAAAAAATTGGGGTTTGCCGAATTTTGAACCTCAAAGTTCAAAATCGGCGAACCCTGTGACATTGTTGTTAAGAACACTCACTACATTATATATTAGGCTTTAGCATATGGTGAAGACCAAATTCTCCACATTATACAATGAGAAGAATCTCAAAATAATCCATTCCCAGGTCCTTCCCTACAAGCACAAAGTTGAATCTCTTACTCCAGCTTGCATGCCATTAAAATTTGATATATGATAATTTAGCTTGTTACCCCTCCTTTTAGCAGGGTGCCCATAGTAAAACTTTTGCATTATCACTTGTTTTCTGATGAGTGGGGCAGATTTGTTAACATAGAGTAGCCTTCCTTGATGGGATGGCTGCATTTTGATTTTTGGGTACTTTCACATTTCCGAAGGAAGTTCACGATGTTGGAAGCACTCCATGTATATTGAGGCATGCATCACACCTCCTGAGGCAGTTTTGGGGCCATTTGTGAACACTTGGAACTCCCCTATGCATGCCATGTGGAAATAATTGGAGCGCTGTCCTCATTGGTCAACTATTTGCTGGTCTTCACATGGTTTGATGGCTGATTTGCATTTATGACAGCATTGGGGTACTTTCGATGACTTGGGAGCATTACGTGGATGATGTGTTATTATCTTGATGCCTTAGATGATGTGGACATGATTTGGTTGAAGACTTGAAGTATCTTGGAGAACAAGTGGGCTGGAATAAGAATTAATTGGATTATGTTTTGAGGTCACTTAGCTGGATGGGAGTTTTATGACCAAAATTTTGACATGTAGAAGCATCTTCCATGCTTCATGGGATGCCTTGAACCAAGGGACGACCATGGGCCTTCATTTTGAGCATTATTCGGAGGTGTTTGACCACTATATCACTTAGTTGATGGAGTTGTTATGATAATGCTTCCCTTTGATGGGATCTTCATGAGGTCATTCCACTAAAGAGGAAAGGATGTTGAAGACTTTTTGACTTGAAGGCACTCCACAATGCTCTAAGGATTGACCATAGAACATTCTTGGGGCATTTTCAAGCCAGCATTGACCACTTGCACCATTCAAAGAGCTTTGGATGTTGGGCATTGGTATCTTGGACCAATTGTTCTCTTCTTGTGTGGATTAACCCCTCTTTTGAGGGTTTTATTCATCAAATCATCTTACATGTAGTTTGACCACTTTATTTTTATGCAGTGATAGTTAACTAGATTTTAGGAGTTAGATTTAATTTTAGGAGCATCTCTATCTCTCTTTCTCTCTCTCTTGCGAGTTTTCTAGGGTTTCTGGGCAAGTTGTAGGGGACGAAATTTTTGAAGTAGCTGCAGGTCCGAAATTTTGTATTGAAGCTGCATTTGTGAAGTTGAAACTTGGAGACTTTGGTAGAGTTCATCTACTTGATGGAAGGGCTGACTTGGTGATTGGAGAAGGTCTTTGTCTAGGTCAAAAGGGTCTTGGATTGTCTCATTTGAATCTACTAGTGGAAGAGTTTGACCGGGTTTCCCCTTAATAGGGGTTTTCCCTAGCTGAGTGTCTATATCTTGTGTTCCTTGTTCTTCTGATCCTCATGCACTTTTCATTTGGTAATTGCTTGATGAAAGATAACATAATAGAAAAAGAAAAAGAATCCAACACACATCACAAGTAATTATCAAGAAAAGAGGAATCAAACCCTAATATCTACATGCCTTGATTTCTCAACATGTTATCAGAGCTAAGGTGAAGGAACCACTATTTGAAGATCACTTTGTTGGCTATCATTTGAAGTAAGGAAAGTAATCTTGGAAGAAAATATCACTCTCTCAACGGCAAGCTATTTGAAGATGGGGCTCAATCTCTTGAAAATTGGAGGAAGTTTTGTTGCAAGGATCATCTACAATCTATCTCGGAGAGTCAAGAGTGGAGGATTCTTGGTTGCACTTACAAGTACACTTGACGATGACAATGCATGGATTATTGATAGCGGAGCCTCAAGACACATGAAGGGCATCCCCAACATTAAGGAGATCATGAAGCAATATGCAACGGATGTGACCTAGGAAAGAATTCCAGGAAACCCTTTTCAAGCAGTGATACAAGGTCTAAAGAAATACTAGATGTCATTCATTCTGCTGTATGTGGGCCCATGTCTAATAAATCACTTGGAGGCCACCTATACTATGTGACCTTCATTGATGATCACTCTAGAAAAACATGGATTTATCTTCTCAAGACAGAAGATGAAGTATTTGAAAATTTCAAGGAGTTCAAATCCGAAGTTGAGACCCTAATAGAAAGAAAGATAAAAACTCTTAGATCCGACAATGGGGGTGAAGGAAGTGATAGCTTATTGCAAAGAAGCAAGCATTAAGAGGGGGCTCATAGTTCCCTACAATCTTGAACAAAATGGAGTAGCAGAAAGGAAGAATAGAACCATTGAAGAATGCATAAGAACTATGATATTTGATCAAGACCTACCAAAATTCCTATGGGGAGAAGCAACCATGACAGCAGTATACATACAAAATAGAAGTCCTCATAGAATTCTTGATAATATGACACCAGAAAAAGCATTCTCAGGGAAGAAGCCATGCATATATCATCTTTGAATCATTGGATGTCCTACATACATTCATGTTCCAAAAGACAAGCAAAAGAAGTTAGACTCTACAAGGTATCTTCATTGGTTATAGCCTTTTATCAAAGGCTTATAGAATCTACATAAAAGAAGGAGGGAGAATTGAAGTTAGCAGAGATGTCATATTTGACAAAATCATGCCTACAAAAGATCCAAGGATATACCTATTGAATCCAATGAAGAAGTTGTGCCACTGTTTGAAGAAGAAGAGCAACATAACAAGTCACCTACAAATCAAGAAGAAGAAGGACCAAGTGAACCTCTTCAACCTACTACCATTCCCGAAGCAAAGAAAAGACCAACAGAGACCAGCGTGGTTGAGAGCAGTGTTGTGAAAATCGCAATAAAATCGCGATTTTATCGTTTTATCGTGATTTTTTCGATAAAACGATTTTATCGCGATTTTTATACGAATTTATCGTGGGTAATTTTTTTTGCACGATTTTTATGAAATTATCGCGATAAATTATAACAATCGAAATTATCGTGGGGGTCTCTGGCAGCGAGGTTTTATAATGTTTTTTTTTGTTTTTTTATGAAATCATTTGCACAGTCGGGGCAGCGAGGTTTTATAAGGGATGCTAAATGTTCGAAATGCAATTTTTTTTTAAAGAAACAAATAATTTCTGAGTGGGGCAGCTTAATGATCAAGTCTAGGCCCTAGTATTGATATGCTATTCATGGTAATGTTAAATTCTTAAAGTAAAAGGATGAAAATGAAGATTAAGGTCATCCTTTTACTTAAATTTTGAATATTACCATGAAATGACTCAGAATGTTTGAGAGTGGTTCCGGCCTCATTGGATTTCATTCAAAATGCAGTAGACTTATCAGTTTTTCAGGATTTCAAGATTGGGAGATTGTAATTTTTCCAGGTGACACCACCTGCCCGAGCTACCCCTTCCACCAGTAGAGGATGTGGTCTACCTCCTATAGCTCCTACTTCTAGTTCTTCAGCTTCTAGAGCATAGCAGACTCCACTGCCAACTCCACCAGCTACATCTAGAGGGAAAGGGAAAGCTATGGCATTTTCTCGCAAGAGGGGCAGAGGAAATCAATAGGATTAGACTTTAGTTATTTTCTTCATTTTATTGTATATGACATTATGACATGATGAGATACATTATTATATTTTTTGTTGATATTTTGAGGCTGAGTTGGGACTCAGGAGTCAAGACTTACTATTGAGGACATGATTCAATGTTAGGTGTGATTTTAGCACTAGAAATGATATTAAACATCTTATATATTAGTTATTTTATCATATTTATGTGTCAATGTATTTATTTTATGTTGTAGATGGTTTAGATATTAAAAATTTTGAAAAAAAATGAATATTTTTGTACAAAACGATTTTTTCCTGATTATTTCCGATTATTTCCCAATAATTACGATTTTTTCCGATTTTTTTCCTCGTGCCGATATTATCCCGATAACGATTAATGCAACATTGGTTGAGAGCTACACTTGAAGAAGAAGAAGGACACAAAGCAGCAAAGGACACATTCAAAGAAAGCAAGAAGCCTAAAAGATACTCAAGATATGCAGCATACATGACGAAGTTAATTGAAGCAAAACCAACTAAGTTTGAAGAAGTTGCTCATCAAGAAGAATGGAAGAAAGCAATGCAGGAAGAATATCATTCTATCATGAAGAATGGGATTTGGGAAACTGTTCCTAGACCTAGTGACAAATTTGTTGTCACTTCTAAATGGATTTACAAGATCAAACATGTCATTGATGGAAGCATAGACAAATACAAAGCAAGATTTGTTGCAAGAGGTTTCTCTCAAAAGGAAGGAATAGACTATGAAGAAACGTTTGCTCCTACTGCTAGGTACACTACTATTAGATCTTTGGTTTCTTTAGCAGCCACTATGGGATGGAATATCCATCAAATGGATGTCAAAACAGCGTTCCTAAATCAAACCATAGATGAAGAAGTATATATTGAAAAACCGGAAGGCTTTGAGATAAATAGAAGGGAAATTCACGTTTGCAGATTAAAGAAAGCTCTATATGGCTTGAAGCAAGCTCCTAGGGCTTGGTATGCAAGAATGGATGCCTATCTTCAAAGTATTGGCTTTGTTAAAAGCTCGATAGATGCAAACGTCTAAATCAAGATAGTGAAGAATGAACCAGTAATCATACTTCTATATTTGGATGATGTTGAAGAAAATGTAACTAGGTTCGATCTTCATAATGACATGATCTTTGTAAATGATGAAATGAAAGAAATAAAATTATTTTTATATGCCTTGCTGCATGGGTTTCATGAGCAAGAGGTTTATTTGGTAGTGGCTCCCATTGAGAGCCTTAGGATTTATTAATAAGTCAAAGAGTCAATGTCATGTATGAAGAAGCTCTTCTTGAGCCTATGTTTAAGGTATACAAGTCTATAGGAAAGTCTAGAAGCCCTCCAAAGACAAGCACAATCCCTCTTGAAGAAGTTAGCCAGCAAATCGAATTAAATACACTCATGTTAGCTCACTTAAAATGACACATCTCTTCATGAATACAAGTCGGCTTAATATGTGAGGCAAACCACTATAAATACCTAGCTAGGGTCTGTGCAAAAGAAAGGTACAGGAACTCGGACTCTCTGCAATTTTCGGATGGGTACAGCGGTCTGAAATCCGCATTATAAGAGGGCAGAACAATCTCGGATGCCTCTGCAATTTTGGAGTAATTATAGTGAGTAATTACAGTCTCAATCTCCTCGGTGGTGACAGTCTCAGCATATCCATGATGATGATCTTGGTGCAAGGAAAGAACACAGTCATTGTCTCGGTATAGATCTCAGTATTGATCACTGTCTCGGCATATTTATGATGAAGAAGATTGAGGTGATACACTCTCGACATACTCTCTAGACATTGATCATTGTCTCGGCATAATTGTGATCCCACAGTAATACACTCTCCGCATACTAGACGCAGTCATGATATCGGCATAATCGAAACCTTGGTCTCAGTCATAATCTTAATGAAGACAAGGTCATGATGAAGATCTCAGTGCATCAATGAAGGCATGGAATCAAGGTCATGATGAAGATCTCAATGAAGACAAGGTCAGTATAGAGACCTCGTTGACATGGTGATGATCTCAGTGAGAGTGCAGCAATGATCTAGGTGAAGGTACAACAATGGTGCAACAGTAATGACCTTTGCAGTGCAATAATGATGACCTCAGTGAAGCAATAGTGATGATGATGAACTCAATAGTGACAAAGACGAGGATTGGTGTCTTGGTTTTGGAGTGGCTAAAGAGGTCAAGGGCCATGGTCTTGGTATTCGTCAATTGGAATCTTTATAAGAAGAATCTTGTGCAGGTTTTCCTCTCAAAGAGTGAGAGGTTTTGGCCCTGGCAGAAAGCCAACATCTTGAGTTCTTGTCTCTTTTGTTTTTGGTAACTATTTGATGAATCAAGAAGACACACTCTAATAATAATAAGTGAAGATTGTGCTAAGAAGAAAAAGTTAAAATTGCCTCACAAATAGTTATCATGGTGAGAAGAATCTTATTAACCTTAATTTCCCTAGATTCTTCAACATGGTATCAGAGCTAAGGCGCTGAAGTCAAAGGAAGGGCAACAAAAAGAGACATTCAAGGATCAGTTTTCAAGAAGGGCATCAAAGCAAGTTGAAGGGCTTTGTGTTTCAAATCCTACATCAAAGATTGAAGGACTAGTCTACAACAGTAGTATACAATGGCAAGGGATTTTGTCTATATAATCAAGGAGACAGTCTACAACAGCAAGACAATTTAGTCCCACAGCAAGACTGATTTGGATCCTTATCTGAAGTTCTCGTATAATTTCATAGTCTCATACTACCCACAGTTTTGGAGCTATGCTATTAACATCTCGGTGCCTCAATATGATTAAGTAATCTCAGTCAAAAAAAGAGAAGGCAGTTCTTCGATATCTCTCACAGTCTCGGTGCTAAGTCAGTCCCTCTATTTAGTCTTGAAATAACCACAGTGCCAGCCACAAATTTAGTGGCATTACAATCTTTGTCATACCACAATCATCTCAATAACCTATAGTTTGCAGCAGTTTCGGTGCTTGGTGTTGAACAGTGCAAGAAGATCTCAAAGATCTTTAAAAGGAATTTCAGTTGTTCATGCTAGGCAACTCAAGCAAGGATCAACAATAAAATCACATCAACTCGAAGATCACCCGGAGGAAGCATCAGTGCATCTTCAACGTGATCAAGGTGAAGATTTTATCTTCTCTTGCCAAGTATTTTTCATTAATCAATTTGGTAAAATGACTTCATGATTGCAAGGAGATCTATAGGTTGGATGGGTCATCAAACGTTCTTGCATGGAATAAGGAGGATTGTCATAATCCTCATAGATAAGAGAATTCAATGAACACATCAAGGAAAAAGGTCTCCTTTGAATTCATGGGAGGGAACTCTTAAGATCCTCTCATCCCTATGTAGCAAGAAAGGAGACATAAAAGAGATATATGAAATGATAGAAGATATACTCTCTGAAATGCAATGAAGAAGGTCATATCACTTAAACCTGATTGAAGGTATCAAAAAATGAAGGAATATCTTCATAAGATCTCAATTGGGAGACTTGGGAGAGATGATAAGAAGATGATCATCATTGATACACTCACTGATAAGCAAGGTAACAAATGTCCATAGACAAGGAAGTTACCTCTTTCGACAACTTGTGGTCTCTATGTTAGATAGAAAAAGACAAGTTGAGGGCAAGGGCGTTGAAGGTTAAAGGACTCAAACATGTGCAGAAAGGAAAGGGAAGTTTGGTCCTCAAACAAAGACAGAATAGTATAGCTAAGATTCAATGATATGGAAAGATTATGGAAAGAAGCTCATATCACTAGAAAGATGGAGGAAGCAAAAGAAAATGCCCAAGGAAAGAGGGAGTAACAAACATCTACTATGATTGAGATGGTATCCCTCACCAAAGGGTCCTATCATAAGCTCCTAAATCTTTTGTTATAGATATGACCATGATAATAAGATAAATTGTGGCTTCATGGAAGCATTACAAACAAGAACTCGTGTCATCACCATGGGAACCATGAACGACAAAATCCATGGCAGTCAAACATGAAGGATATAGCTCTTGGGAACCTCATTGTACATTGAAGGAAAGGAAGAAGTCATCTAGGACAAGGCTCATCATACATCAAGTCAAAAAGGAAACATCTACCAAATAGGGATATACAAACTCCTCAAGGTTCTATGATGGAATCCTCATCGGAGGGTTCACTAATCTAGAGAGGAAGGAAGTGTTTCATCAGGAACTCCAACTTATGGAATTCATGGGATGATAGTGTGATGACATGAAGCAGATGAAGGGATTGAAGATATTTTCAATCAAGGAAGTTGTTGGAAGAAGTCTAGATGACCTAAAGGTAAAATGAGGTATGTATGCTTGTGTTTAATGTTGATTTGGGGTAGCATCGGATGTGCTCTAGCCACGAAATTTGGTGGAGGGGTTGGGCCACATGAGATCTCCAATACCCAGAAAGGGTTTGGGCAGATTCTAAATAGATCAGGAGATATTAAAATAATTAATATTTTTAATGGAGTCCCTAAGTCTAAACTTAGGGAAAATAAAATATTAATGTGTATTAATATGAATCTGTGTTAGAATGGTCCAAAAGACATGGATCAAGCCAGATCTAATCTTAGCCGTTGATTAGAGAGTTAATCTCGACCGTTGAGATGTCAACAGAAAAAGTATAAAAGGAGGCTTGATGGTCACTTGGAGGAGCACACTAGAGTGATCAGTGATTCTATTCTCCAAAGCGGGGTTTGCTAAGAGAGATAGAATCATTGATCGGGAGAGCAGCTGAGGGGCATTGAGTACAGAGAAACAAAGAAGGCAGAGATTGTGCCAAGAGAGCAGCGCAGCAGCCAAGGAGAGTGACGCAGAGCCAACAAGGGCTGACGCAGGGCCACACAGAGGCAGCCAAGTGCTGCGCAGAGCACCAGAGAGGCCAGCATGTCTGATGCAAAGGCCTAGAAAGCTGACAGAGAGTCTCCTGGGGCTGACGCAGGCTAGCGTGAGACAGAGAGGGCTGACGCAGGCCAGATTGGGCAGACGCTGGGGTTGCAGAGCAGTTTTGTGCCAAGGAGCTACCGAAAGGATTTTCTGGGTTTTCAGCCAAGAGATTTCTCTCAAACTGTGAGGTATAGTTGCTAAGGAAATTCTCTGTTGGGTTGGCCAGTTTCGGCACCCAGATTGTACTTTGATATTGCTTAATAAGAAAACCCTCAAATAGCTACGTTGGTTTTCCCGCATTGGGTTTTTTCGAGGACATTGGTCCAAAAATAATGGTGTCATGTGGTGTGTTTGTTCTTGTTCCTTTTAGTTGTTGATCAGTAATATGTTGAGCATGCACTGGTGTTTATTTTTAGTATTTACTTTGTAAATAACTTGTTAAAGAAAAAATAACAAGTAGGTAGGAATATATCAGAAAAAGTTCATGAAGGGTTTCTAAACTAAGTAAATTTAGAAACTTCAACATGGTATCAGAGCGTGATTGCAGATCACAGGAGGACTAAAAGACATCAGCCGAGCAGAGCAATAGCAGCAGAAAACAATTGTCCCGAGGTGACAGACGCTGTTTTTAGTAGCGCAGAAGCCAAGAAGTGTGACGCAGAGCCAGCCATAGCCACGCAAAAGAAGCCGGGAGCTGCACAAAGCTTCAAAGAGGCCAGCGTTGCTGACACAGAGGGCTGACGCAGGGCATCCCAAGGTTGACGTAGACCCATCTGGGGTGACGCAGAGCCAGCGTGAGGCAGAGAGGGGTTGACGCAGTTCACAGAGAGGCAGTGGTTGGAATCTAGAAGGCTGCAAAAATATTGCAGAGTGGAGTTGGTGAGGTACTATAGTCAGAACAGTAACTGACAAAGGAGGGCCAGAGAAGTTGTTACTGAGGGTTTCTAGCCGAGGAACCTAGATCAGCAGTGCAGTTGCACAAGACGATCAAAGTAGGGGGCATCTCAACAAGCAGCAGAAGGATTTCCGAGAGGGAAATCAGGAATCAGAGGGAGTCTAGAAGAGAACTTCCAAACAGGAAGTAGAGACTCAGAGGAGTTGAACAGAGAACTTCCAGGAGGGAAGTAAAGGAGTGTCATGGCACTACACGGAGTAAGAGACCAGGATAGACTGGACGGAGCATCGAACTTCGTAGTCTAGAAGGCCAGAATCTTATCCGTACTTGACAGGAATCGTGTCAAGAACTTCGCCTTCAAGGTAATAGGCTAATAGCTATCCCAGTTGACCCCAATGATAATGATAGGTACGAGGAGGCGATGGCGAGGGCCAAGTGTATTATCCTTGATGGCGTCAAGGATCATGTGGTACCATATATAGCCGAGAAGGAAATGGCAGTTGAGATGTGAGAGGCTCTCAAGAACCTGTACCAACATACTTCTATGCAGAGAAGAATGTTGCTCGAGAACCAGATGAGGTCATATCAGATGAAGAAGGGTCAATCGATTGACACCTTCGTCGAAGGACTTAATGAGATCCGAGACCAATTGACTACTATAGGAGCGACACCGGATTAGGAGCTTATGGTGAGGACAACCCTGAATGTTGTCTCAGAAGATTGGGAAGTGTTTGTCCAGAGTATCTTGGGCAGAGGGACTCTCCCACCTTGGGACGAGATGTGGGTAGCTCTTTGCCAGGAAGAGATCAAACGACAGTCAAAGACAGGTAGCAACAGCAAAGGGATCAAGGTCAAGCAGGAGGAGGAGGATGTGGCCCTAGCATCTGAGGGAAAGCAGGAGAAGCGGAAGAAGAAAGATCTCTCCAAGATCAAGTGCTTCCACTGTGGGGAGATGGGTCATTATGCGACCCAGTGCCCAAGGAAGAAGAGTAAGGGAGAGTCTTCCGAGACTAAGGCAGCACCAGCATGGGCAGAGAAGGAAGTTTTGACAGATGATGACTGTGCCATGAGTGCACACGTACCACTTGAGCGGAAGTGGGGAGACATCGAGCTGTAGTCAGGAGGACTACAAGCGATGAGGGGCAGGATCCTTGAGGTACCCAACCTCTTGGATTAGACCTTGCTACGGGGGCCCCGACGAGGAGTAGCAGGATTGGTTGGGTGGGTAGAGATGGATGCGGATGGAGTGGCAAAGAGAGCTACAGTGCAGGAGTCCCGAGATAGCGCGAGGCTAGCAGGCTGCAACAGTGCGAGAGGCACAGGAGTGTTGCACCAGTGCAGGATGGCACAGAGAGGTGTGCAACGGTGCGAGATGCAAGGAGTTGTTGCAGCAGCACAGAGGTCAGAGAGGGAGCACTTGTCAGCGGCAGAGCAAGCTTCAGCATCAGTGGGTGTCTCTAGCCCAACAGGGAGGTCAGTTGGGGAGATCATTTACTTACTTCTCAGTAACTGAGTTGCAGTGCAGCAGTGGGCAGCACGATGCAGCTTGATGAGAGAAGGTGCAGTGCAGATGCAGTGCTGGGAGAAAGGACCAACAGCAGCACAGATGCAGAGGGAGCTGTCGTACAGATGCAGCAGTGGCAGTGGCAGAACCATGGGTGGCAGTACAGGAGGCAGCAGTGCAGAGGATGTTGGGCAGGAAGGCCTAGCATCACCACAGGTACTGATGCCGAATGATTAGAGTAATACTCAGTGAGTATTGTTAGAGCACAGTCCTCGCTAAGAGGGAGTGTTAATTTGGGCTAGCATCGGATGTGCTCTAGCCACGAAATTTGGTGGAGAGGTTGGGGCACATGATATCTCCAATACCCAGAAACGGTTTGGGCAGATTCTAAACAGATCAGGAGATATTAAAATAATTAATATTTTTAATGGAGTCTCTAAGTCTAAAATTAGGGAAAATAAAATATTAATGTGTATTAATATGAATCTATGTTAGAATGGTCCAAAAGACATGGATCAAGCCAGATCTAATCTTAGCCATTGATTAGGGACTTAATCTCGGCTGTTGAGATGTCAACAGGAAAAGTATAAGAGGAGGCTTGAGGATCACTTGGAGGAGCACACTAGAGTGATCAGTGATTCTATTCTCTAGAGCAAGGTTTGCTAAGAGAGATAGAATTAGTGATCGGGAGAGCAGCTAAGGGGCATTTAGTACAGAGAAACAGAGAAGGCAGAGATTGTGCTGGGAGAGCAGCGCAACAGCCAAGGAGAGTGATGCAAAGCCAGCAAGGGCTCACGCAGAGGCAGTCAAGTGCTGCGCAAAGCACCAGAGAGGCCAGCGTGTCTAACACAAAGGCCCAGAAAGCTGACGCATGGCCTCCTGGGGCTGACACAAGGCCAGCGTGAGACAGAGAGGGACAAATGCAATCCAGATTGGGCAGATGCTGAGGTTGTAGAGCAGTTTTATGCTGAGGAGCTGCCGAAAGGATTTTCTGGGGTTTCAACCAGGGGATTTCTCTCAAACTGTGAGGTATAGCTGCTAAGGAAATTCTCTGTTGGGTAGGCCAGTTTCAGCACCCAGATTGTACTCTGATATTGCTTAATAAGAAAACCCTCAGATAGTTGCACCGATTTTCCCGCATTGTGTTTTTCCAGGGACATTGGTCCAAAAATAATGGTGTCATGTGGTGTGTTTGTTCTTGTTTCTTTTAGTTGCTGATTTGTAATATGTTGAGCATGCACTGGTGTTTATTTTCAGTATTTACTTTGTAAATAACTTGTTAAAGAAAAAATAACAAGTAGGTAGGAATAAATCAGAAAAAATGCATGAAGGGTTTCTAAACTAAGTAAATTTAGAAACTTCAACATTTAATATAGTAATGTCATGTCATATGTTTGCATGTAACATGGATCATTACTTCTATCTTAAGAAGCATGATCAAGAGAAAAAGGATCTCCTCCTCCGAAAGAATTCAGGAAGGCATAAGTCTCACTAGATGAAATCAACATAATATGTCCTCATATGAAGTATGAGGCGGTTGACTACAATTAAAAAACTCTGATTGAAAACTTTTGGGAATGGAATGTGTGAGGAAGGAAGAGATCATGAGATATGCAACCATGATCAACCAAACTCTATTGGTTGAGTCTCCACTACCCAATCTGAGGATGGGTCAATATCTTCCAACACAATGGGATTCGTATTAGGTCTTTTGTTCAACAATTGGTTGTGTCTTAGTCGGAGGTTGTATTGGACGAAGAATAGATCATTTAAAGGTTTTTGTTATAAACGGTTTCTCTTCTTCATGTGAATCCTCTCAAAGACAGAGCAATTGCACTCACACCCAGAAGCACTGCAAGTTTCACTCAGAATACGTATTGCAAACTTCTGCAATTGAGGACACTTACTACAAAATGCCTCCCACCAGTGTTGTAAAAAACATAGTTGTGTAATGAGTTAGTTCAACAAATTATATCCAACTTTCAAATTATAAAAAAATCAACAAAATAAGAATTTGAAAATTGAAATTGTTTACTTGGCTCATCTGCTTCCCTTGCAATCCTTGCTAGGTTTTTGCCAAAGGTACCTATGGCTCTACTAAAACAAGTGATTTGTCAACGTATCTCCAGCTGATCTCCAGCTACTCACTCTCATCAAGGACCTTGTGCTCAAGGCACTCATACAATCCATCTTTCACCTCCCCAATGAAATCTTCTCCCACAAGAGCTTTATAATGATACCTTAGGTTCAGAAAACACTCAACTACATGTATAGTGCGATGGGCCCATACTTAGCCACTTTATCCTTGTATGTTGCCTTTATTTGCTCCTTTTCCTAGTCCATAGCCCCATAAATGAAACCCATAGCCAATTTTTCCCCATCTACCAACTGCAATGTGAAAATTTCTAAACTGAAATTCTACTGCAGCAACTAATTTATTTCACCTACGTATTATTCACAATAAGTTATTTACGAAATTCCTTCAGCAAATATTAAAATAAATTCAACTGCAGTTATCACACAATTACCCAGAGAAAAATACATGTACAAGAACCAATCACATCAAAACAGTTTTTTTGGACAATTGTCCCCGGAAAAACCCAATGCGGGAAAACCGGTGCAGCAGATGAGGGCTTTATTAATCTTCAGCAGCAATTTCTTTTACAAGGAATGATTATTAATTTATGGTATGTTCTATGCTTAGTGCAGTTTACTTCGGTTTCTTTTTATTAGCCACGATTTAGCAATCACATAAACATAAAGTAAAATGCTGATAAAACATTAATAGATAGACAAAAAACAAGCCAAGACAAGAGACACAGGATGTGGCAACTAGCCGGGGACAAACCCCAATGCAAGGAAACCCTTTGATTAATTCTTCTTTAATCTTCAATAGTTCAGCAAAGAGAAATAGTACAAATTCATAAATTTGTAAGTTTATGACAACAGCAAACCCTAAATCAGCAAAGTCAAACTTAGTCAAACAGCCCCGGATTGACCTCTAGTCAACCTTCAAGAACTCAGTCTTCAACATCCAACTTCAGCAGCCCAAAACAGCCCTTGGTCAACAGTCAAAACAGCAGTCAAAGATCAGCAATTTGCGGTCAACCCTAACCAGTCAACGTTGGTCAATGCTTTGGTCAACACTGGTCAATGCAACACCCAAACAGCCTGTGCAGGTCAGCCCTTAGTCAACGCTTCACAAAACAGCCCAACACTTGGTCAATACATCCCTAGAAAAGTCAACGTTGCCCAGAAAGTCAACACTGCCCTAAAAATAGTCAATGTTGCCCTAAACAGAAAATGTGTCCTTCTTCTTGCACGTGTGAGAGAAGTTGCTCCTTTGCTGGCCCAATGAGATGAGGAGAGAGAAGATGAGTTGAGATGAGATGAGTTAATAATGAGTCAACCTCACTTGTACTTATATGATGTGCTGGGCATGTGTGCCACACATTTAGCTATTGGCCGACCTTGACAATTTGTCAAGTAAATACAAATAAATTCATATCTCCATAAATACTTGTCGGAATCAGATGATCGTTAGATCAATCCTACACCTCTCGACGAGAGGAATCATGGAAAAATATCAACTGCCATAAATAAGATGACCCACATGGAGTTTGGCCCTAGTTTCCAATTTTAACACTCACTCTCAACTAGGGAGAACTCCATCTGCTATTCTGTCTGACCTTCGGTACTATCTCTACCATCAAATGCATTGTCCTGCACTACTCGGCTCTGCTCTGTTGAACTATGAAGAAGAAGAAATGATCGAGGATGTATCATACCATCCTCCACTAACCCAAAGTCAGTCTCAGAGTGTGTCATACCACTCCCACTGATCCCAGATCAATGGAGGTCATCCTAGCATAGGGAGTACAGTAGATACAACGATGCATCCATCGATGCATCCATCGATAGCACTACTAATGGTCCCTAACCCCATTTCCCTACTCATTGATCAGATGAGAGGTACCTCCCATGAGTCCCAGATTGCATGGGTAGAATGCCTCGATAGGAGAACTAATCATCCTGTCCCAAAGTCACCACGGGGTATCACAGGAGAAGTTTGAACCTTTCACCCTGTACATAGCGCACCACTAGGGGAGGGTGAGTCGCCCTGTGGTCGCATGTCGCTCCAAGAAGTACCCCAAGGCCCCCGGAGCTCCCAGAGGTCAATGTATGCATCATACACGACCCTCATAGGAGGGTCTCTCAACGACACCAAGTCATTCTCAGAAAGTCAAGAATTTGACCTTTCCCAGGGGCTTCGTCAAAATGTCAACGACCTGCTCATCTGTACCGATATGTTGGAGCCTTATTTTTCCCCGTTGCACCGTATCCCAGATATAGTGGTACCTGATATCGATATGCTTGGAGCGATCATGAAATACGGGATTCTCTGATAAATGAATCCCACTCTGGTTGTCACACAAGATCACGGTAGTATCCAATGTAAATCCAAACAACTCACTGAAGAGCTTCCACAACCAGACCGCCCCACAAGAGGCCATGCTCACAACAATGTATTCTGCCTCAACGGTGCTCAAAGCCACCGACTTCTGCTTCCTGCTCATCCAGGATATCGAGGCAAATCCCAAAGAGAAACAGCACCCGGAAGTTCCCTTTCGGTCCACCACACTACCTACCCAATCAAAATCGGTATATCCATGTAATCTCACATCTCCAGCAGTGTATCTCAACCCATGAGTGATTGTGCCACGAAGGTATCTCAACAGATTCTTAGCACCAATCCAATGTGTGTGGTGAGGCTCAACCATATGTTGACTCAACATGTTGACTGCAAAGCATATATCCCGATGGGAGTTCACCAAGAACATCAATGCTCCAATGAGTTGACAATACTCGATAGCATTTTGTAAAACAGGTCCGGCAGCACTACCACTTAACTTATTGAAATCAAGCTCCATCGGGGTAGTCACGGGCTTGCAATCCACCATACCGAATCTCTCCAATATCTTCACCACATATTTTCCTTGAGATAGGAAAATCTACCCTGGCTTTTGCCAGACTTCCAGTCCTAGGACATAGTGCATCAGTCCTAGGTCCTTCATCTCAAACTTAGAAGCCAACTCCCTCTTACATTTGTGAATGAGAGGGTCTGCACCTGTCAGAAAGAGGTCGTCAATGTACAGCACCAGTATGAGAGGTTTATCATCTTCAACCTTAAAGTAAAGGTTAGGGTCGGCTTCACTCCTAGTGAATCCCAACTTCATCAAGTAGTTATCGATCCTCTCATACCACACTCGAGGTGCTTGCTTCAACCCATAGAGGGCTTTCTTCAACCTACACACATGAGATTCCCGATCATGAATCTCAAATCCTTCGGGTTGTTCCACATAGACTTCCTCTTTGATCGAACCATGTAATAATGCGATCTTGACATCCATCTGATGTAGGTTCCATCCCTGCGAAGTGGCAAGGGCTATGATTGAGCGGATGGTGATATATCGAGCAACAGGTGCAAATATCTCGTCATAGTCTATACCTTCCTTCTAAGAGAAGCCACGAGCGACAAAACGAGCCTTATACTTTTCAGCACTTCCATCAGCTCCATGCTTTATCTTGTAAAGCCATTTCGAAGTGACAACTGCTTTGTCCTGGGGTCTGGGGACCACATCCCAGACATCGTTCTTCATGATGGACTCATATTCCTCAGTCATAGCATCCTTCCATACTTGATGCTTGACAGCTTCTGCGAATGACGAAGGCTCATTTTGAATGATCGTGCTCATGATGGTCAAGTATCCCTGATACCTAGCTGGCTTCTTACTTTCACGGAAAGTCCCTCTGGGTGCAATGTGTCCTTCGGCATCATCAAGTGTCCCCCTGAGCCATGAAGGCCTCTTCCTAGAAGAGGAAGGCTCTTGTGGAGGGGGATCAATAGGATCCATAGGTTCTTCCACATCGGGCATCGTCTCATCTTCCTTTTCCTTCGGTTTCCTGGTGTCAGCTTCTTTAGATTCCCTTAGAGTAGGAAGATTGTCAACTTTGCTAAGAGCCATATCTTCGTCAAAGGTGACATCATGGCTAATCTCAACTTCCCTTTGACCAGCCACATAGATTCTATAGCCCTTAGTATTTTCGCTATAGCCCATGAAGATTCCTTTCTTTCCAGATGCACCTAATTTATTCCTTTTCTCTTTCTCCACATGAAAATATACAAGACTTCCAAAAATTCTAAGATGAGATACATCAGGTTTCTTGCTAGTGAAAATTTCTTCAGGAGTCTTGGAACCCAATGCTGGATGAGGGCATCGGTTTTGCACATATACGGCGGTATTCGCAGCTTCGGCCCATAGAAACTTCGAAAGCCTTTGATCATGGAGCATAGCACAGACAGCTTCCACAATCGTACGATTCTTCCTTTCCGCCACACCATTCTGCTCAAGAGTATATGGTGTTGTAGTCTCCCTTTTAATGCTAACCTCTTTGCAAAAGTCATGGAACTCATTAGATTTGTTGACCTCTACTGGTCAACTACCCATGCAGTACATCCCCCTTTTCATGGCAAAAAGGGGTAGCACCTGATCAGCATGTCCGTGCCATCCTGCCATCATCAGCAGCTTGATCTTTTTGATTGTAAACCCAGTCTGCATGTATTGATTGTAAATAATCTTAGCAGACATGAGTCATGTATGTAATTTGCCTAGGTGGACCTAACTTTCTGATGATAATCTACGTCCCGGAAGGTTTTTCGTCTCACCGATCCACGGATCGGCAGAGTTTTCCTTCAAACCTGACCCCAAAGCCGGGATTGATTTTGTCATTGGAATTTTAGGAGAATCCTAGTGTGTTGATCTGCTAGATTATAGTTGTGTCGCAGAACTGGGTGATTTGTGAGGGTCTATGTTAAAGGGGTTTTCTCCCTTAAGATGTAAATTGTAAAAGTCATGATGTAATGTGTCCTGAGGGTCGAAAAATGTTTTAAATCCCCTCATGAGTCCTAAGTCCTAGGTCCTAGGTGATGTTTCCGAAGGCTTAGTTCGATGATCCATTTTAAAATGAATTAAGAAATTAAAAAATGAATAAAAATAATAAAATAATAAAATAAATAAAAATTAAAAAATGAAATAAATAAAAAATAATAAAAAATTAAAAAATAAAGCAAAAACCCTAACTAATAAAATAATAATATTTTAAGTGAATAAATCGACGGATGAGATCAAGAGATGTCTTGATCCTCATCAACGGTCGAAATCATTTCAACATGGATCACTCGAACTAGCCGTTGGAGACATTTCCTTTAAATAGGGTGCTAGGGGTCATTTCAAAAGCACTGATCTGTGAGTCTGTACTGAAAAAGCTCTCTTGTAAATTTGATTTTCTGGTTAATAAAAAGACTTTGGGGTTCAAAACTGGCTGGTGTTACTCTCTGGAATTGCTGTGAGATGTTTATTTTTCTGCATATTTCAGTTTTCAGCAGTTAATAATAACTTGTTTTCAGAGTATTGTGAGTACAGGTATCTTGCTCACGTGCTAGGGTTTGAATGTTGTAGGGTTTCTGGAATAATGGCAGGTATCTCCATTATTTCTTGAAATCTAGCAGCATTTCTTGCCCTCTTTACTGATGGTTGCTTGAGGTGTGCAGGAAATCTTTAGGTGAAGGATATTTGTGGGCGTTTGGGGAAGTTCTGGGCTGAACCAGCCGACTCCCACAGGCTTTTCTTTGCAGAGCCTAGCTGATTTTGGCCCTGGGTTTATCATTAAGAGTTTATTTCATGTTTTACATTGAGAGATTTTCTTTCTGTTCACAGCAAAGTTCAAGTTTCTGATATTTCAAAAAATATTACTGCAGTTATCGTAAATCTGGCTGAAAATGGGCCAAAATCTGCAATTTTGTTAAACTGATCTGGGAAATTTCAAATTTTGTTTATGTACACGTTCTACTTGTATCAAACTTTCTTTTGCAGGTTTTCTGAGAAGTTTTAAGTGTTTATCAAAGTCTTCATTAGGGCTCCAAGTTTGGCATTATACACATTTCTTGTTGGGGTTTCCTTGCAATTGCAGTGCATAGGTTATTGTTCCCAGAAGCAGCAGAACTTCATTCCAGCATTTCGACCTGAAATAGCAGCGCACCTCAAAGCTGTTGACTGTTTTCCAAACCGCCGGCTGCATACTTCCAAAAGGGGGCACAAAATTTTATCAATCAAAACATCGGTTCACTCTGCCCTCTGCCGTCAAATTTCTTGAGGATCGAAGAAAGCAATCTGATTACCAAGCGTTAGCTGGGGAAAGAAGGCTGTGGCTCCTTGCTGTAAGACAGAGGAAAAAAGACGTCCTTATGCGCAACTGATCGCCATCACGAGTGTCTGCAGGTAACCTTCAATCGTCGCAGGTATGCTTTGAAACCCCACTGTTCTCCTTAATCTGCGAGCGTTTGATCAAAACGAATTTGTCTTTGAATTTTCTGCGTGGTTCGTTTGGGAAACCCATTGCCCGTTTCTTTTTTTTTTTTTTTTTTTTAAAACGATTCCCTTTCAAAGCCGCAGCATTCAGCTGACCCCTTCCACGCATCTGGTCGCTCCTTCCTTCGTTTCGCCCTCGTATTGTCACGCAAACCCTTCTTGCCTCCGTTTCCGCGTGCTGGTTCGACTGTCGTTTCCATACCTTCGTTTTTTTGTTGGGCGTAAACGTTTATGTGGTCACGTATGCTAGCTTTGACCCACGATTAGAGCTTGTTTGGTTTTGATTCGTTTCAATTAGACTTTTAACTATACGATTTGGGCTTTGGAAATATTTTTAATAAAGTTTCATTTTATTTTCTTTTAATTTTTTTTTTAGAATTTAGAGTTAGCTTTGTAAAATTTAAATTTTCTTTTTTTAGGGTTTGTTTAATAAAAAAAAAAAAAAAGAGGTTAGCATAGATGGTATTTAGATTTTAATTTATTCTTTAAGCTAGGTTGTATTTTATTTAGATTTAAATATAGTTTTAAATTTTTTGCTTAGTTTAGATTTTTAGTTTTCATTTTCATGAAAAATAAAAATAAAAAATAAAAAAAAAATTTATAAATTTTTAGATTTAGTTATCTTTTAAAAATAGTTTAGTTTTAGATTAATAATTTATAGATTTTCATTTTTTGGCTTTTGTCTTAAAAAAAAAAAAAAAAAAAAAAAAAAATTGAAATTTTCTCTTTTGCCAAAATCCAGCTGTTTCCAGGAAATTATCAGGCTAAGATTCGAATTTATAAATGCGGAATGAAGGTTTTACCTGTACATGACTGATTATCTTAAAAATGGTGTCTGATAAATGATTTGTGATTGCATTAGTATTTTCTTATCTCCTGGATATCAATATTGAGATTTGGTCATTTTGGGACTTCGTGGTTTTACTGAACATTTAAGCAGTCCTAGTTATCTGATGATAGATGATTACTTTTCATGGTTTACGTTCTTACATCATCTAGCAGGTATTCATTTAAAAGGTCAATCTCATAAGGCACTGGTCCACCAAATTAACAAAATCATTTTAGTGCATCGTGTCTCCCAGCCCAATTGCTTGGCATTTGGCTTTCATCATCTCACAGGGTCTACCCCCCTTAGCCGTGGGAGACAGGCTTAAACGGAGGGATCGGGGATCAGAGTGACAGCCCCCGATCTGAGCGTTGTCGTGTCAATCCGCGCGACAACAAGATTCATACTCAGTCCCATTATCAGTCATTAAGATCTTGATCTTCTTTTCAGTTTGATTCTCGATCAAGGCTTTCAAGTGACGAAACCAGGGGAACACTTCATCCTTCTATTTCATGAAGTATATCCAAGACTTGCGAGAATAATCATCTGTAAAAGTGAGGTAATATAAATATCCTCCCAAGGAGTTCACAGACATCATGCCAGATATGTCTGAGTGAACCAACTGCAATATATCGGAGGTCTTGCTATGGCTTGAGGGGAATGGTCGCCTATTAAGCCTTCCTTCGGCACATCCCAGACATACACCTTCTTGCTCTATTTTGAACTCGGGCATCCTTGTCACCATTTGTCTCACATCAGGTAGAGCTTTATAATGAAGGTGAGCAAAGCTTCGATGCCATAGTTCGAACTCAAGGGATGTGTCACAAGACATGACACCCAGCGAACTTCCTCCGACCTGATATAATGAATCAACTCGAAACCAAAGAGTGAAAGCATCTTTAAAATTCTTTTTCCATACATGTAACTTGCCATCAATGAAGGCCACCTTGTAGCCTTTGTCTTCCATTGCCGAAATGGACACCAAGTTCTTTTAGAGATCAGGTACATATAGGACTTCTTGTAAATGAATTGTATTACCCTGATTCAATTGAAGAGTGACATTCCCTACGCCTTTCGCAGGATATTTTGAGTTATCCCCAACAACAATTTCCAGGTTGGTCTCCTTCTCTATTAAGTTAGAGAAAGCTTCTTTGTAACCAGTGAAGTACCTTGAGGCACCACTATCAATAACCCAATTTCCTAGCGAGTCCGGGGAGAAGTAGTAGAGAGGGCCGCTGGTAGATAATATTCATCTTGCTTATTGTTAACAATGTTAGATCTTGGAATTTCATACCTTCTTGGAGGGTTGACCACTTCCTTGATTTTCGGCATTCCTTTTGCCATTGAACCTCCCATTCCTTTGATTGCCTCGGGAGTGATTTTGATCATCGTCATGATGTGAGTCCTTTTTATCAAGGCGTTCCCTTGCATAGTGGCCCATTTTGTTGCAATTGTAACATCTTCCTTTTCTTCCACCCTTCGATCCAACCTTTCATTTAGATTTAGCCCCGGAATTGTTTCTCCTTTTAGCATGAGAGGAGAATGCATTGGGATTGCCTCTAAGTGAAAGCATTTCATGCTCTTCCAGGAGAATGCATCGGGATTGCCTCTAAGTGCAGGCATTTCATGCTCTTCCATCCTTGTTTCTTCTTGAATGCATCTCACCATCAGTTCCTCAAATCCTAGGATTACATTATTGTTGAGAAGAGTGGTTTTGAATATATACCATTCAGATGGGAGCCCTCTGAGAGTTGTGATAGTCATTTCCCTATCAAGAACAACTTCCCCAATTGATAGGAGATCATTCTTGATCTCAATGATCCTTAAGAAATATGCTTGCATACTCTCATCTTTGCCCTTCTTAATTTCCTTCAGCTTATTTCTAAGGAACAAAATTTGATTTGCATCATTAACTTTAAATAAGCTTACCAGCCTATCGTAGATTTCCTTGGAGGTGGTCAGCTAAGAAACAGGCCACCAGACGCTTGTCGATAGAGTCCTGGATGATCTTCTTTGCTTTGACTTCTCCCCTGGTCCACTTGTTCCTAGCAGCAGCAGATGCATTTGATGGAGGCTCAACGATTCTGCCTCTCACATGGTCCAACACTTCCTGCTCTTCTAATGTCAGATCAAGAGACATCTTCCATCCATGATAGTCAGACTTCTCATGGAGCTTGTCTTCAGCGCGGAAGTGTGATGAGGACCCCATGAAGTCTTTCAGATTGCTTCAACAGCCTTCGGTGATTACTCTTGCTCTTGCTCTTGCTTGGCTGTCTTCACCTCACCCCTGATACCATGTTAATTTATGGTATGTTCTATGCTTAGTGCAATTTACTTCGATTTCTTCTTATTAGCCACGGTTTAGCAATCACATAAACATAAAGTAAAATGTTGATAGAACATTAATAGATCAATAGAAAACAAGCCAAGACAAGAGACACAAGATGTGGCGGCTAGCCAGGGACAAACCCCAATGTGAGGAAACCCTTTGATCAATTCTTCTTTAATATTCAATAGTTCAGCAGAGAGAAATAGTACAAATTCATAAATCTGTAATTTTATGACGGCAGCAGCAAACCCTCAATCAGAAAAGTCAAACTTAGTCAAACAACCCCGAATTGACCTCTAGTCAACCTTGAAGAACTCAGTCTTCAACAGCAAACTTCAGCAGCCCAAAACAGCCCTTGGTCAACGAGAAAAACAGCAGTCAAAGATCAGCAATCTACGGTCAACCCTAACCAGTCAACGCTGGTCAACACTTTGGTCAATGTTGGTCAACGCAACACCTAAACAGCCTACACAGGTCAGCCCTTGGTCAACGCTTCACAAAACAGCCCAGCACTTGGTCAACACATCCCTAGAAAAGTCAGCGTTGCCCAGAAAGTCAACACTGCCCTAAAAATAGTCAACGCAGCCTTAAACAGAAAATGCATCCTTCTTCTTGCACGTGTGAAAGAAGTTGCTCCTTCGTTGGCCCAATGAGACGAGGAGAGAGAAGATGAGTTGAGATGAGATGAGTTAATAATGACTCAACCTCACTTGTACTCATATGATGCGTTGGGCATGTGTGCCACACATTTAGCTATTGGCCGACCTTGACAATTTGTCAAGTAAATACAAATAAATTCATATTTCCATAAATACTTATCAGAATCAGATGATCATTAGATCAATCCTACACCTCTCGACGAGAGGAATCAAGGAAAAATATCAGCTGCCATAAATAAGATGACCCACATGGAGTTTGGCCCTAGTTGCCAATTTTAACAATGATTTTACAGAGAAATTGAAAGAAAACACCTAAGACTTTCCCTTTGAGACTTTCGGACACTTTGGAGACCCTGCTCCCACTGCTACGTCACCTCTGCGTCACTCTGCGTGGCTCTGAGTGGCTCTGTGTCCCTCTGCATCACCCTGCAAGAGGGTTGCGTCTCTCCTCTGGACTACATCTCTCTCTGCGTTGTCTCTCACTATCCCTGCGTCTCCTCCTCCTCTCACTGCCTATTGCCGATGCCCTCCTCTTCCTCCACCCTGCAACTCTCCCTCTGAAATCGATCTCCTTTACTTGAGAATCGATTTTCCTAGAGATACCGAGTATCTGTCGGTGTGTCTCCAAATGATCCTCAAGTCTTCTCTTATACTTTTCATGTTGATGAATCAATGGCCGAGATTAAGTCTCTAATCAACGGCTAAAATTAAAACACACTTGATCCTCGTCTCTTAGAATCTTCTCACCCTTATCTTTATTAATACCCATTAATAATTTTATTTTCCTAAGTTTAGACTTAGGAACCCATTAAAAATATTAATTATTTTAATAACTCCTCTTCCGGGTGGAATTTCTCAAAACGATTTCTATGTCTTGGAGATCTCACGTGCCTTAGCCTCTCCTCCAAATTTCAAGGCTAGAACACATATGATGCTACCAAAAATCAACACTCCCTCTTAGCAAGGAATGTGCTCTAGCAATGCCTCACTATAGAAACATCACATTGATCTTCCGCACCGATACCTGTGTTGATGCTTGGCATGTTGCCTCACATCCCCTTCACTGCTGCTTCTTATACTGTTGCCCATGACACTGCCACTGCCACTGTTGCATCTGTACTGCAGCTCCCTCTCAACATGTTGCATCATGTTGCCCATAGCACTACCAGTGCTAACTGTTGCATTGCAACTCCTGACACTTATCCATTTCTGCTACTAAAATGGATTCTTTACCATCCCCATCTTTTCCCTGAAATAAACAAACTTTATTCTTCCTAGAGCCTTGGTGAGGGTGTTTGCCACCTGTTCTCCTGTAGGAGTGTACCTCAATTGTACTGCTCCTCGTTGGACACAGTCTCTGACAAAGTGACACTTGATATCAATGTGCTTCGACCAATCATTAAATATTGGATTCTCGGAGAGCTTGATACAACTTTGATTATCACACATGATCCTGGTTGCTTCCATCCTTCTCTTGAATAGATTCACACGCAATTTCCTAAGCCATATGGCTTCGCAAAAATTTGTGCTAGCTGCCATATATTCTTCTTCAGCTGAGCTCAAAGCCATGGATTTTTGTTTCCTACTACACCAGGAGGTCATTCCCGATCTAATGTTGAAATAGTATCCAATTGTATTTTTCCAATCTACTGAACTTACAGCCCAATCTGCGTCAGTAAACCCACTCAACCTGATGCCATTGCCTCCGTTGTACAATAGTCCATGCTCCACTGTTCCTTGTATATACTTGAGAACATGTTTGGTTGTTGCCCAATGCGCCCTCTTAGGTTCCACCATGAACTGACTAAGGGTGTTGACAGCATAACAAATGTATGGCCTGGTATTGACCAGATACATCAGGGACCCTATAAGCTGCCTGAACAAGGTGAGATCAACGTCTTTATCTTCTGATGCATCAATCTTCTTCTAGTTGGTAATCATTGGAGTAGCGATAGGTCTACAGTCCTGCATCCTGAATCTCTTCAAGATCTCTGTAGCATATCTCCTTTGTCCAAGGAAGATCTCACCCTTCTTCTACCAAACTTCCAACCCCAGGAAATAATGCATCTGTCCCAAATCCTTCATGTCGAATTCTGCGGCTAGGTTCTTCTTGCAGTCTTTGATGAGCCTGGATGATCCTGTCAGGAAGAGATCATCCACATATAACAGTGTGATTAGAGGCTCATTCTCTACGACAATATAGTAGAGATTAGGGTCTGCATCACTCTTGACGAACCCCATCTTCTGCAAGAAGCCATCAATTCGACCGTACCATGCTCTAGGTGCCTGTTTAAACCCATACAAGGCTTTCTTTAATCTGCATACATGAGATTTCTTCTCATGTGTCTCAAAACTTTCTGGTTGTTCAATGTATACTTCCTCTTCTATTACCCCGTTCAAGAATGTCGTCTTGACATCCATCTGATGAATCTCCCACCCCATCTGTGCTACAAGAGATATCACGATTCTAATAGAAGTATACCTGGCTACTGCCGTGAAGGTTTCTTCGTAGTCTATCCCTTCCTTTTGAGCATACCCCTTAGCCACAAACCTGGCTTTGTATTTCTCCACACTGTCGTCTGCAACATATTTGACCTTGTAGATCCATCTCAAACCTACCACTGATCTATCCTAAGGCCTAGGTACCACTTCCCAGACATCATTAACCATTATAGAGTTGTATCCCTCCACCATATCATCTACCCATACTTGATGCTGAACGACCTCTTGAAAAAGAGAAGGTTCCCCAACCTGAGCTACTGAGGCTTGGTATCTATTTGGTTGTCTTCGCTCCCTTTTATTATTCCTGAGTGCACCAATGAAGTCCTCTGCATCCCGTAGAATCTGTCGGAGTTCCCGACTCATTCTTCCACTAGTAGTAGGCACATCTATATCCTCTTCCTCTTCCTGAGATTCCTCTTGTTCTGAAGCTTTGTCTTCAGGAGAATTTCTGGTACTAGTTTCTGTTGGTCAGAGTGGTTTGACCAACGGCTCGTCTTTCGACTGCTCCTCGAAAGACTTTTCTCGGGGTTTCCTGGAAGCATTGTCCTCCATGAACTTTACATCCCGCCAAACTACTACCTTCCTGCTCCCTGGAAGATAGACTCTATATGCCTTAGCATCTCGCTATATCCCACAAGATATCCTTTCTCAACAGTTTCATCTAATTTCTTTCTCTTTTCTTTGAGTGTATGGCAATACACTAAACTCCCAAATATCCTGAAATGACTGACTTCAGGTGTCTTCCCTGTGAAGACCTTCTCCGGAGTGTTTTTGCCTAATGCCTTGTGTGGAGTCCTATTCTAGACATAAACTGTCGTGTTGCATGCTTCTTCCCACAGAAATTTAGGCATATCCTGATCATACAGCATTTCCCTAGCTGCTTCCACAATAGCCCTATTTTTCCTTTATGTTACTCCATTCTGCTCCGGATTGTAGGGAGTTGTCCACCCTCTTTGCATGCCTTCCTTAACGCAAAAATCGGTAAAGTCCTTGTCAATATACTCTCCACCATTGTCTAAGCGCAACACTTTTATCTTTTTTCCTGTCAGATTCTCCACTAGAGCCTTGAATTCTTTGAATCGACCAAAAACCTCATCCTTGGTTTTCAGAAAGTAGATCCAATTCTTTTTGGAATGGTCATCAATGAAGGTGATGAAGTATTCGGCACCACTAAGAGATTTTTTGGACATCGGTCCGCAGATATCTGAGTGTATCAATCCTAGCACACTCTTAGCCCTATTGTTACTTCTGGAAAACGTTGCTTTGACATACTTGCCCAGAGCGCACCCTGTGCATAAATCATCTCGTTCGGTACTTAGTTTTGGAACTCGTGATACTGTTTTCCTGAGAATTCTCAGAGCCCCATGGTGTAAGTGTCCCATCCTCCTGTGCCATAGTTCATTCAAATCTTTGTCTCCATTACAGCCTATCAGTGCCACTGGTGATTATCACTGCAACCTATACAACTTGTTACTTCTGATTCCAATCTGGGCCTTCTTTTCCAACTCGGGTGTTTGATATATACTTTCTCCTTAATGAAGAAAATGTCATAGCCTTTGTTTTGAAGTTGAGCCTTTGTTTTGAAGTTGAGATATGGAGAGCAAGTTCATCCCCAATCCTGGCACATGCAATGCATTGCTTGCTCGACGCTGCTCTCCTGCTACGGTTTGAAAGACCATAGTACCTCTTCCTACTAGAGTACACTTTGCCTTATTTCCCATGGTGATCTGAAAATTCATTCTTTTTTCCTAATAGTCAGAAAAACATTCTCGAATTCTTGTCATATGCCAAGAAGCTCCACTATCGATATACCAAACCTCAAAGGAGGCAGAGCTTGCTAAGCAAGCGACTTCTTCTTCCAATCTGGAAGCTAACATAGAATAATCGTAATTCATGTCCCTTCTGCATTCTTCTGGAAATCCACACGAGTCCCCTTAAGTAGATGCCTCTACATCATGCTCTTGACCCATAGTTGATTTTCCTCTTGTGTTGTCGGATCTCTGCTCCGATACCATGTGAAAAATTCTAAACTGAAATTCTACTGTAGCCACTGATTTATTTCACCTACTTATTATTCACAATAAGTTATTTACGAAATCCCTTCAGCAAATATTAAAATAAATTCTACTGTAGTTATCACATAGTTACCCAGAGAAAAATACATGCACAAGAACCAATCACATCAACACAATTGTTTTTGGACAATTGTCCCTGGAAAAACCCAATGCAGGAAAACTGGTGCAGCAGATGAGGTCTTTATTAATCTTCAGTAAAAATTTCTTTTACAAGGAATGATTTTACAGAGAAACTGAAAGAAAACACCTGAGACTTCCCCTTTGAGATTTTCTGACACTTTGGAGACCCTTCTCCCACTCTTACGTCACCTTTGCGTCACTCTGCGTGGCTCTGAGTGGCTCTACGTCCCTCTGCGTCAGCCTGCGTGAGGGTTGCGTCTCTCCTCTGGACTACGTCTCTCTCTGTGTTGTCTCTCACTATCCCTGCGTCACCTCCTCCTCAATCACTGCCTATTGTTGATGCCTTCCTCTTCCTCCACAATGCAACTCTCCCTCTGAAATCGATCTCCTTTACTTAAGAATCGATTTTCCTAGAGATAATGAGTATCTGTCGGTGTGTCTCCAAATGATCCTCAAGTCTTCTCTTATACTTTTCCTGTTGATGAATCAACGGCCGAGATTAAGTCTCTAATCAACGGCTAAGATTAAAACAGACTTGATCCTTGTCTCTTAGAAGCTTTTCACCCTTATCTTTATTAATACTCATTATTATTTTTCTTTTCCTAAGTTTAGACATAGGAACCCATTAAAAATATTAATTATTTTAATAACTCCTCATCTAGGCGGAATTTCTCAAAAAGATTTCTGGGTCTTGGAGATCTCATGTGCCTTAGCCTTTCCTCCAAATCTCAAGGCTAGAGCACATCCGATGCTACCAAAAATCAACACGCGACACCTTAACTAGTGGCTCAACAACTTTCACAATCTTTGCTGCCTGTTTCCAAAATGTGTCTTCATCAACTTTCTTTCTAACATCTTTGCCATCTTGTTTGCGAGCCCATTGACATCCATTCCATTCATCGTTCGAAAACATCTTCTACAAGTTTCTATGTTGGGAAAGCATAGATTGCAATGTCAAAAAAGAGATGCAAATCTCGTGATGGCTAGCCTTACAAGTGTTGAAGAAAATGTAACTAGGTTCGATTTTCATTATGACTTGTAATTATAATATTATGAAGAAAATTATTATTCCTTGCATCATGGGTTTCATGAGCAAGATGTGATTACCATAGGTCAAAGACTTCTTCTTGATGTCTTTAGGTTTTCATGTTTCATCATAAGTATTATAATAGTCATAAGATCAAAGGTTTACACTCCAAGAACAAGTGTCACTATCCTCATGCAAATCCGCTCTACAAAAATGTTATAATCTCCTTGATGATATGTTGGCCTAAATTCAAGGCACTCATGTCGACTCAAAGTACTATCATTGACCCATATATATAAGGTGTGACGTGAAGTCTAAAGCAACAAGTTTCGGATCATCCATTACAATCAACGAAGATTGCATGCATACACAGGGATATCTCAGTGAAGTGATCAAGGGTAATATCAAACTCTCGGAATTCTACCTCGAAGGTCTATATCTATACAGTGATAACTCTCGGAAGTATGCAGATCAGTTCACGTTACGGTCAATGAAGAACAAAACGCATACACAATGGAGGATCTCAGAAGTCTGTAATATATATATATATATATATATATATATATATATATATATATATATATAGTATCTCTAGAATCTCGGAAATCCGGAATATATATCGAAGGTCTCTCTAAAATCGATACGATGCGATTACTCCCAGAAGGTATCAAAGGGTTGTATATGTATAGATATACAGTGACTGTTTTTCGCAGTATCATGTGTATATATATGTAGCTACAGTTCTCGGTGATGGCATATAACGTGACTACAATCTCGGTGGAGGCTGCAGTTCTCAGCGGTGGCATGTAACGTGATTACAACTCTCGGTGGAGGCTACAGTTCTCGATGGTAGCACATGTACTATGACTACAGCTCTCGGTGGTGACTGCAGCTCTTAGTGGTAGATTTAGTTCTCGATGGTGGCACATCTAAACAGTATCATAACTCAATGAGGAGTATGCAAGTCTGTCTCAATATAAACAACATAAACAAAGCATTGTTGCAACTGAGAAAAGGAGGAATCGAAGGCAGTAATTGGACAACTTAGACATAGGGAAAAGCAAGGACATAGGGAGAAGAAGAGCAGGGAACTATGAACTAAACAGAGCAGAGGATAGTGACAATTGTCTTGCAGGGAACTTGGTGTTTATCTTGTCAAGGGTCTTGGTATTCATAATCTAAATATCTATAAGAAGAGATTGAAGGGTTTTCCTCTCAAAAGGAGAGGTTTTGGCCCTGGCAGAGAGTCAACAGCTTGTGTCCTTGTTCTTATGTTTTGATAGCGGTTTGATGAAGTACATACACATGCATTAATAAGAAAAAGAAGAAGATTAAGCTAACAAGAAAAGTAAAAAAACTCCACACTACCCCTGATTGCCCTAGATTCTTCAACAGGGTATCAGAGCTAAGGTGACACATCTAGGAAAGGGCAACTCAAGAACACTCATCAAGGAAGGACATCTACAAGATTGAAGCATCAAGCCTAGAAGTCTCAATCACTTCAAGGACAAGAAGGTCTACAGTCCATCATTCATCAAGGAAGTCTACAAAGCTAGAAGACGAGCCTTACATAAAGGCGCCTACAAAGAAGAACAGTTTGAAGCAGGACTTACATCAAGCTACAAGTCATCAAGCAAATTTCATCATCAAGCTAGTCCTCTTGGATAAGGCAACTTGAAGAACATCAAGATCCAAGGAAGGCAAGTCATCAAGTCTTCAATGAGGAAGCAAATCCATTACATCTCAAAATCTATCAAGTAAGTACATGTCCCCTTCTGAATATACATCAATGTCTTTTTGCAAGGAAGGCGATAAATTGGTAGGTACCAATAACTTTCTTGCATGGAAGAAAAGGACTGATTTACTTCTCAAGGAGAATGAACTCCTAGAACATGTCAAAGGTAATATCACTATCCCTACTAAGGAACAAACTCAAGCCTTAGCTAAGTACAATGAGGATGAGACAAGAGCTCAAAGGACTCTGATAGAATCAATCAAAGACTCTAACATTCCTTATGTCTCCAAATTTGACACATCAAAAGAAATTTATGATAAGCTAGTAGAGTTATTCTCGGTATCCACAACCGGAGAAGTAATATCTCTAAGAAATGAATTGTACAAGATGAAGATAACAAAGGAAGGAATAGCTCCCTACTTCATGAAAATCACTGAAATGAAAGATCAACTTCAAGAGTTTGGGGAAGCCATGTTTGACAGAAAGATGACAACTGTAGTACTCAATGCTCTACCTGGGGATTGGGGCAACTTCACATCAAGCATATATGCCAAGAAGGAAGCAACCACTCTCAGTAAAATGTGGTCTCTATGCAAGACAGAGGAAACCATGCTTAAAGCAAGGGAAGATGTGGGATCAAAGGAGCAAGCATTTGCTACCATGGCCAAGAGAAAAGGAAAATTTGGCAAATTTGGTCCACGAAGGACAAACAACAGACATGTCCAAAATCCAATGTTTTGGATGCCAAGAATATGGATACTACAAAAGGAATTGTCCTAAGCTTAAGAAGGACAACAACAACAAAAGAAAGAGGGAAGAAGCTCACATAACTCAAGAGGTAAAAGAAGAAGGAAAGAAGCAAAAGAAGGAAGATCCTCTGGATCTCTACTATGACTAAATCAAACTATTTACTTCAAGTCTTCTTTCAAGTTTTTTAGTATAGGAGCATGTAGGAATAGAATAAAATTGCATGGCTAGAAACATCCTCTAGAATCTAGAAGCATGATGTACATAGAGTTCTAGATACTCGTGAAGATGTAGCATTTATAATGAGAATAAAAATGCATGGGTCAAAATATCTTCCAAAATATAGGAGCATGGTAGATATAACTCAAGATATTCATGTAGAAGGAGCATACCCGGTATAGGACCTCATCCACAATGAAAGAAAATTGATCATGATTAAGAAATCTTAGAAGACTTCCATCATCAAAAGAAAAGAAACCTTTGCAAGGCAAGGGTCTTTAAGATCCTATGATGGAATCTTCAAAAGAAGGTTCATGAACCTAAGCAAATGTCTCATTGGGAACCCCATTCATGGAATTCAAGAAAAGGATGATATGCAGGCAAGCTATGATGAAGCAAGATGGGCCACACCAAGGACAACCAAATGAAGCTAAGATGATCAAAGGAGAATCAAGATGACGTGTGTATGCATCAAAGTTTAGTCATGTTATCATTTGTATATTATTGAGTCATGGGAATAGTTCTATAACATGATCAAGTATGAAAGAATCTCTTTCACCAAGAACATGCTTGAAGGCATGTACTACAATGCAAAGAAGGTCAACAAAAGAATATGCTCACATAAGGAGTATAAGATTGTTGACTACGAAGCAAGAAAAAATGTTGACTAGTCCAGGAAACAAGCAAGGAAGAAATGTTCTCACAAGAAGCATAAGATGGTTGACCTATCTACCTAAGAAGGAGCAAATGAAGAAATAGATCAAGCATGTGAGGAACACCATGATCACCGAGAATCACTATCTGATAAAATACTTTGAGGATATCTCCAAAAAGAAGGCGGGACCACTCTGACAAAGGAAGGAAGGGCCCTTGACACCTATGAAGGCCTTGGAGATATAAAAGATGCAGATAATTGATTCTACTCTACGAAGATGTCGTGATAAAGAAGCTATCCAGCAAAAGAAAAAGCAATGTTGAAGCAATATCAGGATGAAGTCATGATGGGCTATTAGGACGAAGCATGTGAACAAACAAGTACAACGAAGCATCCATGAGAAGATTATTCTGAAGCATGGACAAATGACAAAGGAGTAGCCAGATGACAAGAAACCCTGATGTATGGCAAGAAATACAATTTCCATGAAGGAAGCAATGACATGACAAACCAGGAAGGAAGGTGATCGATGGATGGTGCTCTACCTAGAAGAAGTTCTCATGGACAAATGACAAAGGAGTAGCCAGATGACAAGAAAACCTAATGTATGGCAAGAAATACAATTTCCACGAAGGAAGCAATGACATGACAAACCAGGAAGGAAGGTGATCGATGGATGGTGCCCTACCTAGAAGAAGTTTGAATAAAGACTTCATGACATCAAGGAAAGGAAGGAGATCAAGCAGCTGAAGGACCCACGAAGAAGAAGCTATTGATGAATGAAAGAGTCCCTAATTAAGAGGGAGCTCTGACAAGTTCCTGATCAAGAGGGAGTTTTGGATCACCCCTAATTACAAAGGAGTGACATTTGTGTTTTTCCATCTCATGGGTCATGCACTAGACCAGGACTAACAACCGTAAGTCTAGATGAAGGCCATGAATGGAAATGTATACACAAGATAGACACAACATTCTTGTCTTCACTTGGGAAGAAAGAATGGGAGGATTGGGTAATCATCTGGCATATGATACTCTTTGAGGATGTGTAAGGCATCCAAGATAAGAGTAGGCAAGAGGATCGATATTCTTTGAGGGCTGGGAACCCAAGACAAGAATAGTCCTAGAAGGTCATACTCGGTGAACACCTGGGTGGGCATGTACCTTGAGAGAAAATGATGAAGGTGTCTATAATCATTGGTCTCACCAACATTGTGCTCTGATCTATTGAGAGATAGAGTTGTTGGTCAAGGCCTTGCTATGTGACAATGTTGGTTATAATGATGCCATATAGATGGATTACTAGTTTTACTCTTCTTATGAGATCTCTTTAGTATTGAGAATAGCCTTGTACCATTTAATGAATACCTCCCTAGTTAAGAGGGAGTGTTGAAGAAAATGTAACTAGGTTCGGTTTTCATTATGACTTGTAATTATAATATTATGAAGAAAATTATTATTCCTTGCATCATGGGTTTCATGAGCAAGATGTGATTACCATAGGTCAAAGACTTCTTCTTGATGTCTTTAGGTTTTTATGTTTCATCATAAGTATTATAATAGTCATAAGATCAAAGGTTTACACTCCAAGAACAAGTGTCACTATCCTCATGCAAATCTGCTCTACAAAAATGCTATAATCTCCTTGATGATATGTCAGCCTAAATTCAAGGCACTCCTGTCGGCTCAAGGTACTATCGTTGACCCATATATATAAGGTGTGACGTGAAGTCTAAAGCAACAAGTTTCGGATCATCCATTACAATCAACGAAGATTGTATGCATACACAGGGATATCTTAGTGAAGTGATCGAGGGTAATATCAAACTCTCGGAAGTTTATCTCGGAGGTCTATTACTATATCTATACAGTGATAACTCTTGGAAGTCTATGGATCAATTCACGTTACGGTCAATGAAGAACAGAACGCATACACAATGGAGGATTTCAGAAGTCTGTAATATATATATATATATATATATACAGTATCTCTAGAATCTCGGAAATCCGAAATATATATTGAAGGTCTCTCTGAAATCGATACGACGTGATTACTCCTAGAAGGTATCAAAGGGTTGTATATATATAGATATATAGTGACTGCTCTTCGTAATATCCAATGTATATATATGTAGCCACAGTTCTCGGTGATGGCATATAATGTGACTACAATCTCGGTGGAGGCTACAGTTCTCAGTGATGGCATATAACATGACTACAACTCTCGGTGGAGGCTATAGTTCTCAGTGGGAGCACATGTACTATGACTACAACTCTCGGTGGTGACTGCAGCTCTCGGTGGTAGATTCAGTTCTCGATGGTGGCACATCTAAACAGTATCATAACTTAACAAGGAGTATGCAAGTCTATCTCAATATAAACAACATAAACAAAGGATTGTGGCAACCGAGAAAAGGAGGAATCGAAGACAATAACTGGATAGCTTGGACATAGGGAAAAGCAAGGACATAGGAAGAAGAAGAGCAGGGAACTGTGAACTAAACAGAGCAGAGGATAGTGACAATTGTCTTGTAGGGAACTTGGTGTCTATCTTGTCAAGGGTCTTGGTATTCATAATCTAGACATCTATAAGAAGAGATTGAAGGGTTTTCCTCTCAAGAGGAGAGGTTTTGGCCCTATCAAAGAGCCAACAGCTTGTGTCCTTGTTCTTATGTTTTGATAGCAGTTTGATGAAATACATACACATGCATTAATAAGAAGAAGAAGAAGATTAATCTAACAAGAAAAGGTAAAAAGACTCCACAAATTGTTATCAAGTAACAAAGAATCACTCTACCCCTGATTGCTCTAGATTCTTCAACAACAAGATCCTTGCCCCCTGTGTTTTCCATCATCAGGTTCAAAATCTATGAGTGATTGTAGATATACTTTGTTATGCTTTTGGCATGCTCTATAGTGTTCTTCATCCAATCTATTTTACCAATATCCTCAAGTAAGAGGTCTATGCAACGTGCAGCACATGGGGTCCAAAAGATGGTTTTGTGTTTTTCCTCTAACATTTTACCAGCTAGAAAATAGTTAGAGGCATTATCTGTGATGATTTGAACAACATTAGCCACCCCCACCTCTT
Source organism: Pinus tabuliformis (assembly GCA_031772625.1). Lineage (NCBI taxonomy): Eukaryota > Viridiplantae > Streptophyta > Pinopsida > Pinales > Pinaceae > Pinus > Pinus tabuliformis. Next base: position 1,788,017,475 of record CM062817.1, on the reverse strand, counting down.
CAACAACCTCATCCAAACGGTGAAACAACAAGTGTGCATCTTTCACCTTATCAGACGCATCAACTGATTTTAGGTTCCCTGTGGGGAAACTATAAGAAAAATTATAATGGTACGGTTATTTTGATCAGTCCATCCATCTGACATGATGGTACATCGTGTTTTCACCCATGAGCTTTTGAAATCGTTCAATATTCCTCAATTGAAATAACATCTTTATGCAAAAGAGATCACCTTAATTCATGCATAGTAGGGCCATTGAAGCCCTTACCAACAGCAATTATGGCATCAAACACAAGTTCATAATACAATGAATGCGGAGCATTGAAGGGAATATCAGCATCATACAACCATCTAGCTATGTAATCACAAGCAGTTTCTCTCAATTCTTTCTTCCAATGGTCATCTAAAGTAGGTTGGATTTGACTTATATTAGTTTGAGAACCATGTGAATTATCATAGGGAGAGAAGGGTGAGAAATAACTTTTGATATCACCCTTCTTTTAAATTTTACCCTTACCCTTTTCTTGAATAGACTCCAAAGAGGGAGGAACATAGTGAAAGGGGTTGGAATTGTTGGATGCATTAGTACAAGGGACAGATGAAGAGCCCTCATAATCAAAATTGGGGTTGGCAACCATCATCCATTTTAGACTCCTCTTCCTCCCTATTTCAGCCTCTATTTCTTTTTTCCTAGCTTTTTCTTCCTAAAACTTCTCAAATTTTTCTAGCGACTCCATCCTGTTTTCCCCAATTTGCTCTGATGGTAATGCACATGGGACAATTTGGTCTCTAATACCAGCCAAGTGTTGTTTCAACCTCTGAAGACCCCCTCCACCTCCTTTAATTCTTTTATGACAAAATTTACAATACATTTGATTGCCAATCATCTCAGCATATGCCCAAGCAACATCTTTCACTCTAGGAGCCATTTTATAATATTTGGAATTGGAAATGAAAGGACAAAAGTCTAAAAATGAAAAGAGAGAAAAAAAACAACTCTTCATTTCTTCTAGAAAAATTACTCTCTTCAATTTTCAGATTTGCAAAACAAAACAAAAAACAAGGGTAGATTTGAGAAGTGAAAAAAAAATAAAAAAATTACCTATAGCCTCTTAAATGTTACTCCAAAAACTAACTCCTCAATGGAAAATGCTGCTCCAAAAACAAACTCCTCAATTTTTCTCCAATGATTGCCCAAGAACCTCCTCACTGTTGGTCCAAAAACCAACTCCAACTCTTCACAAACACCTCACAAATGCTCACACAAATGCAATGAGATAGTTGTGAGGAAATGTGAGGGGGTTGGGTCATTTTTATAGCCTTGGAAGAGCGGTACAAGTGTTAGGGAAAAAAAAAACCAAATTTGAAGTTTGCCCTCCTGCCACCCAGGCTAGCTGGTTTAAGTCAGGTTCGGCTGAGTCAACCGGTCCGAGTTGAGAAATCTAGGGCATTAGCAATAAGTGATTTCTCTTTTATTAGTGACTGCTTGTGAATGTTTTTTACTTGTTTATATTAGGATCTTCTTCATATTAGATTATTAGTGTTCTTCCTCATCAAACAGTAACCAATGCATGAACATAAATAAACAAGAGACACAGCGCGTAGGCTATGAGCCAGGGCCAAAATCTCTCCATCTTGCAAGGAAAACCCACACAAATTCTTCTTATAGAGATTCCAATTGACGAATACCAAGTCCAAGACCCAAGACCTATTAGCCACTCCAAGACCAGGACACCAATTCTTTGTTCTTCTTCTCGACTCCTCTTCCTTTTTGACCTTCTTCATACTGAGATCATCTCTTCAACGAATTGTAGATATACTCGTCACGACACCGAAACATGTCAAAGTAATGTCACCAAAATGTGACCTCTGCAACAGCACCTAAACACAATGATAGATCTCAGAATGATAACTTCTTCATACCACATAGTGGTCTCCAAGATAGCATTGAGTTGTAGCCTTGTCAAAGGACAGAGATGTAGTATATATGCTTCTATCAGGTGGTGTTGTTCTACTGTAGCACCGAAACCCTTATCTAATTATATCCGAACTGTTATACCTAGACAATACTTCTCTGGCCCTTCATTACTCCTTGTTGTCCCTTCGTTGTTCCATCCGAGTTGTCTTCACTGAACTAGAGATCTGAACATCTCTCTGTTCTGCCCATCCGAAATTATGACTATGATTGCCCAGAGATCCAAACTTGACTATAACCCCATCCAAAATTCAAAGGGAGATATCTGAATTACTTCATTGTGTAAATGTGAAGAGTCTTCCCACGTATTTATAGTGGTTTGTCCCATAAATAAGCCAACGTGAGTTTGTCGAATAGGCGTGTCTATTTGAGGTGAGCTGACATGAGTTCTTCTAGTTGTTTGGAGGCCGACTTCAAGAGGATGGCTAGAGCTTGTCGTTGGAGGGCATTTAGACATTTTGTAGACTCCTATACAATCTTCATAAATGACATTGACTCTATATGACAAATCCTAAAACTCTCAATGGGAGCTTATCTAAAAATAAAACCTCTTGCTCATGAAACCCATGAAGCAAGGCATAATAATTTTATTTTTCTTCTTTACATCATTTACAAAAATCACAATTACATGTCATTATGAAGACCGAACCTAATTACACTTTTCAACGCTCCCTCTTAACTAGGGAGGTATTCATAATCGTACTTGGTCATTCTCAATCTGAAGAATTTCTCATTAGAAGAATCGGATTGGTAACCCATTTGTTTAGCATCATATTCATCAACATTGTTATATAGCAAGGCCTTGACTAACAGCTCTATCCACATGATCAGAGCACAATGCTAGCGAGACCAATGATTTATAGACACTCTCATCATTGTCTCTCTCAAAACATACCCTACTCGGGTACTCAAGATATCTCCCATGAGGATTGTTCTTATCTTGGACTTCCCAGCCGTTGAAGAATATTGGTCCTCCACGACTACTCTTTTATTGGATGCCCTATCTCATCCTCAAAGAGTATCGAATGCCAAATGATTACCAGAATGATGTGTCTATCTCTCCCTCTCAATTAGGGAGGACATATCTATTCCATTAAAGGAATTTACTCATTCCTACACAAGGAATGTACCTAAGCTCCCTCTTGGCTTAGGAATTTCCAAGTTTCTTCCAAGTAAGAAACTTTCCAAGCTCCCTCTCAAAATAGGGACCTTCAGTAGCTCCTTAGGTGGAGATGATGGGACAACCAGCTGCTTGAAGAACTCCTTTCTTCGATGTCATGAATTTCTTCTTTGTTGTGGAGTCTTCATCTTTTGGGGACTTCTTCATAGGGCACATACCATCCATCACTTTCATCCATTAGTCATGTCATCATTCCTTTCATTGAAAAGTGATCCATCAGTCTTCATCTAGCATTGCTTCATGTTATGCTACCTTCATTAGGCTTTCTTTTCCGGAAGGTTCTTGCATCCTTCTACATGGTTCTTCATGGAAGACATTCATAGTTCTTCCCTTCGGTAGCCCTGCATAAGCCCATCCAGATATTTGTTCAAAAATAAGAAATGAACACTTAAATCAAAATTACCTTTGTGATGGTCTTTTATCATGACATCTTCCTATAGGTATCAACATCCTGCAAACATGTTGACACCTCCCAAAGATATCCATTGTCAAGGGTCTCCATCTTTTCCAAACTTCCATCAAAATCTTCATATCTTTCCGGGAGATTTCCTAGTCAAATCTTCTTGGTCTTTTGGATGTTGATTGCCTTTACCATGGTTGCACATCTCACAATCTCTTCCTTCCTTTCTTCACATGTTTCTTTCCCAGGAGCTTCCAATTAGAGTTCCTCAATTGTAGACAACCACCTCATACTTCATATGAGGACATATTATGTTGATTTCATCATGTCTTCTGGCATCCTTTCATAGGAGGAGATTCCTTTCCTTTGATCATGCTTCTCAAGATAGAGCAGTGATCCAAGTTACCTGCAACCATACAACATGACTTTATAAAATCAAATATAAGCATACATACCTCATTTACCTTTAGGTCATCTAGCTTCTTTTGGCAACTTCCTTGATTGAAAAGGGCTTCAACCCCTTAATCTGCTTCATATGCTATGTCATCATCCCATCATCCCATGAATTCCACATGTTGGAGTTCATGATGAAACTCTTGCTTCCACTCTAGATCGGTGAATCATCCGATGAGGATTCCATCAGAGAATCTTGAGGATCTAGCATATCCCTATCCAGCAGATGTTTCCCTTTCACTAATGTATGATAAGACTTGTCCTGGATGACTTCTTCCTTTGATCTTTCAATGATGTAACCAAGAGCTATATCCTTCAAAGTTGATTGTCATAGATTTTGTTCCATCTGTCCTTCATGTTTTTCCTACCAGCTCTTGCTTCTAATGCTTTTCCTCTTTCAGCGTCCTTCATTTCTTTGGTGAAATGGACTTGTTTTCTATCTTCCTTGTTATTGCTCTTAAATGCATTTGCCATCAACCTGTCTTCTTCTATGTTGCATAGAACCCATAAGTTGTTGAATAGGATAGCTTCCTTATCTTCATAGACATTTGTTATCATGTTCATCAGTCAGTGCATTTAGAACAATGAGGATTATCTCTCCCAGATCTTGCAATTTAGATCTTAACCTTTTATCCTTTGATACCTTCAATTTGTGTAGATCAGATCTAAGTGATATGACTTGCTTTATCGCATCTTTAAAGAATAGCTCTACAAGTTCATCATATACATCTCTTTCATGTCTCCAATATTGCTATATGAGGGGAGACACCCAGCTTATAGATCTCCTTGCAAAACAAAGTCATTTTACCAAATTTTATTATAGAATGGAAGATACTTACTTGACAAGTGAAGATGAAATCTTCAACTTGATTGCTTTGATGGTGGTTGAAGAAGATGTACTAATGCTTCCTCGGATGATCTTCTTTAAGCATAAGGAGGGGATCCTTGCTTCAATGATAGGGAGCTTGCCTTATAGCTTTTTAAGATGATGATAATGCCTTCTCGCTTTCAAGATACTTCGACTTCTTTTGTAGTGCAGATCAGAAATGCTTCTAGGATTTTGACCTTCTCCAAGATGATGTGATCTTTGACTTTCAAGTACTTCGAGCTACCTTGCTTTGTAGATTGTTGAAATTTGGTACCGGAGGACAGGTGGTTCCCTTAGGTTTTGATCTTTGGCCTAGGGAAAAGTGTCCAAAAGAATTTAATTTTTCTCCTAAAGTGACTTTATAATTTTATAAAGTTAAATCTAATTTAAAAGTGACTTTAAGTGATAAAGTTATTAAGTCTAATTTTAAAGTGACTTTTATAAAGTCAATGAAAAATTAGAAAGGAAAAGTGACTTTGGAAATAAATGACTAAGTGGGTCTTTATTAAAGTAGGGTGAATTAAAAAATAGAAAGTGAGATTTAAATGAGCATTTAATCTCAACCATTGATCTAAATCTATTTCAGCCATTGGATTTAGAGATCACCCAAAAGTCACTTGGATCACCCAAAAGTCACTTGGAGTTATATTAAAGGAGGAAAAGGTCATTCATTCTTTCATGAGCAGATTGGGAGAAGGAGAGCAAGAGAGATTTCTGAGCAGGAAGGAGAAGGAGACAGCAGCTTGGCACACATTCCAATGCAGCAGTTGAGCAGATTTGTACAGCTGATTCAGCACATAGTGAAAGGCAGATTTTTGCACAAAAATCGAGGAGCAGTTTGCTGATTTTTCTGCACACAAAACGGAGGTCGTACAGCATTTATTGCTGTCCTGTTTGCTGTAATTTCCAGATTGCTGTGAGGCACGGGAAAGGAGATAAGTTGTAAATTTGCTTGCTGATTTTTTGCTGAATAATTCTCACTGTAAAAAGACAATTTTCAGAAATAAAGAAGAGCTCTCAAACTGGTTTTCCCCAAGAGTTGTAGGGGGTTTTTCCAGGGTCAAGTTGACCAAAAATATCAGTGTTTTAATGTGTTTTAATGGCTGTTTTTAATTGCTGATTTTTAATTCTGCAATTTCCAGCATTCTGAAAAATTTCCAGAATTTGTGTTTTCAATATTTATTTTTTTCAGTCTGTTAAATGTATGGTTATGGGAATGGGCATTTAACTACATGGGAGAAATAAGGTGAAACTGAAAACCGGGGTGGGAAAACAGAAATTTTTACATGGTATCAGAGCTTGAGTGCTGAAGGGCAGTTTGGGACAGCAAAAGGAAAAATTACAGTTGCTGATTTTTCACTCAGAAAATTCCAGCAAGCTGATTTTTTCATAAACAGCAGTTTTATCTTTACTACAGCAGTGCTATTTTTCAGTTTTAGGACAGCAGGATGTCATTGGGATTGAGGGTGGAGGATAGGCTGGATGGGCATATAAATTACAGCGTTTGGAAGGAGAGAATGCAGAGTATCTTTGAGGAGGCAGAAGTCTGGGATATCATAGTGCATACCGCACAGAACCCTGTTGTTGTGCCCACTGATGTTACTCAGTTGGCTGAGTATAAAAAGAAGAACAATAAGGGTAAGAGGCTGATTCTAGACGGAATCAAAGACCATTGCATTCCTCATGTGAGAGGAAAGAGCAATGCCCATGAGATGTGGACAGCATTGTCCAATCTCTACCAGAGTACCAATGAGAACCGGAAGATGGTCCTGAAGGAGAAGCTGAAGAACATTAAGATGGGTAATGATAGTGCAGCTGGATATCTCACAAAGATTACCAATGTGAGAGATGAGTTGGCAGCGATTAGAGAGGCCATTCCATCCACTGAGTTGGTGCGTATTGCAGTGAATGGCCTCCCCCGTTCATGGTTGAACTTTGCTGATGGGGTTTGTGCACGTGAGACCCTTCCCACATGGGAGAGGTTTTGGGATGATTGCATTCAGACAGAGATCAGGAAAGGACAGCTTGGGGCAGCCAAGCCAGTTGAGCAGGATGAGGATGTAGCACTGGTGGCAGGAGGCAAGAAAGGCAAAGGTAAAGGTAAACAGGGGAACACACAGAAGGACTATTCCAAGGTGAATTGTTGGAATTGTCAAAAGATGGGACACTGTGCAGTTGTGTGTCCGGAGAAGAAGAAGAAGAAGGGGAAGAACCAGGACGTGGCAGCTTCAGCAGAGATTGAAGACTTTGCTGGTCGTTTTGACCGAGAGTTTGCGTTCACTACGTGTGAGTCCTCTAGTGCAGGATCCCCTGCCACACAGGTTCAGAGGGAGCATGCTTTTCCCTCGATTAGCGGAGCATCTACAGGTATTTGGTATGTGGACAGTGGGGCTTCACGTCACATGACAGGAGTCCGTGAGTACTTCTCAGAGCTTTCAGAGAGTGGCACTGATATTGAGGTAGTACTCGGTGATGACAGAGTTGTTAGAGCAGTCGGGGTGGGGACAGTGACATTTCAGAGGGAGTCCAAACCTCCCTTGAAGGTGTCAGAGGTTCTTTATGTGCCAGGGATGAGGAAGAACCTCATATCCGTCTCAGCTTTGGAGGACAGAGGATATGAGGTACTGTTCAGGGGAGGACAGGTGTTGATGTATCCCAGGGGCGCTCCAGCTGATTCAGCTAGAGTGATAGGTGTACGCCATGCAAAGGTGTACAAGTTTGCATTTCAGCCCCTTTTGGCATTGAGCAGTAGTACCAACAGCAGAGCTAGCAGTTCTGAGCTGTGTGAGATTTGGCACCGCAGGATGGGACATATGTATCATGGAGCCTTGAGGACATTGCGGGAGATCACTACAGGTGTGCCAGATTTCAGTACTGATCACTTTGATACTTGCAGAGGTTGTGCGAAGGGCAAATTTGCCAAATCCCCTTTTCCCAGCAGTGACAGCAGAGCGACGGGGATACTTGATTTGATTCATTCCGATGTGAGCGGTCGGATGTCTCATGTTTCCTTGAGTGGGTATGAGTACTATGTTTTATTCATTGATGATCACTCCAGGAGGACCTGGATTTATTTCTTGAAGACCAAGAGTGAGGTCTTCAAGCGGTTTCAGGAGTTCAGAGCTCTTGTGGAGACACAGACAGGCCGAAAGATCAAGTCCTTGAGGTCGGACAATGGAGGAGAGTACACCCTTGGAGAGTTTGTTGACTATTGTGCGGAGGCAGGCATTAGGAGGGAGTTCACTGTTCCTTACAACCCCCAGCAGAACGGGGTTGCGGAGAGGAAGAACAGATCCATCATAGAGGCTGCCAAAGCTATGTTACATGATCAGGGGTTGCCATTGTTCTTGTGGGCAGAGGCCTGCAACACAGCTGTTTACTTGCAGAACAGGAGTCCGCATCGTGCCTTGGGGTACATGACTCCGGAGGAGGCTTTCTCTGGGAAGAAGCCTGATCTTGGTCATCTTCATATCTTTGGATGCATTACATACTCCTATATACCCAAGGAGAAGAGGACCAAACTAGAGCCCACCGCAGAGAAGGGTATCTTTGTGGGCTACAGTGAGACCTCAAAGGCCTTTCGGATTTACATTCCTGCACAGAGGAGAGTTGTTGTCAGACGGGATGTGAAGTTCGAGGAGGACAGGGCCTTTAGGAGGTCACGGGAGTTAGAGTATCTGGATCAGCCAGACCCTCAGCAGCAGTTGAGTCAGTCGCAGGGATCCAGTGGGCAGGGATCAGGAGGATCCGGAGGTACATCTATGAGGATGTCAGGTCCGTCAGTGAGCAGTGGCTCATCGAGCCAGAGGGGTGGTGCTCCGGGCAGCATGCAGAGCAGTTCACAGAGCAGTTCACTAGGGAGTCCACTGATGGACAGTTCACACGGTACCTCAGCTTCTACAGGTTCAGGTGCAGGCAGGAGGACAGTAGACAGACAGTCAGGAGTTCAGGCTACTGATGATGATGAGGAGGAGGAGTTTCATTCTCCGGTGGAAGAAGTGCGCTCAGGGAAGAGGAAGCCCAAGTGGCTTCAGGACACCTTGAGAGATGCCACATCTGTTGCTGAGCCGAAGAGGCCGGTCAGAGAGAGTAGACCACCTGAGAGGTTTTGTAGTTATATGGCGATGGTTACCAGCATCCTTGACTCTGAGCCTTCTAGCTATGAGGAGGCAGCTAGCCAGCAGGTCTGGAGAGAGGCCATGCAAGAGGAGTATTCTTCTATCATGAAGAATGATGTTTGGGAGGTGGTGCCGAGGCCTGAGGGCAAATCCGTGGTTACTTCCAGATGGCTTTACAAGGTAAAGCATGCTGCAGATGGCAGCATTGAGAAATTCAAAGCGAGGTTTGTGGCTAGAGGGTTCTCCCAGGTAGAGGGAGTTGATTATGAGGAGACCTTCGCTCCCGTGGCTCGATATACTTCGATCCGCTCCATTATATCGATAGCAGCAGAGATGGGTTGGAAGATCCACCACATGGATGTGAAGACCGCATTTCTCAATGGCTTCATACAGGAGGAGGTGTACATTGAGCAGCCACAGGGCTTTGAGGTGCATGGGAAGGAGTCCCATGTGTGCAGATTGAAGAAGGCCCTTTATGGCCTGAAGCAAGCTCCCAGAGCTTGGTACTCCAGGATAGATGCATACTTGCAGGGGATGGGTTTCACAAAGAGTGAGGCAGATCCGAACCTTTACTTTATTGTGATTGGTGAGGAGCCTCTCATTCTGGTGCTGTATGTGGATGACTTGATCATTACAGGTGCAGAGAGACTCATAGAGCACTGCAAGAGAGATCTTGCGGCGGAGTTTGAGATGAAGGACATCGGCTTGATGCATTACTTTTTGGGTTTGGAGGTGTGGCAGGAGGAGGGGCATTTCTTCCTGGGGCAGGGGAAGTATATTGTGGACATCCTTAGCAGATTCCACATGGAGGATTGTAGACCCATGTCGACACCGATGATCACCAACTGGAAGAAGCTTCATGCTTCGGATTCCGAGTTGGTGGATCCCACATTGTACAGGCAGCTGATTGGTTCCTTGATGTATTTGGTCAACACTAGACCAGATATCTGTTTTGCAGTCAACACGATGAGTCAGTTTATGTGTGAGCCTAGGAAGGTTCACTGGGTGGCTGCAAAACACATTTTGCGGTACTTGCAGGGGACAGTGGATTATGGTCTGGACTACAGGCAGGGAGATGGAGTGAGATTGGCAGGATACACTGATTCTGATTGGGCAGGTTGTGCTTCTGATAGGAAGAGCACTTCAGGGTGTTGTTTTGGGTTGGGTTCAGCAGTAGTGTCATGGTTCAGCCGGAAGCAGCAGTCAATAGCACTGAGTTCAGCGGAAGCAGAGTATATGGCAGCCAGTCTAGCTAGTTGTGAGGCCATCTGGCTTCGCAAGATGTTGTTTGGCTTATTTGGTCAGCCGTTGAGACCTTCAGTGATTTACTGTGATAATCAGAGTTGCATTAAACTCACGGAGAATCCAGTATTTCATGACAGGTCAAAGCATATCGGGATCAGATATCATTTCATCAGAGACTATGTTCAGAAGGGAGCTGTGAAGCTTGAGTATATTTCCACTGATGAGCAGGTTGCAGATATCCTTACCAAAGCCTTACCACGGGGCAAGCATGTCTACTTCAGAGACAAGATGGGTGTGGTGAGGAACACCTTCCTCGGTAAGAGGGAGTGTTGAAATTTGGTACCGGAGGACAGGTGGTTCCCTTAGGCTTTGATCTTTGGCCTAGGGAAAAGTGTCCAAAAGAATTTAATTTTTCTCCTAAAGTGACTTTATAATTTTATAAAGTTAAATCTAATTTAAAAGTGACTTTAAGTGATAAAGTTATTAAGTCTAATTTTAAAGTGACTTTTATAAAGTCAATGAAAAATTAGAAAGGAAAAGTGACTTTGGAAATAAATGACTAAGTGGGTCTTTATTAAAGTGGGGTGAATTAAAAAATAGAAAGTGAGATTTAAATGAGCATTTAATCTCAACCATTGATCTAAATCTATTTCAGCCATTGGATTTAGAGATCACCCAAAAGTCACTTGGATCACCCAAAAGTCACTTGGAGTTATATTAAAGGAGGAAAAGGTCATTCATTCTTTCATGAGCAGATTGGGAGAAGGAGAGCAAGAGAGCAAGAGAGATTTCTGAGCAGGAAGGAGAAGGAGACAGCAGCTTGGCACACATTCCAAGGCAGCAGTTGAGCAGATTTGTACAACTGATTCAGCACATAGTGAAAGGCAGATTTTTGCACAAAAATCGAGGAGCAGTTTGTTGATTTTTCTGCACACAAAACGGAGGTCGTACAGCATTTATTGCTGTCCTGTTTGCTGTAATTTCCAGATTGCTGTGAGGCACGGGAAAGGAGATAAGTTGTAAATTTGCTTGCTGATTTTTTGCTGAATAATTCTCACTGTAAAAAGACAATTTTCAGAAATAAAGAAGAGCTCTCAAACTGGTTTTCCCCAAGAGTTGTAGGGGGTTTTTCCAGGGTCAAGTTGACCAAAAATATCAGTGTTTTAATGTGTTTTAATGGCTGTTTTTAATCGCTGATTTTTAATTCTGCAATTTCCAGCATTCTGAAAAATTTCCAGAATTTGTGTTTTCAGCAATATTTATTTTTTTCAGTCTGTTAAATGTATGGTTATGGGAATGGGCATTTAACTACATGGGAGAAATAAGGTGAAACTGAAAACCGGGGTGGGAAAACAGAAATTTTTACATAGATAACTTGATGAGGGTCTTTGTGGTCTTTTGGTAAGGACTATAAGATCCAACACTCTTGCTAGTGTAGACTTTTACTTGCTTTGATTTGTAGATCTATTCGCCTTCATGATCCCAAGACTTCCTAAGTAAACTTCATTCTTTGATCTAGGGTTTGATTTTAATGTAGATCCTTCACTTTTCTTTGATGCCTTTCTTGAAACTCGATCCTTGAGTGTTTCTTTGATTAGATTACCTTCCTTGACTGTCACCTTAGCTCTGATACCATGTTGAGAAATCTAGGGCATTAGCATTAGGTGATTTCTCTTTGATTAGTGACTGCTTGTGAATGATTTTTACTTGTTTAGATTAGGATCTTCTTCATGTTAGATTATTAGTGTTCTTCTTCATCAAACAGTAACCAATGCATGAACATAAATAGACAAGAGACACAGCATGTAGGCTATGAGCCAGGGCCAAAACCTCTCCATCTTGAGAGGAAAACCTGCACAAATTCTTCTTATAGAGATTCCAATTGACGAATACCAAGACCAAGACCCAAGACCTATTATCCACTCCAAGACCAAGACACTAGTTCTCTGTTCTTCTTCTTGACTCCTCTTCCTTTTCGACCTTCTTCATACTGAGATCATCTCTTCAACGAACTGTAGATATACTCGTCATGGCACCGAAACATGTCAAAGTAATGTCACCAAAATGTGACCTCTGCAACAGCACCAAAACACAGTGATAGATCTCAAAATGATAACTTCTTCATACCACACAGTGGTCTCCAAGATAGCACCAAGTTGTGGCCTTTTCAAAGGACAGAGATGTAGTATATATGCTTCTATCAAGTGGTGTTCTTCTGTTGTAGCACCGAAACCCTTATCTCATGATATCCGAACTGTTATACCTAGACAATACTTCGTTGGCCTTTCATTACTCCTTGTTGTCCCTTCGTTGTTCCATCCAAGTTGTCTTCACTGAACTAGAGATCCGAACCTCTCTCTGTTCTGCCCATCCGAAATTCTGACTGTGATTTCCCACCCGAATTCAGAGATCTGAACTAGTCTATAACCGCATCCAAAATTCAAATAGATATATCCAAATTACTTCACTGTGTAAATGCGAAGAGTATTCCCACGTATTTATAGTGGTTTGCCCCATAAATAAGCCGACCTGAGTTTGTTGAATAGGTGTGTCTATTTGAGGTGCGCCGACATGAGTTCTTCTAGCTATTTGGAGGCCGAATTCAAGAGGATGGCTAGAGCTTGTCATTGGAGGACATTTAGACATTTTGTAGACTCCTATACAATCTTCATAAATGACATTGACTCTATATGACAAATCCTAAAGCTCTCAATTGAAGCTTATCTAAAAATAAAACCTCTTACTCATGAAACCCATGAAGCAAGGCATAATAATTTTATTTTTCTTCTTTACATCATTTACAAAAATCATAATTACATGTCATTATGAAGATCGAACCTAGTTACACTTTTCAACAGTCCGTTACCGAACTGATGATGTCGGTGACCAACTCAGTCGGTTCAGTAACAGACCAGCCGCCAGACTGGTTAATTGACCAAGCCGGCCCGAGTAGAGATTTGGCTCGGTCAACCAGACCGAATTCAAGTTGGGCTGACCTAGTTTTAAAACTATGCATGCACCTCAAAGCCCTATGGATGCTCAATAAACACTTACTCCTTTATAATTCCATTCAGAAAAGTTGTCTTTACATCCATCTGATGTATCCTCCAACCCATCTGTACTACAATTGAACTGATTGCCATGATCGAAGTGTATCTCACAATTAGTGCGAAGGTCTCGTCATAGTCCAATCCCTCTATCTGTGAGAACCCCCATGCCACAAACCGTGCTTCATACTTCACAATGTCACCATTCGCAACATACTTGATTTTGTAGCGCCACCTAAAAGTCACCATTGACTTCCCCTCAGGTCTCGATACAACCTCCCAAACATCATTCTTCATGATGGAATTGTACTCTTCCACCATGGCATCCCTCCAGACTTGGTCTACTACCTCCTCAAAAGTAGAAGGCTTGGACTCAGTGATGTTGCTCACCAAAGCCATATAGCTACAAAACCTCTTTGGTGCCTTACTCTCCCTAACAACCATGTTGGGACTCCCCACAAAGTCGTGGGCTTCCTTCAAAGCCTGTTGAATCCATCCTGGCTTGCTCTTCCTTGAAGTAACCTCTTGTGAAGTGAAATCCTCCTACTCATCCCTCTCATTTGAAGACTATGTACTCGAAGACTATGCATTAGTGGTCTGTGAACCTATCACCTGGGAACCTGTAAATCTTGAAACTTATGAACCTATACTCTGTGAACCTATCCCCTGGGAACCTGTAAATCCTTAAACTTATGAACCTATACTATGTGATCCTGTAACTTGTTGTATATCCACCTAAGACTTAGGAGCTTGTTGCTCCCCCTTTTCTGACTCATATGACTTCCTAAAGGCTCGATCCTCCTCAAATCTCACATCACACCTAACCATTGTTATCCTGAAAACAAGAATTTATATGCGGTAAGCCTTTGAAGTTGCGCTATACCCAACAAGAATTCCATTTTCTCTTGTGGGTTCTAGCTTTGTCCTCTTCTCTGAAGGGAAATGTGAGTAAGTCAAGCACCCAAACATCCTCAAGTGCCCAACTTCAGGCTTCTTCCCTGTAATAGCCTCCTTAGGATTTTTACTCCCCAGCACGTTATCAAGACTTCTATTCTGGATATAAATAGTTGCATTGCATGCCTCAGCGCAAAGGAAAAATGGTAGACCCTGATCATGTAACATGGCTCTTGCAACCCCAACAATGGCCTTCTTCTTCCTCTCAGCAACCCCATTCTGTTGTGGGTTATACGAAATTGTCAACTCTCTTTTAATGCCCTCTTGTGCATAGAAATTCTTGAAGTCATTAGAGGTATACTCACCCCCATTAACTAACCTCAAAACTCAAATTTTCCTCCTTGTCTAGTTCTCCACAAGAGCTTTGAACTCTTGGAACCAGCTAAGACCTGATTCTTGGTCTTCATGAAGTAAATCCAAGTCTTCCAAGAGAATTCATCAATAAAGGTAAAATAATACACATACCCACTCAAAGAGACTGATGACATCAAACCACAAACATCAGAGTGTCACTATTGCTCTATTGTCACTACTTGCAAAAGCAATCTTGGTGTACTTTTCAAGTGCACACATCACGATGCTTTGTATTGAACTCTAGTACTCCTATAACAATCTCCCTCAATACTCTCAGATCTCTATGTCGCAAATGAGCCCTCCTCCTATGCCATAACTCGCACAAATAAATATTGCAACTATTGTGTATCTAGGCATGAGCTGGTTGAAACATGATCATGTATAGTTTCCCTTTTCTGATCCCAATTACTTTTGTTGTTGTGACACTTGATCCCTTAGGATGGATGAGTACTTCTCCATCTCAAAACATCACCTCATACTCCCTATTCTCTATGGTAGAAACTGATATCTAGTTCTTAATCAACCCAAGAACATATTATACAACCCTCACTACCATAGATGCCTGAAACTCCCTCTGAAAGGATATTATCCCATGCCCAACTGCTTTGACCTTAGATTTGTTTTCCAACTACACCTCTTGATCCACACCACTCTCTATAATCTCTTTAAAGTGCTCACACCAACTTGTCATATGGCTAGTGGCCCCACTATCTGTATACCAAACACTGGTAGATACTACACTCATGGAAATCACAACAATATCCATAGTCATCATTTTGTCTGAGTATGTTGCTAGGAAAACCTATAAATCTTTAATTAGCCCACACATTTCTATTCTATTTTAATCCATTGAACATATGTTGTGATAGGGCCTAGACACCCTTAAGTTCAGTGGCTCCATGTCTTTCTTCATCATGACATTGGATGAAGCCCCTGAATCTAGCATGTAGTTATGTAAAATGTGATCATTCACCATCAAAGAAACAAAGAACAGTTGATGATCTTCGTTCCCTAAATAACAATTCATATTCTTTAGTATAATTTCCGCAACTTCTGGTACATCATTAGGCAATTCTTCCCTTTGAGTAGCTTCAGTAGCACTTAGTAACTTTGCCCTCTGAGATGGTATCTTCAAAAGCTTTGACACTGGGATGGAAACCTTCGCATTATTCACCCAATCGCCCAAGTAAAACTTTGATTCTGAAGTAGGAGGAGAATTTTTTTTGTAATTGCTCTGATTTTGAATATCCCTTCTTTGATAAGTCATCCCTTTATGCTTTTCCATGGCAAGAATTTGTCCAGATGTAGGCTTTTCCCCAAAAATCTTAGTGACATTATCAAAATTTGCAATCATATTATCAACCCCACAAGCATTAGGCCAATGATAAATCTCTTGATTTCTTTCAATGGTCTTAACTTGATCTTCCATGGAGAACATATTGATTTGACCACTTGTTCCTGTTACCGCTCAAACTAGCAGGGTACCTAAAGGGGATCCCTAAAGGGAAAATGCTAGACCAAGGGAAACAAATGGAGACTTAGCCCACTGTCACCTCAGCTAAGGCTCCCTACTATTTACGGACTTTCATCGATGGGAGGAGACTCGGTATATTATGGAGTCACCAATGAAGGATAAATCAATGAGTGGATGTGGAGTGACCCAAATGATCCCTTTCCAAAAGAGTTTGAAGGATAGAGCTTGCTTGCTTTCTAAGCAAGGTACAATGTCTTCTAGGAGAAGGATGGGAGGATTTGAGGGTTAGGTTTAGGGAATATGACTTGTGAAAGAGTTTCCCAATCCCTAAAATCCTTATTGAAATTGGTATCCCAGATGGTTCTTGAAGAATTGTCTTTTCAAAGGAACGGGACCACACGGGACCAAGTGGACCCAGCCTAGGTTAGGAGGTAAGAGTTTAGCAACCAATGATGTTCTTAACCCAGACAAGGAGGGGGAAAGGATCAAAGAAAGAATATTCACTTAAAGGTGTTGAATTGATCCTATGAGGCACTAGCCTTGGGGATACTAGGGAAAAGTTTGATCTTGGAGCTAGGGCTTGGCTTTTCTCACAACTCCACCATCAAAATGGCTTCAAAATTGGAGGAGGCCTTGAGGAGACACTAACACGGGAGAGGCTAGGAGATCGAACTTTTTGAAGGGCTATTTTGTCGGGAAATGATACCCTAGGTGATCCAACTTGGCTAGACCTAGGAAAAGGTGAAAAGAGTTGATTTTAGGTGACCACCTCTTGGTAGATCAACGTCTTAGTCTTGGGAGAATGGAGCCTATGATATATATGAATGAGGACCTTTGGTTCTTAGTCAAGGAAGCCTCAAGACTACTTCGCTAGCCTTTTGGGTAAAAGAGAAGCAATCTTGTAGGTTTTATACTTCGATGTGCAAAAGGTGATGGCTTATCAACATGAATTCGTTGATATAATTATCCCTAGGAGATTTCATTCAAATTACATGGCCCATAGATTGAGAGATGCTATATAGAGACAAAATTCCACAATTTAAGCAGTAAATGCATGCCTTAAAAATAGCGAAAATCCCAATCCAATGTATATGACAAAGTAAAACAAGAATAGCATTAAAAGCATGTACTTACATGTAATAGAACATATCCAACCATCCACCATATGACAATAAAGAAGCTCCAAGATAAGATAAACCAAATCCACACATCAAAATTCATCCATAAAGTTCAAATTCATCCTCCAAGAAAAAGTGTGAATTCTCGAGAGAGATAGAAGAGATCCAATCCAAAGTGATGAAGAGAGAATGAGCTCATCTCACTTGTATGTATACACTAATGAGGAGTTTGAATTAGCCTCCTTGACCTACATAAGCCCCAAAAATAAAATAATCTATTAATATTCTAACTTTTGGTGACAAGTCCACCCAACTAGCTCACAAATGAAACAATATGCCTCTTAAGAGGTCAAATGATGAATAATACATGTCGTATAGCCCTCTAATAGGCCTGATGAGGTCCATGGGTGCCATAATGAAGAGTAGGACCCTCAAAAGTGATGGGCAAGGGATTGGCCCCTTGTTCTCCAAACAATAAACCTGTGGTGCTCCCAATGGTTGTGGGGGCACAATAATAACTTCATGGGTCTCCAAATGGGTCGAAGATGCTTGTAGATCGTCTGCAAGCGCTTTGATGATGGTGTAGGGGATGCCACGTCAACCTACAAGTCCTAGGTCAGGTTCCAAGCACATGGTACATCTGTGGGTACATCTGTGGGGTCGGCCAAGCAAAGGTGAACCAGATGCATCTTCCTCATCTAATGGGAGTATCTCGAGCATCTCTGACCATCCTTGGGGATCCATGGAGTGTTGTCTACTGCTATGGAGGCCCATGGCTCTCAAAACACACCCTACATGTGTCAATGTAGCCCTCTGAAGGATTAGGACCCCATATAGGAAGACCAAACCCAAGATGTAGACCATCAGCAGTCTTGCATAAGATCTAAAGCCTCCCCCAGCCTTCGAGTACAACAAGTCATTAGAGAAATCAAGTAAATGAGATTACCAAACATGGACCATAGGTGGGAAGTTCATAATGGTCTACTCTTCCATAATGGGCTTCGGGGTGTGCCAATGTCTCCTAAATCCAAATGCGGTTAAAAAAGTATCCTATTAGGTGGTTTCTACTTCTAAAGGGGATAATATGTTCAAGGTTCATCCTTCAAAAGGTGGTGGCATGTGAAAGATAGGTGAATGAAGTAGGGGATGAGAAGGGGCAGCCCTAGGCCACATGCTGGGTACAAGGGTAGCTAATAAAAAGGAAGCCCACACTTGGGTTTATAATGTATTTAAGGGAGCAATCGTGGTACATGAGGTGCTTTGGCTTTGATTTTTCCACCCTTCTTTAGATGTCTTTTGCCTTTTTATGATTTTCTTTGATTAACTGCTCAGGACTCAAGGGGTAAGAGCATAATACATAAGATATACCAGTGAATACCCCCTTTTAAGGTAGGGCGATTCATTGCCCACCAGGGGTTGGGACAATCATGGGTTCCTATATGATGAAGGAGGCTCATAGAACCTGTAGGAACCAGGGTGATGGCCATGATGATGGAGTAGAGCTCATGTATTAGTTTTTGCCCACATGCTAAATGTGTTTGTCCCGGCCATCTTTTGCATTTTGTGGTACATTTTCCTGTTGAATGTGGCCAAATATGTTTTTGTCTTTCTTTTTAGCTACATCAACCTCCAAGCATCATTCCAGGCTTGACCCAAGGTGTGGGCGAGGGGAAGGGGCAAGCTAACCCTATGTTTTAATGATCCTTCTTGAACTTATTGATAATGTTTATGATGTCTTTCTCTTCTTCTTCGTTATGTTGGTGTATTCTTCAAACAGTTATCAAAAGAAAATCAATAGTAGAACAAGTACACAGTATGTTGACTCCAAGCCAGGGCAAAACCTCTCCTCTTGAGAGTAAAACCCTTGAATCTCTTCTTATAGATGTTTAGTGAATGAATACCAACACCCTTGACAAAACTTTGACTAAATATTACCTCCAATTTGGTTGTCACTATCTCTTGCACTATTCGGTCTTCGTTTCACAATCACTGGTCTTTATAACACTGCACTCCTTACTGTTTCGGCCTCCTTATACCTTCGCCTTCTTCCCACAATTCACTACTCCTCGGCTAACCCACATCTTCACTTTAGCTTGAATGACATATTGTTTTACACAGTGTATTGAGTACTCCACTATACTGGCAATGATGGGGTTGTCTTATGCAAGAGAGGGTAGAACATTTGAGCTTCACCAAGAGACAAAGTGAACAGTCTTCACCATGAAATAGCTTATGTTTTGGGCTTCTTTGAGAGACAGACTTCACCGGGTCTGCATTATGAGCTTCACTAAGAGGAAGGTATGTCACTGTATTTCTTCTTTGTTGCTTCTTTAGAGATTGATCCGAAGTTCTACCTTTTTAATGCCACTTCATGCATTATATATATGGGTCAGCGTCAAACATTAGTTCGACATGTGAACCATAAGTTGGGCCAACATATCAAGGAGATCCTTGTCTTTATGAAGCCAACTTGCAAGGGATAGTGACACTTGTTTGGAGCATAGATCTGTCGACAACATGACTTTGACAATACTTATGTTAAGACACCAAATCCTAAAGACATCAAGAAAATGTCTTTGACCTATGGTAAGCATATCTTGCTCATGAAACCCATGATGCAAGAAATAATAATTGTTTCTTTTCTTTACATAATATTTACAAGTCATAACGAAAACAAAACCTAGTTACATTTTCTTCAACATGGAGGAATGTGGACCTAAGCGGGAGAAATGATGAATGGGGTAGTAATGCGTGGAAAGGGGGTAATATAAGCGGATAAGGGAGCGGGACCACGCAACCAAAATCAGGATTTCCCGTGAAATACCATCCCTAAAGCCAAATGGTCAGTAAAAGAGATCCTACGAGACTAAAATCTAAGGTTAATATCCAAAAGGGGTCTAGAGGAAAAGAGCACAAACCTAACCCATTCATTCCGCCGAATCCCCCCATTAATCCATGCCCAGATGTGTCCATGATAAGCAAACTACAATACTCAATTACCAAATAACAGGCATACCTTTAGGTTCGGGAGGCCCACCTTCAAACATACGATCATGGCAGATGAGCGAGGAACCACATGGTTGCCTCAAGTGTCGGAAAAATGGCACAGTGAGCTACCTAGTGGTTGCAAGGTGTTGTTGGTTGCTGGATGAGGACCATCTTGGAGAAAAAAAATCTCCTAGGGATATCACCCACAAAATGGTGGGTAACAATTCCAACATGTTCACCTCCCATCATGCCACTTTCCATGATTCTCCTTACAATGGGGCATGTGGCCTCTTCATGAAACTCGTCACATGGCCTACAATATGGGGGAACTTGATCTAACATGTTGGAGGATTCCAATGGATTGGGAGGCCTATAATCTTGTGAGGGGAGCTTATTATTTTGCCATTTATCATTGGGCCTATGTTGGAACTTTTGTATTTGTGATCTTTCCTATTAAAATCTGAAAGTTCTATGCAAAAACTTAAAAATTCTTTGCAAAAACTTGAAAGTTCTACGCAGAAAATTGAATGTACTTCGCAAAAAGTTGAATGTACTTTGCAGGAAATTGAATGTACTTTGCAAAAAACTAAATGTTTTATGCTGGGACTTGAAAGTACTTTACAGAAAACTAAATGTTCTATGTTGTTACAATTACTTAGAATGCAGATTTCTTCTTCAAAAATTTTCAGATCAGCGATTGTAGATAGAACATAAACTTAAGGATCATATGAAGACAGCGAAGCACAAATATGAGACACTAAGATTTAGGTCCAATGACCAGGGCAAAATCCCTCGAGGGGGAAAACCCAAATGATTTTTCTTCTATTAGATTTCTTCAATTGTTCAACAAAGTACATAGAGAGAGAGCATGAAAATGAATCAAATCATCAATGTCTGATCAACTTGCAGCTGAAATGCTCTTGCTCTTTGCTTGAAGATCTCCTCCTTCTCTTGCACACACTCAACACTTGCTCTCCTTTTTCACAATGAACATGCTATACTCAACTCTCACTTGCAATTGCTTAAATAGATGAGAAAGGAGAGGAGTCACAAAATGAATTCATGCCTTGAGCCAACAATAGGAGAATTCAATTCCATGAGGGACGAGCTATTTGAGGAAAAGTGTAACTCATCCCAAGAATAGAGAGAGAGGTACACTTGTCTTGAGGAGTTACAATTCGAATTAGGGAGAGAGAAAGTTACACATAGATATGAGAAAATATTGGTGAGAATTACAAATAAAATTGAGTGAGGGAGTTACAAGTTCGTTTAATGAGGAGGAGTTATATTTTTACCATACATCGAATTAGTGAGGGAGAGTTACTTTCTCTTGAGTGTGGAGTTACTATTTTATTCCAAGAGAGAGGTTCGATTTGTCGAGTAAGAGATTCTCAATTTAATTGACTTATTCCATGAGACTATTGATAATTTGTTTTTATTAATCCATTAAAGGTGAATGACTTTAGACTATTTTATCAATAATAGTATTGTAGTAATAATAATACTAGTAAGGATAAAATATTAATTATTGACTTGTAAAATCATGATTGATTTGATTTTAAAGTGGATTCCATATGTTGAGATCATCCTTGACCATTTGGACATGACTTTATATTTTTGGAAAGTCACTTCCAAATTGAGATGTGACTTACTATTTTTGGAAAGTCATATTAGAATTATCATAAATGAAATTTTATTATAGATGGTTCAAACAGAACTAAAAGATATGATTTCTTCTAGCAGAAATCCATCTCTGAGCTGCCAAATTTTAACATTTCCATGGTGACCAACCTATTTTGCATGGCATTCCTTTCTTTTGCATGATTCATCTCCATGCTCTTGATTAATTGGGTTAACTCCTTAATAAGATACTTGTCAACCTCCTTTGATCCATGGGACTTTGAAGGTCCTATGTTAAAACCCGGAATTTCTGACTTCCCATAATCCTTTCTAGCCTTTTCTATTTTTAAGGCTTCCATTTGAGTTGCAGCGAAATTTGCAAGCTCCATTCTTCTCATCTCATAGGATGTATCAACACCAAAAGCATCAATGTAATAGATCAAAAGAAACTTTTCAGGAGGTTTCATACTCAAGTTTGAGTCGAAAGCATGTTCTTCGTGTTTTTAGGTCATCTAGGTCTTTCTAGGATAAAGAATAAGTTTTGTCATGTATCATAGTCCCATTTGGACTCATTGTAATAAAGAAAAATATTTATTCTATCAAGAAAAAGCCACTTATAAGCCCAAGACCAAGTCGGCCCAAGGAGCAAATCAAGTCGACCTAAAGGGAGGGAATTCGACCCTCAAGAAAGGTTATATAAAGAAAAGGAGCTCGACTCATTTGGACACACAACAAGCAAGAGTTCGATCTGCAATAGCGAAGAAGAAGAAGAGTATCCGGAGGATGAAGAAGAGGAGCCGAAGTCGAAGTTTGAAGTCTATATTTTCTTGTATCGCTATTAGGGTTTGTGAAGTTGCTAGTGAAGCTGCCAGTTGCAGGAGCCGAAGTTGCAGGGCTCGAAGTTGTAGGGCCAAAGTTCTGTGAAGCAATTGCAGGGGCTGAAGTTGCAGTATCAAAGTTTTGAAATTTGTCTTGAAGGAGATCTCGTTGGGGGTTGACTTGGGGCTTGGATGGTTTGTTGGCTTTGGTCTTTGGATCTTGGAAGTCTCTTTGTAAGAAGATTCTATAAGAAGAGAAGCATTTATTTATGGGTTGTCCCCTTGGGGGAGTTTTGCCCTGGCTTGGAGCCTATATCCTGTGTACTTTGTCTCTTTGTGATCTTCATTGTTTTTGGTAATTGCTTGATGAACAAAATTAAATAAGTAATTAAAAGCCAACTAACATCACAAGTAATTATCAAGATAAGGAAAAGCATTTATAATCTACAAGTCTCCAGACTTTCCAACATGGTATCAGAGCTAAGGTGCAAGAAGGAGACTGAAGATCACATCTTAGTTGGCACTATGGCAAGGGTTATAAGGAAGGGTTTCAAGTTTCTTGGAAATTTGCTACATCTATCAAGGATTGTCTATTGAAGATCATCTCCAAGCTTGCAAAGGAAGCAGTAAAAGGAAGCAGTAGATGGAAGTTTGTTCTCCGCTTTATCTAGCACTTTCAGGGATGAGAATGTATGGGTTATCGACAGTGGTGCCTCCAAACATATGACGGGAGAATGCAGTCAACTTCAAACTCTATCTAAAGGAAATTCCTCTCATTCAATTGAACTTGGAGACAAGAAGAGCTATCCAGTGAAAGGGATTGGATCTACTTCGTTGGAACTCAAGTCTAGTGGAAGCATTCACCTCAACAACATTTTATATGTTCCAGATTTGAAGAAAAACTTACTTTCTATTTTGTGTCTAGAGGATAAGGGTGATAGAGTTGTTTTTGTTGATGGCAATGTTTTGGTTTGGGGTAAGGGCTCTAATACTGATGATGCTAGGGTGATTGGGATTCATGAGGGGACATTGTATAGACTCTATACACCTCTATCTCAAGCCCTAGTTCACTTAGAGGTGAGTCTTTCCGAACTATGGCATAGAAGGTATGGACACCTTCATTATATGATTTTTCCATCTCTAAGTCAAATGGTCAATGGCATCCCCGAATTGAAGGAAGGACATGAAGGGACCTATAAAGAATGTGCTCTAGGCAAGAACGTAAAGAAACCATTTGGAAGAAGAGACACTAGATCTAAGGAAGTGCTAGATCTCATACATTAAGATGCATGTGGACCTATGGCAGTTAAGTCTCTTGGTGGGCTACTATGGGATGGAATATCCATCAAACGGATGTCAAGACAGCTTTCTTGAATGGGACCATTGATGAGGAGGTTTACATTGAGCGGCCTCAAGGATTTGAAATAAATCAAAGGGAGACTCATGCCTGTAGGTTAAAGAAAGCTCTATATGGCTTAAAGGAAGCATCTAGAGCTTGGTATGCAAGAATGGATGCATACCTATTGAGACTTGGTTTTACAGTTTACCAAAACTACTGCAGACCCTAACCTATATATCAAGGTGGTCCAGGGTGAACCAATTATCATACCCCTATATGTGGATGATCTATTAGTCACAAGTCTAGAACATCAGATTCAGGAATGCAAGAAGTAGTTAGCTATTGAGTTCAATATGAAGGACCTTGGGATCATGCATTATTGCTCGGGACTAGAAGTATGGTTGAAGCCAGGGTAGATATATCTTGGTCAAGGTAAATATGTGATCAAGATACTTCAGAATTTTGGCATGATCGATAGCAAGCCTATGATAACTCCTATGATAACCAATGTAAAGAAGTTGGGGAGTTTGAAGTCTAGTCCAGTGGATCCTACTTGCTACATACAGTTGATTGGGTTCTTGATGTATCTACTAAATACAAGACTGGACATTTGTTTTGCAGTTAATGTCCTCAGTCAGTTTCAGATGGAGCCAAAACATGATCATTGGATTGCAGCCAAGCATATCCTAAGATACTTGTGTGGAATCATACATCACTGCCTGTGGTATACTAATAATAAAATCTAACTCATGGGATATAGATTCAGATTGGGGTGGCAGTGAGATAGACGGGCGAAGCACAACAGGCGGATGCTTCAGCCTAGGGTCTTCCATATGTGAATTACTTTGAAATGCAACAACTGGAAATATTCCTTCTAATTGATAAATTATTGTGCAGTGTGTTTCGTTTACAACAAATTATAAAATATTCACACTGCAATTTCTTCACCATAAAAATTCATTGCGGAAGCAAAAATAGGAACTAAGAAAAACACTGGCACACACACAAAATTATAACACTGTTACTTTTAGACAAAAGTCAACAGAAAAAACTAATGCGGGAAAATCGATGCAGCAGCTTAGGGTTTATTTTATTATGCAGCAGTGAATTCTGAGTACAATCTTTGGAAGCCCAACTGGCTATCCAATTAGCAAGATCTGATAGAAAATATTTGGAGAGAAGATTCTCTCCCTCCACAAGCAAACCCTAGCCTCTGAAAACTAGTCGTCCAACCTCTACATAGGCCCTTACGGCTTCTAATCGATCTGTGTGGTTGTGCTAGGAAAACCCGCATGATCTTGCAGTTGTACTAGGAAAACTCGCGTGACCGTAACTGCGACCCGTCAGGAAATTTAGTGCGACCCTTTCAGCTAATCTGGGTTAGTTGCAACGTAGAATACTTCAGTCACTCGCGTTTGCCTCTTCTAGATCTAGAAATCCTCCACTGCATCACTGTCTCTGCCCCTCTAACATTTTGCTACTCGATCTCTGACTTGATCACTCCTGTTGAATCACTTGCACTGTGTTAGTTTTTGTAGCATCGGTTGTGTTCTAACCACGAAATTTTGTGGAGAGGCTAAAATACATGTATTCTCCAAAACCCAGAAATCGTTTCTGGAAATTCCACCTAGAGACGACTTAATTAAAATAATTAATCTTTTTTTAATGGTCTTTAAGTCTAAACTTAGGAAAACTAATTAATTAAAGGGTATTAACTAAGTCATGGTGAGAATCTTCTAGAAGAAGGCATGGATCGAGTTCTAGTTAATCTTAGCCATCGATTATGTTTTAATCTTGGTCGTTGATGTCTCAACGAGAGATTATAAGAAGAAATTCGATGGGGGTTGTATTAGAATAATGTTATTTAGTGATTAATGTTGATTCTTAATTAGTTGTTTCTAGTTTTATCTTTTTAGCAGTTTCTTAGAAGAAACTGGTTGTTTCTATTTCCTAATAGAAACTTGATGTTTCTATTTTTGTAAATATCTCTGTATTACTTATTGAGCTTCATTTGCTCATGTAAATCAATTCAATTCATTCATTGATTATGGTATCAGAGCTAAGTTAGCTTTTCGAAATAATTTTTCAGTGTGTGAAAAATTCTGTGTTTCATTTCGAAACTGCTTTCTAGGGGTCTGCATCTGAGTGTTTGTTTTCACACTAGTTGACGTTGTTCAAACTTGAGAGCGATGCTCTGTTTTACCTGACGTTGTCGCTTGTTGAGTCGAGGACGGGCTCTGTTTGGGGTTTCACTATTACCTTGCTCGTTCCTTAGTTGTATTTGGACTCAAGTCGCTAGATTTATCAGCCGAGGAGATATTCGATAGCCTATCCTATCTCGAACGCGCTTCAAAGCTTCCGGTTGCTGCTGCTGCTGCCACAGAACGACTGCTAGTTTATGAAGCGGAAAGCATTTTTTTCTCCACGCTTCCTCCGCCCCGCGCCCGCGCTAGAGAACACATCGCTTGGTCGATTCTCGTGAACCGTCCAACTTGACGCAAGCATAGCACTGGGCCCGCTATTCGGGACATCCGGGCCTAACCGAGGGTCGTGAAAACGATCCCTTCGAAGCTCGTTTCTCTCCGCTCGAAGTCGGGAAAGCTGTGCGCTGGTGTTGTTTGAAGCCGAGTCCACAGTTGGAAGGGCCGTGTTCATTGATCGCTGTTAGGGTCTTTCATCGGGGCAGTATCACGTAAACACGTCCGACACTTCACACAGGCTCTACAGCGAGCTCCACGTGAATTTTTTTTCCGCACATCGATTTGGTTGGCGTCTCAGACACAGCAATCTCCACGCTTATCCATTCGACACACCTTCCATATTTCAGGAGAAGACTGTGTTCATTTGCAGAGGATAGTTCCAATTTATTGTCAGAACTTCGAATGAGACTATTTCGACTCGGTCTAGTTCTTCCGATACAGCTCTTTTGAGGGGTACGGGAATCAATCGTGGATTTTGTACAGTCTTCGTAGGTTTCTCCTGGCGGTTTGCATTCGAAACCCAGTGTCCGACTTTCTCCTAGCAGTTGTGCTATATGCCCTTAGTCACCAGGTTAAGCGAATTTGAACGAATAAGTTCGAAATTCGCCGAACTTCAAAAGAATACGAACTTATTCGTTCAAGTTCGTCGAATTTTATGGCGAACTCGAATTTAATAACGAACTCGAATTTAATGCCGAACAAAATCGATTAAGTTCGTTTTTGGTTCGAAGAAAATCGTTTTGGTTCGAATTTTTTTGTTGTTTTAAAAAAAATTCCAAATCAATTGCGGGCAGGATCGTTACCTCACAAAAAATCGACTGATCAAAGAGTTCCTTAGTGCATTCGTCAAAATGACCAGGTAAAAAACGGCATTTGCCGTTAATGTTCAGAAATACATACCGTGATGTGTTTACGACGGCATTGGCTCGATCAAAACCGGTAGTCTGATTCAAACGATTACCGTTTTAACAAAAATTAACTGCTCACGATGCGCAGTCTAACACGAGGAGAAAACCTTCAGAGTAACAGTCAAAGCGGAGAGACAGAGACGAACAACTTTGCAAACGCCGCCCTTGGATTTACAAAATTCGCCCAAATTCTCTCACGCTTCTCACACTCCCCTACCAGCACAAAGAGATTGGTGGACGTATGTACAAGAACGAGAATACGCTGCTCTTTTAAGCGTATATATGTATGGCAGTACGGTTGGTAGCAGGTAGGTTGCTCCAGTCAAATGGGAGTTGGGAAGCGGTGGAACGGTGGATACTGCGATTTTGTTTTTGTCCCCGATATCCAAGTGGCGTTTTCATTTGGACAAGTGTAGAATATTCTTTTCACCTGAACACAATATACTTGAAGCTAATAAGCACTGTTTTATTAAAATTTTGAAATATTACGAAGGTTTGTTGAGTTGAGTAATTATTAATTGTTGTTGTTGAATTTAGGCCAATTCATTATTGTCATTTAATGAAAATTAAGCTACTCAAAAGGGAGAGACCTTCACTTTTATCATTTGCTTTTCAATCCCGGGTATAATCTGTTTCTTTGTATTTATGAAAATGAGTTTTTAACGAAGAAAAAGTTGTTCTAAGTTATATTTTAGGATCAATATTGTTATTTTAAGATATTTTACGATCAAAAATTTTTTTAAATGTATTTTTTCATGTGAAGTCATAAGTTCAAGTCTAAAAAATGGTATAATTGAATGATATTTTAATGTTTATGAGACTAAAATTAGTTTATAAGACTAAAAAAATGGTTATTTAAACTATAAAGTAAAAATCAGTAACATCTAATTTAACTCCCAAGACATAATCACATCGTGTCATATCACCATAAACATCAACCTTCCCACCACACTTTTGTATACTTTAACAATTAAATCGTCAGATGGAGGTGGGTCTCTTGTGCCACAAACAAGATAATCACATACACTAATTTGATATTTGATTTGGCCATAATCTTAATATTTAATTATTATTATTATTAATTATATAATAAAAATGTTAAATTGTTAGAGGAAGATGAATTTCTTGATATATATATACATTTTTTTTCGAATTTCTATATGTCAAACTTTATCAACAAAATTTTAGTTGCCGAAATTTATTCGAATTTCAAGGTTGCCGAACTCGAACTCAAACACGAACCTGGTGACTTAGTATATGCCTTGAGGCAATAAAACCAGGAATTCCTGTATCGTTAGAAGTTGTTCGTTGTGCTGCAGCAGCAGTAAATACCTCCGCAACATTAACCACGACCATCCTTCGTGGCTCAATTTTTATCGACCAAGGTATTTTAAAAAAAATATATTTGTAGAAAACTTCTTCCGATTACAGATTTGATGTGGGTTTTGTGATATTTCAACTGGGTAGTCGTCAGAATTTTCTGGGTGCAATTAGCGCTTTAATGGCACCAATTATAACATCTGGAAACAGAGAATGTTGACCATTTTTGAATATAGGAGTCTTGATCAGCTCGTTCTGAACAAAGAGCTTCGTCTTGGTACAGTTGGCACCGATCAAGATAAGTTTGATGATCGAAATTGAGAGGTCGTTATGCTTCTCAAGCTCTTTGTGACTGATGATCAGCAACCGCAGATTCCTTCTGGCAAGACAACTGCCGAGATCTGGCAACATTTGAAGGAACTGCACGAGACGTCTGACAAGAGCAGAGCTTTCTTTCTCAAGAATCAGTTGTTCTCCATCATGATGGACGAACATATGTCTTTACAGGAACATCTTATCAAGATTAAAGACATTTGAGATCAGCTCGAAGCCATTGGTCGAACCATGGAGGAAGAAGATATGGTAGTCATCACTCTGAAAAGTCTACCAAAATCTTATGAGCACTTCATAGAAACACTCAACATTACCTCCACTAATGTTGATCTGAAGTTTCCGGAGTTATGCACCAAACTCACGCAGCAGGACTGTTGGAAACAACAGTTTGGTAGTGGTGCCTCATCAGCCTCCTCAGAAAATGCTTTTGTTGCCAAATATCAGTCCTCTCAGTGCCTTCAACAGAAAGGTTCTTCTCAGTTTTTTTATCCTACTAGGAAGAAAAATGTGCATTGTAATTACTATCACAAATTCGGCCACATGAAGAAAGATTGCCGACAGAGGATTGCTTATGAACAGAAGAAACAGGGAGGGCCCCATCAAATAGCGAATGTTGCAGAACATTCCAAGCAGACAGAATCTGCCTTTTACGCCTTTATGGCTAAAAGGCCTTCAGATCATGTCCCGTCTTCGGCCTGGTACATTGACTCTGGTGCATCACGCCATTTCTCTCAAAGGCATGACTGGTTTATTGACTTCTCACCTTTCAATGATTCAGTAGTATTCGGCGGAGGTGAAGAGTACACAGTGGTTGGCAAAGGTACAATTCAGATCCAGTCTAGTGGGCGCACACTCATTTTCCTGAATGTGTACTATGTTCTTGGTATGGAAATTAATCTGTTGTCTGTCAACCAGATTATGAGGAACTCTCCTCAACTTGATGTAGTGTTCAGTGCGCACAAGTGCTCCATTATCGACAGGGACACTAGTCTTACGGTTGTTGTTGGCCTAGAGGATCATGGTCTATACAGGCTTCTTGACACTGGAGATTCTCCAGAAGTAGCTCTAGCAGCTCGTGTTTCTCCCATCAGCACTCTATGGCGTCAGTGATATGGGCATCTAAACATGCAAAATCTCTCTCAGCTCTCTTGGGAGGTACTTGTGTCAGGGTTACCTGATATTCAAACTCAGCAATTGGGAGTATGCAGTGCCTGTCAAGCTGGCAAGCAACATCGGTCTTCATTCAAGGATGGAGAATCTTGGCGCGCATCTAAGGTACTCCAGTTAATTCATGCTGATACTTGTGGTCCTATGCATACATCTTCTATTACTGGTTGCAAATATTTTTTGCTTATTGTCGATGATTTCAGTTGAAAGATGTGGGTGTATTTTCTAAAATATATTATTTGATGTATTTAGTATCTTTCAGAAGTTTAAATCCTTAGTTGAAAAAGAGTCTGGTTGTAATATCATAACTCTTAGGACAGATAACAAGGGGGAATTTTGTTATTCTGCTTTCTCCAACTTCTGTGATACTCATGGCATCAAACGTTAGTTAACTACACCCTACACTCCTCAGCAGAACAATGTTGTCGAACGCCGCAACCATACGGTTGTTGAAATGGCTCGTTCCATGTTACAACACAAGAATGTTACGAACAAATTTTGGGCTAAAGCAGTATTTACTGTTGTCTATCTTCTTAACCGATCACCTACTCACGCTGTTAAGGGGAAGCAGGTTTGGTCTGGTCATAAGCCTAAGATCAGTCACCTCAAAGTATTTGGCTCAGTTTCATATCTTTCGATTCCAACTGCTAAGCGCTCTAAGTTGGATTGCAAAAGCCAGAAACTCATGATGACAGGGTACAGTGATCATCACAAGGCCTATAGGTTGATAGATATAGCCACTGGTCGTCTTAGCTTCAGTTGGGATGTAGTATTTGATGAAGACAGAGGATTCTTTCAGTCTCCTCCTTCTGAGCAGTGTTCTGAGGATCAGCCTCATAGTGTTCTTCTTCTGGTAGGTCTACCTGATGGGAGGGATGACGCAGCTTTAGTATTTGATGATACTCTACCAGAGCTTCCTCCAGAAAATAACCCTCCTCCTGCTGCTCCTATTGTTCCTGAGCCTTCTCCACCTCCTCTTGTTCCTCTACTCTCCGGCCTAAATGGTGGGCTAAAACCATTAGTGATCTCCGGGATAATGAGCTCCTTGAAGGTAGAACTTCTAGACATAAGAGCAAACAACAATCTACAGTAAATTTTGCTCTTATGGCTAACCTGCACAGTATTTTTGAGCCTCAAACCTATTCAGAGGCTAAGGGTACACCTGAGTGGGAACAGGCTATGGAAGCTAAATTCCAAAGTCTTCAGAAGAATCACACTTGAACCCTTTCTGATCTTCCTGCAGGGAAAAAGCCCATTAGCTGCAAATGGGTGTATAAAGTGAAAGACAAAGCAAACAGAATCCTAGACAAGTATAAAGCTCGCCTTGTTGCTCGAGGGTTCTCACAAAAGGAAGGCATTGACTACGAGGAGACCTTGGCTCCTACAACCAAGATGAGTACCATACAGTGTGTCCTTGCCTTAGCAGCTCAGTTCAATTGGAAAGTCCATCAGATGGATGTAAAGAATGCTTTTCGGAATGGTGACTTACAGGAAGAAGTCTACATGACACAGCGTCCAGGGTTCAAGGTTGTCGGTCAAGAACAGAAAGTCTGTAGATTAGTCAAAGCACTCTATGGTCTAAAACAAGCTCCTCGGGCTTGGTACATGAAAATTGATCAGTACCTCACAGATCATGGTTTTCAGCGGAGTCCATCTGATGCAAACCTGTATATCAAGCATACTAGTGATGATATTATGTTTGTGGTTATGTATGTGGATGACCTTATCATTACTAGCAGCTCAACACATTTGATCCATGGGATCAAACAGGATTTGTGCAGCACTTTTGATATGACAGATTTAGGACTTCTTCATTACTATTTGGGGGTTGAAGTCTGGCAGACTGAGAACAACATCTTTCTCTCTTAGTCCAAATATGCCAGAAATCTTGTGGACAGATTCCGAATGCAAGATTGCAAACCTGCCACAACTCCTATGGAACCAGGGCTCAAACTTTCAGCTCAGTCATCCTCACCCCTTATGGATGAAACTTTATTTAGGCAATTAGTGGGCAACCTCATCTACCTTACCGCCACTAGACCTGACATCAATTTTGCAGTGAGCTACATTTCCCGCTTCATGTCATCTCCTAAGGCTGATCATTGGATGGCAGCGAAGGGTGTGCTACATTATGTGCGTGGCACTCCTGATTATGGACTTCTGTATACTCGAAGATCCGATCCTATACTCAGTGGTTACACAGATTTTGACTGGGCCAGTTTGGTTGACGACTGTAAATCTACAGCTGGGTATGTGTTTAGTCTAGGATCTGGTGCTGTCACCTGGATTAGTAAGAAGCAGCAGGCAGGGGCTCTTTCCTCAACAGAAGCAGAGTATCGGGGAGTAGTTAAGGCATCTTGTGAGGCAGTTTGGGTTCGACATATGCTTGCGGATATGCATGTTTTCCAGACAGGTCCTACTCCCTTGTTCTGTGATAATCAGGGAGTGCTCAAACTTGCCAAGAATCTAGTCTTTCATGAATGAAGAAAGCATGTAGAAACCCATTGTCACTACATTCGCCAGCTTGTTGAAGATGGATCCATTCAGTTGCGATATGTTCCCACAACGGAGCAGCCGGCCGACATCTTCACTAAGCCTCTTTGTCCTAATAAGTTTGTAAAATTCAGAGGGTCTATCGGTATTGTAAATAGATTGAGCATTAAGGGAGGGTATTAGAATAATGTTATTTAGTGATTAATGCTCATTCTTAATTAGTTGTTTCTACTTTTATCTTTTTAGCAGTTTCTTAGAAGAAACTGGTTGTTTCTATTTCCTAATAGAAACTTGATGTTTCTATTTCTGTAATATCTCTGTATTACTTATTGAGCTTCATTTGCTCATGTAAATCAATTCAATTCATTCATTGATTAGGTTGGAGTACACACTTGTGCAGTTCAATATTGCTGGGAAATTGATTTCCAGAGTAGCAGTTGTGTGTTGCCGGAAGTGATTCAGTGAAGTCGAAGCAGTGAGAGAGGGGCAGGGATAGTAAGGTCATGAGGAAGTTTCTCCAGTCCGGTGAGTGCATAGCGGAGAGGCAGTGAGTGCCATAGAGAGGCAGTGCAGAGCTTCGGAGGGAGATTCGTATTTTACTGAGGAGAAGTTGAAATTCAGAGCCAGAAGTTGAAGTAGGAGCCTGGAGGCCAAGAGGATCGATTTTCCAGATAGCAATTGATCATTTAGTGAGAGAGACGTCGTTCGAAGCTGGGTGATGCATATCTGTGTAGGCCGACACAGAGGCAACAAGAGGCAATTCATCTTGAGCCAAGCTTAGTGTCGGATCATCGATGGGAGTGATATTTTTCTCACTAGATCTCCTGTCAGTTATTTCTCTGTATGGAAAGCTAGATTTGAGCTTCCATAGATTTGTACTCAGATTTACTACTGCATAATAAATAAAACCCTTAGTTGTTGCACCGATTTTCCCAAGTTGGGTTTTTTCAGGGACATTGGTCCAAAAATAACAGTGTTATTTATGTATGTGTGCTTCTATTCTTCCAGGATTATTTTTCTTCCACAATATTGTATTTGTGAAGGTTGCAGTGTATTAGTTTCGATATTTACTGTAAAATGCAGTAAATAATTTATTCAAATTATTTAACAAATAGAAGAAACTTAATCAGTTGTTGCAGTAGGATTCGAGGTTTCCGAATTTTCACATGGTATCAGAGGACAGATCGTAAGTCAGAGAGCTTAGTAATAGAAGGGAGGAGGACTTTCGAATCTCTGCAGAGGCAGCACTTCAAAACCCTCAAGAGGCAGCGTAGTCCTTGGGCCAGGAGGGTCAGTTTCTAAGGAAAATTTATTTCTCTAAGAGAGTCAACAAAGAATACATTTTCCATATCAGAGGTTACCAGAGGCAAAGGGAGACGCAGTATTTTTCCTTGCAGAGCAGATCTTCAACTGGGACACAGTTATTTGGCAGCAATTTGCTAGTGCAAAATAGCGTTAGCAGGAAGGAAGAGCACAACGCACTGAAAGAATTCTTTCCTCAGGGGACTTCTAGCCCAGAAGTTCGAATTTTCCTAGCAGAGCAGCAGTAGTTGTGAGCAGATTTGCCCACTCCAGCAGGGAGTGCATAGAACCAGTCAACAGTTGCGCAGAGGAATTCAACATTTTTGCAAAGATGGCATCAATAGGGCTGAGAGATCAGGATCGGTTGGACGGAGCCTCCAACTACGTGATCTGGAAGGCAAGAATTTCCTGTCTTCTAGATGAGTACGATCTCAAAGCTTATATCAATGGCATGGTAGTTATACCCGCAGATGCAGATCCGCTTAAGGCCTACAAGAAGGAGATGGTGAAGGTAAAGAGGTTGATTCTCGATGGGGTTTGAGATCATGTGATGTCTCACATAGTTGGCAAAGGTACTGCCTAGCAGATGTGGGAAGCACTTGCTACGCTATACACAGGTTCTTCCGAGATGAGGAAGATGTATCTTGAGGAGAAGTTGAGATGCACAAGGATGTAGAAAGGGGAGCACATAGACCAATTCCTTACTAAGCTTCAGGATATCCGAGATCAACTATCTGCAGTAGGGTCAGTGCCTCAACCTACTGAGTTGGTGCGGCGTTCTCTAAACAATATTTCCGAAGAGTGGCAGGTCTTCGTCCAAAGTATTCTAGGCAAAGAAAAGTTGCCAAACTGGGATCGTATGTGGGTTGATCTGCAAAAGCAGGAGATGAGGCAAGATTTGGTGAAGACCACCATCACTAGCAGCAACAGCAGTGGGACGAAGCAAGTAAAGGAAAAGGAAGATGTGGCCCTCGCATCAAAGGGGCAGTAGAAGCGGCGCAGGTGGAAGAAGGACATTTCCAAAGTGAAATGCTTCAGATGTGGTGAGCTTGGCCACTACAGCGCTCAATGTCCTCTCAAAAAGAAGGACAAGGAGGAGAAGCAGGATCAGTAGGTTGCATCTACAAAGATTGACAAGTTGTCCTCTAGATTGGAGGAAGAGTTTGCCATGATCACTGAGATACCTCCAAGAGTGAGGTGGGGTGATTTGGTTTTGTAGCCCCAAAGAGCTACAAGATGGACAAGATTCTTGAGGAGGTCCACCTCATGAATCAATACCTTACTACGGGAGCCCAAAACATGCAGTAGCAAGATGGATCAGTGGCAGTTGGTGCTGTCAGGAGCCAGAGTGACAGATGCAATAGCTAGTAGCACGTCAAATACTGGGCAACGTGAAGCAGAGTTGGCAGCAGTGCAGTTGGCACAGAGCAGAGTCAGCAGCAGCGCATAGGCTTCAATGACAACGCAGAGGCTTCAGTGACAGCGCAGAGTCTAGCAGCAGTCAGAACTCAGGTGACAGATGCATCATACTAACCACAATTCGTTCAATAATTTTGGATGCTTTTCTGTTGCAGTTGTTGCAGTTGCAACAGCAGCAAATGGAGAGGGAGTTGCAGTGCAGATGCAATGTTGCCAGCAATTCAGCAGGGCCAGCAGCAGCACGGATGCAGCGTTTATCAGAGTTGCGTAGTAGTTGGTGGGCAGCAGCTGTCGGACATCAGCAGCGTAACATGAGGTGGTGCAGAGATGGGATGTTGCTTCAGTGGGTTGTAGCGCTAGAACACTTTCCTCTCTAAGAGGGAGTGTTAGTTTTTGTAGCATCGGTTGTGTTCTAGCCATGAAATTTGGTGGAGAGGCTAGAATACATGTATTCTCCAAAACCCAGAAATCATTTCTGGAAATTCCACCTAGAGACGACTTAATTAAAATAATTAATCTTTTTTTAATGGTACCCGTTGTCGCACAGATTGTCACAACAACACTCAGACCGGGGGCTATCACCCTGATCCCCGATCTCTCCATTTAAGCCGTCTCCCGAGGCTAAGGGGGTAGACCAAAGGAAGACCAACTGTGGACCAGTTGGGTTGGGAGACACAGCAAGGAAATCTAGCACTTGATTGATTTTAGAAATTAATAGACCAGTACCTTATGGAGTTAATGATTAAATGATTATTTATCAAATGTTACAGAAATATGAACTCATTAACAATCGTTTATCATCAAATAACTCAAACAAAGATTAACTTTTACCAAATGCGAAGTAATCGATAAATGCTCAATGCCTTAACAATATTCCAGCAATTAAAATTTAAAAAGATCAAATGCTTTAACACGCAAATTGTAAATGCTAACCAGTTATTACTTTCATATAGCTAATTTCCAAATGAGCATTTGAGCACATTTAACCACATAAAAATGATAAATATTAATCCCACATCAAAATCTTAGCCTTAGCGGAAAAGATACATCAAAATCGCAAATATGACAAATCCTTGACCCAAGACTGAATCTGACAAAATATTTCCAATTTTTTTATTGTATTTTTATATTCTCAAATAAAACAAAACTGAACTAAGCAAAAAACTAAAGTCTAAATAAATGAAACCTAAATCTATATAAAAATCTAAACTATAGAACAAAATAAAAAGGCCTAAAGAATATTTTTCATGCTTTTTGGGATTTTTATATCTTTTTATATTTTTTAAATATTATTAAAGTCAAAATTCAAACAAAAACCAAATAAATCTACAATCTAAATAAAACTAAAATCTAATCTAAATTAAAAGAAAACTTTTTATGCCTTTTATGAATTTTTTTTAATGAGATTTTTTATATTTTTAAAATCAAACTTCAAAAATTAAATTAAATCTAAATCTAAATCTAAAACTAAAACTAAAACTAAGATTTAATAAGTCTAAACAAAAAAAAAAGGAACTGACATCTAATATATACAACAAAATGAAAATCGAATTCTTTTAAATTTTATTTTTATTTTCTGAAGTTCTAAATTCAAAATTTAAATAAACAAAACTAAAAGGAAATAGATCTAAAACTAAAACAAAAAATACAATTCTAACCAAATGAAACTGAAAAAAATATACGTTACCCTAACTTATATGCATAAACCATAAGATCAAAACACAACGCATAGAAAAATCGAAATTTTTATTTTTTTTCTTGTTTTGCGTGACTGGTGTGTGCAGGTCCTGAGGATTTCGACAGTGCTCTGGGAGGATGAAGAGATGCGTGGGGAACGCGGAGAGGTTTTTACAGGACAAGCAGCGTTGGAGAATGCTGGAGCAGATCGAGGAGGATTCGGGGGAAATGGATGCGATGGAGCCAAGGAAGAGACTGCGTGGAAGGGTGAACGAATTTGCTGCGTGAGGGGTCAATGAAGCTCGGACCAGGTAGCACGCAGGAAGGAAAGTGTGATTGATGGCAGAAAGGCAGAGATGCAGGTCGAGTGAGGGAGGGTTTTGCAGCGTTTTGGAGAAATAAATCTGCAAAGGAATGAAGTTGCGTGAGGGCTAGCAATGAGGGGAGCGAATAGTATGATGGCAGCGTGCAGCAAGGCTTTGAAATGATGCAGGATGAGGAGCTGCATATAAGGAGAAAAGGGCAACGAATATGGATATGCGGGCAGCAGAATGGAGGGTGTAAAGCTAGCGTGGGGATGACGTCGGTTTTCAAAGGCTGCTATGGCAGCAAATGAATCACTAAATCTACGTGGAAAAGCAAAGGGATGTGTGGAGGAGGTAGCGAGGGAGAAGGTTGCGTGAAACTGCTTGAAAGGAGCAGCGATGAAATGCGACGGAAAGGATAGCAGAATGGAGGCTGCGTGGAGGGTTGGAAGGGCTTGCGGCAGCACGCAAGGAGGACTATGTGTAATGAATGGTAGCAGTCGAGGAGCAAGGATGGAGCCACGATGGGAAATGGAATTGCATGGAGAGGAAAAGTAGAGCTGAAGGGAGCAGCAATGACTGCAGCCTCTAAAAAAAAAATTTAAAATTTTTTGCAGCAGTAAAACCCAGGCGGCAGTGAAAATTGAAAACGCAGGTAGCAGACCCGTAGTCCAGAAAATTGATTAAACTTTTAAACCCTTCCTGCTTCAGATTGCATAATGGAAACCCTGATTGCCTGATGGAAAACCTAATGGCAAAAACAGAGCACCAAGAAGTAAAATGTGCAAGAAACAAAACTGAAAACCCTAAAACCAGCTAAAAATTTACAATATTCATAGTTTAAAGGCTCTAAATAGCCAGATTTGTCAATATGCCACAAAAGTATTTTCAGAATTTTAAATTTAATGTAAGGTGCTTCAGAAAACCCTTCATGCATTCATAAAAATAAAAAACAAAAAAAAATTCAAATGATAAGCCCGGGATCAAAACTGGCTGGGCTCTTTCAAAAAACGCAATCCGGGAGTTAGCTGGTTCAGCCGAGAACTTCCCCTAACGCCCGGTAAACTCAAAACTAAGATTTCCTGCACAGCTTAAAATCAACCACTGACATTGAAGGAGAAAACAATAGGGAAATCCAGATCAAATGGAGATACCTGCCATTATGTTTCAGAATCTAAACTATCATTCAAACCCCAAAGATCAGACAAGATACCTATGCCTGAATCAATCTTCATCAAGCTATCATCAATGGCTAAAAATAAAATTATGCAGAAAAATAAAACATCTTACAGCATTTCCAAAAGAGTAACACCAGCAAGATTTTCAACCCCAAAGTCTTTCTTTATTGCACAAAAAATGACTACAAGAGAGCTTTCTTTAGCACCGGACTCGCAGGTCCAATCTGATCTCAAATGACCCCTAACACCCTATTTAAAGGAAAATTTCCCAACGGCTAGTTCGAGTGATCCATGTCAAACTAATCTCGACTGTCGATGAGGATCAAAATCCCTTTTAATCTCATCCGTCGAAATTTTAAATGCATTTTAATATATTAAAAATTTAAATTTTGCATTTATTTTCTCAAAAATTTTGACTTATTATTATTTTATTATTTTATTTTATTTTTCAATTTTTATTTATTATTATTATTATTTTTATTTTTATTTATTTATTTACTTATTTATTTATTTTTATTTTATTTTATTTTATTTTTTTATTTTTCAGTTATTTTTTAATTTTAATTTTTTATATCTTTTATTTTTTATTGTTTTTTTATTTTTTATTTTTGGATCCTCAAACTTAGCCCTTTGGAAAAATCACCTAGGACCTAGGACTTAGGACTTATGAGGGGATTAAAACATTTTCTAACCCTCAAGACACTTTACATCATGACTTTTACAATTTTACATCTCAAGGGGGAAAACCCATTTGACATAGACCCTCATAGACCACCCAATTCTATGACACAACTATAATCTAGCAGATCAAGCAAATTGTAATAACCTAACTAAATAGCTAGAGTTACTTCCAAATTACTTTTACATAGACTCTAAGCACACTAGTATTCCCCTAAGATTCTAATGACAAAATTCATTCCGGCTTGGGGTTAGGCTGAAGGAAAACTCTGCCGATCATGGATCGATGAGACAAAAAACCTTCCGGAATGTAGATCATCACTAGAAAATTAGGGTTGCCTAGGCAGTTTACATACATGACTCAGATCTGCTAAGATTATTTACAATTTACACATGCAGACTGGGTTTACAACATAACATAATCGGGCATATGATGACAATCGAATGGCACGGACATATCGATCAAGCACTATCCCTTTTGCGCAAAAGGGGGTGTACTGCTATGGGTAGTTGACACGTAGTGATCAACAATACCTAATTCTAAACTTAGGAACTGATTAATTAAAGGGTATTAATTAAGTCATGGTGAGAATCATCTAGAAGAAGAAATGGATCGAGTTCTAGTTAATCTTAGCCATCGATTATGTTTTAATCTTGGTCGTTGATGTCCTAACAAGAGATTATAAGAAGAAATTCGATGAGGGTTGGAGAACACACTTGTGCAGTTCGATTTTTCTAGGAAATCGATTTCCAGAGTAGCAGCTGTGTCTTGTCGGTAGTGATTCAGTGAAGTCAAAGCAGTGAGAGGGGCAGGGATAGTAAGGCCAGAAGGAAGTTTCTCCAGTCTGGTGGGTGCATAGCAGAGAGGCAGCGCAGAGCTTCAGAGAGAGATCTGTATTTTGCTAAGGAGAAGTCGAAATTCAGAGCCAGACGCTGGAGTGGGAGCCCAGAGGCCAGGAGGATCGACTTTCCAGATAGCAGCTGATCAGTTAGCAAGAGAGACATTGGTCCAAGCTGGGTAACGCAGATCTGCGTGGCTAACGCAGAGGCAGCGTAGAGACAGCAAGAGGCAACTCATCTTGAGCCAAGGTTAGTGTTGGATCACCGGTGTGAGTGAGATTTTTCTCACTAAATCTCTTGTTAGTTATTTCTCTGTATGGAAAGCTAGATTTGAGCTTCCATAGATTTGTACTCAAATTCACTACTACATAATAATTAAAACCCTCAGTTGTTGCACTGTTTCCCAAGTTGGATTTTTCTGGGGACATTGGTCCAAAAAATAACAATGTTATTTGCGTTTGTGTGCATCTATTCTTCCAAGGTTATTTTTTTCCATAGTATTGTATTTGTGAAGGCTGCAGAGTATTAGTTTCGATATTTACTGTAGAATGCAGTAAATAATTTGTTCAAGTTATTTAACAAATAGAAGAAACTTAATCAGTTGTTGCAGTAGGATTCGGGGTTTCCGAATTTTCACACACTGGAGAATCAATCTGTCTAGATCACTAAGCATCTGCAACTGGTCTCACACTCTCAAATGCTTCTCACCTTCAAGTGTTCTCCAAAGTGTGTCCTCCATCTACCCATTGACTTCTTCTTATAATCTCCAGTTGAGACTTCAACGGCCATAATTAAAACTTAATCAATGGTTGAGATTATCTCTATGTCAATTCGTGTGAGCTTCTAGATAATTCATGCCTTTCTCAATTGATTTCTATTAATTAACCCCTTTTTTCTAAGTTAGACTTAGGAAATTTTTAATTGTGGTCAATTAATTTAATTAAGCAATCTCTAGGTGTAATTTCCAAAAACGATTTATGGGTTTTGGAGAACTTAGGTATTTTAGCCTCTCCATCAAGTCTCGAGACAAAAACACCATCGATGCTACAAAAACTAATACTCCCTCATAGCAAGGAAGGTGTTCTAGTGTTGAACTGCTACAACACCATGTCTCTACATCATTCTCTATATGTTGCTGATGTCTAGCCACTGTGAATGCTTGCCACTGCCCACCAACTACTGTGCAACTCTGATGTTGCATCTGTGTTGTTGCTGACACTGTTATGCCTCCTTTGGAAATCTCATATAGTCATCCCTTCAAAGCTACAAAATCTGTGAAACTCAAAACAGGAGAAAGTAAACATGGAAGCTCCCTCTCTTCCTTGTTCAGTTGCTAGCACTGTTATGCGCACTCCTTTCTGGAGTGAGAAAATCTGGCTGGTGCTACAGCCATCTGCAATTGGAAGTTTGGATTTTTGAAGCTAGAAACCCTCTAAGAGAAACTCCCATCTATGTGTGCACTTTCTCTTCCACCCGGCATTGAATATGCTCTAGCCAACTACTATGAATCCTATATGCTCGAACCAAGAGTCTGCTTTGCAAAAACCTGAGCTACGACTCCCTCTGCCTTGCAGTTATCTTTTCTGTACTTGTTCAGTCTGTGTGGTTGTACAGAGAAATCTCATGCAGCTCTCGCGGCTGTCTAGAAATGACCCGCACGGCCCTCGAAAAATTCGTACTGTGACTCCCTTTGAGCCACGAATTTTCCTCTTCGCTTTTGAGCTTCTAATCCGTTAAATATGCTCTAATGCCATGTGAAAATTCCTTTGAAATACAGCAACTGGAAATATTCCTTCAAACTGATAAATTAATTATGCAGTTTATTTTGTTTACAGCGAAATAATGAAATATTCATACTGCAGTTTATTCGCCATAAAAATTAACTATGGAAGCAAAAATAAGAACTGAGAAAATACTGTCGCACACAAAATTATAACACTGTGATTTTTGGATTAATGTTCTTAGAAAAACCTAATGTGGGAAAACCAGTGCAATAGTTGAGGGTTTATTTTTTTATGAAACAGTGAATTTTGAGTACAATCTTTGGAAGCCTAGTTGGCTATCCAATCAGAAAGATGTGACAGAAAAATATTTGGAGAGAAGGTTCTCTCCCTCCATAAGCAAACCCCAACCTTTGAAAACTGGTCATCCAACCTCTGAGCAGACCTTGTGGCTCTGATCAATCTGCGCGATTATGCTGGAAAAACTTGTGTAATCCTCGCGGCTATACTAAGAAAACCCGCGCGACGGAAACTGCAACCCGTCAGGAAATTCTGCGCAACCTTTGCGTTGAAGAAAGTGTAACTAGGTTAGATCTTCATAAATGTACTTTTGATATTTGTATTTATTCAAGAAAAGAAATATTATTTTTGTTATATTTATCAATGAGTTTCTTACTCATTGAAGTAGGTCAAACACATATTTACGTGATTCTAGGAAGTCAAAGAGTTAATGTATTTTTGAACACCCTAAAGAGCATGTTACACTATGTATAAACTTGTATAAGAGTCAAAGGAAATATCTCCAAGAAAAGTCAAGTCCTCTTCATGCAATGACATCCTCCTAGCAGCAAAAATGATGAAGAAACACCAAGTCGGCCTCAAGTCTACCTAAAGGAGGGACAGTGCTCTATATATAGAGGATTTCCACTCCCTCATAACAACCAATACTCACCTCTGAAATCAACGAGCAAGAGAAGTCAAGGAAAAGTCAAGAAGGACGAAGTTTAAGGGGTCTCCAAGTGCAGCAAAGAAAGAAGGAAGAAAAGTGAAGTTTTGGGATTGTTTCTAGGGCAAAGTACAGTCACACGTGCGAGAAAAAGGAGGGCAGTCTGTGGTTATATCAGCAGCAAAATCACAATCATATATTCATCTTGGTTTGGGCTTAAAACTTAGGCCTACAAGGCCTCCCACTAGAGTGAAGAAGAGACTCTCTCATACGAAGGAGAAAGGAACCAAATACACTACTAAACCTCCCACACGTGCGAGAATTTAGGGCTGCAAAATTGTCATATCAAGTCTGTACCTACACATTGAAGAAGGAGCTCGGTTGGTCAAGAAGAAGGAAGAAATCATCATTAGTGAAGGGATTCACTAGAGACCAAGGATAAGTGTCTCTTCTAGGGCAAGTACAACAAGGACTACCAACAATTGTAAGAAGAGAAAAGTGTCGGAAGAAGGAGAATGAAGTGCTGGAAGAAGGAGGACTAAGTGTCGGGGAACAAAGTGCAGGAAGGAGGAAGGACTTGACTTGTGCTTGGAGGATTTTCTAGTCAAGGGTCTAGGGTTTGGCATTGATCAATAAGAAGCTTCAATAAGAGAAATTTATGAAAGTTTTCCTCTTGAAGAGAGAGAGGTTTTGGCCCTGGCAAAGAGCCAATATCTTGTGTTCTTGTTTCTTATGTTTTGGTAGCAGTTTAATGAAGTAAACACATACACTAATGATAAGAAGAAGAACAAGCTAAGATAAATTGGAAAAGTGCTTCACAAACTGTTATCAAGTTTAGAAGAATCCTATTATACATAACTTCCCTTGATTCT
Organism: Pinus tabuliformis; assembly: GCA_031772625.1. Taxonomy (NCBI): domain Eukaryota; kingdom Viridiplantae; phylum Streptophyta; class Pinopsida; order Pinales; family Pinaceae; genus Pinus; species Pinus tabuliformis. The sequence goes on along the minus strand of CM062817.1, from coordinate 1,787,973,885 downwards.
TCAACATGGTTTCAGAGCTTAGGTGACACATCAAGAAAAGGGCATCTCAAGAACACTCATCAAGGAAGGACATCTACAAAAGATGAAGCATCAAGCCAAGAAGTCTCAATCTCATCGAGGACAAGAAAGGACTACAAGAAAACTACAAAGCAAAAGGAGAAGCCTTTTGTATAAAGGCACCTACAAGAAGAGCAAATCAAGGAAGGACCTACATCAAGCCACACCATCTTCAAAAGGAAAAGCACTACAAGCCAAGTCATCAAGCAATCAATCAAGTCCATTTGAAGAAAGCAACTTGAAGAACATCAAGATCCAAGGAAGGCAAGCCATCAAGTCTTCAAGAAGAAAGCAAGTCCACTACATCTCAAACTCTATCAAGTAAGTATATGTCCCCTTCTGATTATACATCAATATCTTTTTGCAAGGAAAGCAATAAATTGGTTGGGGCCACTAACTTCCTTGCATGGAAGAAGAGGACTAATTTACTTCTCAAGGAGAATGAACTTCTAGAACACATCAAAGGGAATATCACTATCCCTGCTAAGGAACAAACTCAAGCCTTAGCCAAGTACAATAAGGATGAGACAAGAGCTCAAAGGATTCTAATAGAATCCATCAAAGACTCTCTCATTCCTTATGTCTCCAAACTTGAAACATCAAAAGAAATCTATGACAAGCTAATAGAGCTATTCTCGGTAAGCACAGTTGGAGAAGTGATATCTCTTCGAAATGATTTGTATAAGATGAAGATATCAAAGGAAGGAATAGCTCCATATTTCATGAAGATCTCTGAGATGAGGGATCAACTTCAAGAGCTGGGAGAAGTCATGTCTGACAAAGAAATGACAACCGTAGTACTCAATGCTCTACCTGAGGATTGGGGCAACTTCACATCAAGCATATATGCCAAGAAGGAAGCTACCCCACTAAGTGAATTATGGTCTCTATGCAAGATAGAGGAAACTAGACTCAAAGCAAAAGAGGATGTGGGATCAAAGGAGCAAGCATTTGCAACCATGGCCAAGAAAAAGGGAAAATTTGGCAAATTTGGTCCACGAAGAACAAACAATAGAGATATGTCCAAAATCCAATGCTTTGGATGCCAAGAATATGGACACTACAAAAGGAATTGTCCAAAACTTAAGAAGGACAACAACAACAAAAGAAAAAGGGAAGAAGCTCACATGACTCAAGAGGTGAAAGAAGAAGACAAGAAGCAAAAGAAGGAAGATCCTCCGGATCTCTACTATGACTAAGTCTACTTCTTTACTTAAAGTCTTCTTTCAAAGTTTTGAGTAGTATAGGAGCATGTAGGAATAGAATAAAAAATGCATGGCTAGAAACATCTTCTAGAATCTAGAAGCATGATGTACATAGAGTTCAAAATACTCATGTAGAAGGAGCATTTAGAAATAGAACAAAATGCATGGTTAGAAATATCTTCTAGAATATAGGAGCATAGTGTACATATAGCTCAAGATATTCATATAGAAGGAGCATACCTATTATAAGACCTCATCCATGATAAAAGAATAAGTGATCATGATTGTAAATCCTAGAAGGCCACCATCATCAAAAGAAAGAGACATTTGCAAGATGAGGATCTACAAGATCCTATGACAAGAATCTTCAAAAGAAGGTTCATAAATAAGAGCAGATGTGTCAACAAGAATTCCATTCATGGAATACAAGGAAGAATGATGTGCAGGCAAGAATGGATGAAGCAAAGAAGGGCTACATCAATCAAGAAGGACCATCAAATGAAGTCAAGATGATCAAAGCAGAATCAAGATGAGGTATGTATGCACTAAAAGGTAAAGTCATGTCATCTTATATATTATTAAAGTCATGGGAATAGATCTAAGACATGATCAAGTACAAAAAGATCTCTTTCACCGAAGACATATGTTATGAAACCAGCTCAAGAAAAGATAGAAAAGAAAGATCAACGCCTTAGAATTCAGCCTCTTCGAGGGGGCAACCTCCTTTACATTACATAAATGAACAATTCCTGGATGATACAAATGACAAAACCTCCTTTCTATATATAGGAGTCTAAGGAGTCACAATATAATCCAGCCGACCTAACAATAATAATATAAAGCCACAAAAATAACAATAGAGGGATTCTATGGGGCACAGAAATAACAATATGGGGGTAATAGGGGCACAACAATATAAATAAGGGGTATAACTACAATAGTAATTGGGTAATCACTAGTATTATAGGGACCCCACATGCCCCTCTCCTTCAAAAAAGTGTTGTCCTCAACGCTTGAGCAGTTCTGGATACTTCTGCATAAAATTCTCATCCTCCCATGTGGAATCTTCAGCGGATAAGTTCTTCCACTTGATAAGATACTCTGAAATTGATCGATTTCGTAGCTGTCGAGTTCTTGTTTCTGCGACTGCTTCCGGTTCCAATATAATTTTTCCTTCCTCGTCAAGTTCTGGCAATATTGTTTGAACTGGGAGCTTGTCGCCTATAACCTTCTTTAAACATGAAACATGGAAAACTGGGTGCAATCGAGAAGCTGCAGGAAGCTCCAATTTGTATGCCATAGTACCAATCTTTTCCAACACCTTGTACGGACCATAATACTTTGGTGATAATTTATTATCCTTCTTAGCTTGCTTTAGGGACATTTGCTTATATGGTTGTAGCCGTAGGAATACCCAATCACCTACATCAAAACTTCTTTCACTGCGATGTTGATCTGCCTGTTGTTTCATTCTATTTTGTGCCAACACGAGGTTATCCTTTAAGAGTTGGAGGACTTGTTGTTGATGTTCGATGTGATGTTCCACTGCCTGAACCTTAGAATTTTCTCTTAAATATGATGTGATTGATGGTGGTTGGTACCCATAAAGTGCCATAAATGGGGTCATTTTTGTTGTTGTATGGAAGGAAGTGTTATACCACCATTCAGCCAGAGGCAACCATTTGACCCATTGTGTCTGTTTATCAGATACAAAGCAACGAAGATATCCTTCCAAACATTTGTTTACTATCTCAGTTTGCCCATCAGATTGAGGATGATAAGATGAGCTATGAGCTAACTGAGTACCAAGACAAGAAAATAATTATGTCCAAAAATTTCCAGTGAAAATGGGATCTTTGTCACTTACAATAATCTTTGGATTTCCATGTAGCTTTTGAACTGTTTCCATAAATGCAGTAGAAACTGTACTGGCTTTAAATGGATGTGATAATGCACAAAAGTGTGCATACTTGGTAAGTCTGTCAACTACCACCATGATGACACTCTTTCCCTCAGACCTGGGTAAACCTGTGATAAAATCCATTGAAACCTCCTCCCAACGTTGGCTTGGAATGGATAAAGGTTGTAATAGACCCGGTGTCTTAATTGTTTCAACTTTATTTTGTTGGCAAACCAAACATTCCGCCACAAACTTTTGAATATCTGATTTAAGGCCATCCCAAAAAAATTCCTTCTTAACCCTGTGGTAAGTTTTTAAAAATCCTGAGTGCCCTCCTAAGGGAGAAGTGTGCAATTCCATAAGAATCTTTTGTTTTAGCTGGGAATTCTTACAGAGGTATAAGCGATCTTTGTACCATAACGAATCATTTTTCCAGCTAAATGTATCAGAAGTACTGAAATCTTGTTGTAGCTTTCGAATAAGTGCCCACACTTCTTCGTCATTCTTCCATTCCTCCTTTGCTTCATTTATCCAATCTGGTTGGATAATAGAAATGGCACACAACAATGCTTCCACATCCTCATCTTTTCTTGAGAGTGCATCTGCCACCACATTTTGCTTCCCTTTTTTGTAGATGATTTCAAAGTCATAACCCAACATCTTTGTGACCCACTTTTGTTGCTCTTCAGAGGATAATCTTTGTTCTAAAAAGTATTTAAGGCTATCATGATCCGTTTTTACCTTGAAGTGTCTTCCCATTAGGTAGGGTCGCCATTTCTTAAGTGCATGGAGTATTGCCAACATTTCCTTCTCATAAATAGCTTTGCTTAAAAACTTTCCCTTGATTGGACGACTTTCAAAAGCAATGGGTCTTTCATCTTGCATTAGAACAGCACCAATTCCATTTCCTGAAGCATCACATTCCACAATAAAGGTTTTTGTGAAGTCCGGTGTAGCTAAGACCGGTGCTTGGCACATTGCCTCTTTAAGATGTTTAAAGGCCTTTGTTGCTTCCGGAGTCCATGAAAATGAATCTTTCTTCAATAATGTTGTTAGAGGTGCTGCTATTCTCCCATAATTCTTAACGAACTTGCGATAATACCCTGTCAACCCAAGAAATCCTCGCAGATGCTTTATGGATGTGGGGATTTTCCATTCCTTAATGGCTTTAATTTTGCTAGGGTCTACCTTAACTCCTTCATGAGATACAATATGACCCAAATATTCCACCTCCTGGACTCCAAAGAAACATTTGGATCTTTTTGCATATAATTGTTTCTCCTCCAATAGTTGTAGCACCTTGTCAACATGTTCAACATGATCCTTCCAAGACTTGCTGTAGATTAGTATATCATCAAAAAATACTAACACAAATTTTCTAAGGAATGGTTTGAAAATTGAATTCATCAAACCTTGAAATGTTGAAGGTGCATTGGTAAGGCCAAAAGGCATGACCAAAAATTCATAATGACCCTCATGAGTTCTAAATGTCGTTTTCGGAATGTCTTCAATCTTCATTCTGATTTGATGATATCCCGAACGAAGATCCAACTTGGTGAAGTAAATTGATCCATGCAATTCATCCAGTAATTCATCAATGACAGGAATGGGGAACTTATCTTTAATAGTGAGCTTGTTGAGCTCCCTATAATCTGGACACATGCGCCATGATCCATCCTTCTTGTGCACCAATACTACTGGAGCTGAGAAAGAACTTTGACTCGGTTGAATTATACCAGCCTCTAGCATTTCTGCAACCATACGTTCAATTTCACTTTTTTGGACATATGGATATCTGTACGGCCTGATGTTTGGAGGAACACTTCCTGGAATCAGATGAATAGCATGATCATGATCACGCATAGGTGGGAGACCTTTGGGAGTCTCAAATACCTTGGAATGATTGTCCAGGACTTTTTGGAGATCTGGAGAAATAGATGATTCCAATGTGGAAACATCTAGCGAACATAATTGTGCAATTACACCTCTTTGCTCCTTTTTTAGAAGCTTTGTCATGCCATTAGAGCTGATTATCTTTCCTGGTTTCCCTGCAATACCCCTTAATTCAACTTCCTTTCCTTCCACAGAAAATTTCATGAAAAGTTCTTGAAAATTAAAAGCTATTGTACCCAAGGATTGTAGCCATTGAACTCCTAGTACAACATCAGCACCTCCCATTGGAATGGAAAGCATTGGGCTAGTCAATACATATTCTCCCATGGATAGCTTGATATTATGGCACTTTCCAGAACAATTTATTGTTCCTCCATTTGCAATCATCACTTGACACTCTGGTGCTGGATATAGGAAGCAATTCAATTCTTTTGCTACCCTACAATGAATAAAATTGTGGGTGCTTCCTGAATCAATCAACACTATTACCTTTTTCTTCTTGATTTGTCCTTCTATCTTGATGGTTTGAGGAGTGTAATTCCCGCCAATGCATTACAAGATATGGTTGGATTTATTTGTTTTTCATCTAGGCTTTGTTCCTAGAATATATCCTCTTCTTTTGACCTTTCTTGCTCCTTTTCTTCTTCCTCTTCACAATCTATGTAGAATAATTTCTTCTCAGCACACTTATGACCTTTTGTGTATTTGCTATCACAATTGTAACAAAGCCCTTTTGCTCTTTTTTCTTCCAATTGTTGTGGTGTCAACCTTGTAGGTTGTGGAAGACTATGGGCAACAACACTTCCGTCTTTATAGTTGTGAATGGTATGCTTCCTAGTTGCCATAATTTTGCTTTCCATTTTTCTTGCTAACCTGAATGCCTTCTCTAATGAATCAGGTTCCCAAAGGCGCACATCATGTTGGATATTATCCTTTAAAGACCCTATGAACACATCAATCCTATGCTCCTCTGGAATATCTTTTACCCTTATGTTCAATTTTTGGAACTCCTCAATGTGCTCCATTATTGAACCCTTTTGTTTGAGACTTATCAATTGGCTAAAAAAAGTGTTGCTTTTTGTATCCTCATAATGTGCTATCAATTCTTCCGTAAAAATTGCCCAAGTGATAAATTGTTTACGAGAACAAAGCCATTGATACCATACAAACTGATTTGGTTCCAAATATAAAGTTGCCATACGTACCTTTTGTGTGTTTTGCACATTATTGAGATCGAAGAATTGCTCCATCTGTAATATCCATGTGGCGGGATCCTTGCCATCAAACTTCCTCATATCGATTTTTGGAATATGGTGGGTCTTCGATCCAACATTAGAGTCTATGGAATCATGATTAACATTTCTTTTGTTCACATCATGAGTTTCCTTTACAACCTTTTCACCATTAGTAAGTATTTCTTGTAGAAAATTTGTCAAATCTGTCTTCAAATCTACCATGTCTGTCTTCAAATCTGTCCTCAAATCTGTCTTCAGATCATCCATCTTAGCTTCCATGCCCCTTTATCTTAGATTCCACGCCATTTATCTTAGATTCCACGCCATTTATCTTAGCATCTGTTAGCTTTTGTGAGCGTGGCATTTGTTGCACTTGTTCTTGTAATTTTGATATATCATGTAGCATTTATTCCTCTTCTTCATGAGTCATGCTAGAGCTTTCAGGTTCCTTACTAGGTGTTTGCATTTTCTTTCCTCGAGGCATCAGTTACCGATAATAATGCTTTACTATGCCCTTTGAATTCCTTCAAACCAAGCTTATGCAAAAATTTAAAAAAAAACTACACACCTTTTTTTACTTTGTAGAAGCCTGATATTGAATCTGATGTATCTCTGTAATTTCGAATCATCCAGTTCTGAAATTGTGACCTGTAGTAGCCTTGTATGTCCTCTTTCCAATGCCACTAGTTTGATCCAAATTGGATTCTCCAAGAAAGAGTTATGCACAATCTCCCGCAGTGACCTGATTATAGACTATTTCAGTAGAGCGAACTTGTATGAAGTGCCACGTGTCACTGCTTCAACCTTTGACTCTAAAAAATATATAAAAGAAAACTACAGTCCGTCCTCTTTCTGTACCTTCTTACAAAATTTCAATCCGATTCTCAGAAAGAAAGTTATGACGATTTTCCCCAGGTCACCTGTTTTGAGTGTAATTCAGGAGTCTGCAAAAAGACCAACTTCCTCAGATCATATCTCCGAAAATATCGCGCGAAAAGCTCTGAAATTCGGACCCAAGGTTCAGCGCGATTTCTTCTCAAATGGGTTTTTTTTGCGATTTCTGAAACATCACAGAAAAAAGTTATAACGAAAATGCCACGATGACCTGTTTGGAGCAGCGAAACCCTAGAATCCAAAGCTCTGATACCAAATGTTATGAAACCAGCTCAAGAAAAGATAGAAAAGAAAGATCAACGCCTTAGAATTCAGCCTCTTCGAGGGGCAACCTCCTTTACATTACATAAATGAACAATTCTTGGATGATACAAATAACAAAACCTCCTTTCTATATATAGGAGTCTAAGGAGTCACAATATAATCCAGCCGACCTAACAATAATAATATAAAGCCACAAAAATAACAATAGAGGGATTCTATGGGGCACAGAAATAACAATATGGGGGTAATAGGGGCACAACAATATAAATAAGGGGTATAACTACAATAGTAATGGGGTAATCACTAGTATTATAGGGACCCAACAACATACTCAAGGGCATGTACAAGTCAACAAGAGAAGTGCTCACATAAGGAGCATAAGGTTGTTGACTACTCCATGAAGCAAGTGAAAATACTCTCCTAAGGAGTACAAGATTGCTAACTAAAAGACATGTGAAGAAGAAATGCTAACTAGTTCAAGTAAGCAAGAAAAGAAGAAAGTGCTCTCATGGGGAAGTATAAGGTTGTTATCTAAACAACTCAAGAAGAAGCAAATGAAGAAAGAGATCAAGCATGTGAAGAACACCATGGTCATAAGGAATCACTATCCGACAAGATCCATTAAAGACATCTCCCAAAAGAAGGCATGACAACTCTGACAAAGGAAGAAAAAGATCAAAGGACCCTTGACACCTATGAAGGCCTTGGAGATATTAAGGTGCAAATAGTTGATTCAACTCTACGAAGATGTCATGATGAAGAGGCCATCCAACAAAAGCACTATCTAATGTTGAAGCAAGTCAGGATGAAGTCATGAAGGGCTACCAAATCAAAGCATGGAAACAAGCAAGTACAACTAAGCATCTATGTGATAAGTATTCTAAAAGCATAGACAGATGACAAAGGAGTAGCCAGATGATGAAAGAACCTGACACACATCTAGAAGGACACTTTCCACGAAGAAGCAATGACATGACAATCCAAGAAGGAAAGTGATCGATGGCCGGTGCCCTACCAAGAAGAAGTTAGAACAAAGAATTCATGACATCAAAGAAGGAGATCAAGCAGCTGAAGGACCCACGAAAAAGAAGTTGCTGATGAATGGACAAGTCTCTAGCTAAGAGGGAGATATAAAAAGTTCCCAATTACAAAGGAACTTGGACAAGTACCTTATCAGAGGATACTTGGGCATATCTTCCTCAATTGAGAGGAAGAGATAGACACAACATTCTTGTCTTCACTTGGGAAGAAAGAATGGGAGGATTGGGTAATCATCTAGCATCTGATACTCTTTGAGAATGTGTAGGGCATCTAAGACAAGAGTAGGCAAGAGAACTGATATTCTTTGAGGGTTTGGAACCCAAGACAAAAATAGTCCTAGAAGGTCATACTCAGTGAACACCCGTGTGGGTAGGTACCTTGAGAGACAATGACTAAGGTGTCTATAAGTCATTGGTCTCGTCAACATTGTGCTCTGATCTAATGAGAGATAGAGTTGTTAGTCAAGGCCTTGCTATGGACAATGTTGGTTACTATGATTCTATAACAAATGGATTGCCAATTCGATTTCTCTTATGCGCATTCTTCAAGATTTAAAAATAGCCAAACACCTTGAAAAGATTTATGAATACCTCCCTAGTTAAGAGGGAGTTTTGAAGAAAGTGTAACTAGGTTAGGTCTTCATAAATGTACTTTTGATATTTGTATTTATTCAAGAAAAGAAATATTATTTTTGTTATATTTATCAATGAGTTTCTTTCTCATTGAAATAGGTCAAACACATATTTAAGTGCTTCTAGGAAGTTAAAGAGTCAATGTATTTATTGAAGACCCTTAAGGGCATGTTACACTATGTATAAACTTGTATAAGAGTCAAAGGAAATATCTCCAAGCAAAGTCAAGTCCTCTCCATGCAACGACATCCTCCTAGCAGCAAAAATGATGAAGAAACACCAAGTCGGCCTAAAGGAGGGATAGTCCTCTATATATAGAGGTTGTCCACTCCCTCATAACGACCAATACTCACCTCTGAAATCAGCGAGCAAGAGAAGTCAAGGAAAAGTGAAGAAGGATGAAGTTTAAGGGGTCTCCAAGTGCAGTGAAGAAAGAAGGAAGAAAAGCGAAGTTTTGGGACTGTTTCTAGGGCAAAGTACAGTCACACATGTGAGAAAAAGGAGGGCAGTCTGCGGTTATATCAACAGCAAAATCACAGTCATATATTCATCTTGGTTTAGGCTTAAAACTTAGGCCTACAAGACCTCCCACTAGAGTGAAGAAGAGACTCTCTCATACGAAGGAGAAAGGAACCAAATACACTACTAAGCCTCCCACACGTGCGAGAATTTAGGGATGCAGAACTGTCATATCAAGTCTAAACCTACACATTCAAGAAGGAGCTCGGTTAGTCAAGAAGAAGGAAGAAATCATCATTAGTGAAGGGCTTCACTAGAGACCAAAGATAAGTGTCTCTTCTACGGCAAGTACAACAAGGACTACCAACAATTGTAAGAAGAGCAAAGTGTCGGAAGAAGGAGAACGAAGTGCCGGAAGAAGGAGGACTAAGTATCGGGGAACAAAGTGTGGGAAGGAGTAAAGACTTTACTTGTGCTTGGAGGATTTTCTAGTCAAGAATCTAGGGTTTGGCATTGATCAATAAGAAGCTTCAATAAGAGAAATTTACGAAAGGGTTTTCCTCTCTCAGAGAGAGAGGTTTTGGCCCTGGCAGAGAGCCAATATCTTGTGTTCTTGTTTCTTATGTTTTGGTATCAATTTGATGAAGTAAACACACACACTAATAATAAGAAGAAGATCAAGCTAAGATAAATTGGAAAAGTGCCTCACAAATTGTTATCAAGTTTAGAAGAATCCTATTAGACATAACATCCCTTGATTCTTCAACACCTTGTAGCTGATTTAGATTAGTTGCATCATGGAATACTTTAGTCACTCGCTTCTGCCTCTTCCGGATCTGGAAATCCTCCTCTGGATCACTGTCTCTGCCCCTCTGACACTTTGCTACTTGATCTCTGACTTGATCACTCCTGTTGAATCACCTACACTAGAGAATCAATTTGTCTAGATCACTGAGTATCTGCAACTAGTCTCACACCCTCAAGTGCTTCTCACCTTCAAGTGTTCTCCAAAGTGTGTCCTCCATCTACCCATCAACTTCTTGTTATAATCCCCAATTGAGACTTCAATGGCCATTATTAAAACTTAATCAATGGTTCAGATTATCTCTAAGTTGATATGTGTGAGTTTCTAGATAGTTCACACCTTTCTCAATTAATTTCTATTAATTAACCCATTTTTCCTAAGATTTAGGAAATTTTTAATTGTGATCAATTAATTTGATTGAGCCATCTCTAGATGGAATTTCCATAAACGAATTTTGGGTTTTGGATAACTCATGTGTTTTAGCCTCTCCACCAGGTCTCGGGACTAGAACACCATCCGATGCTACAAAAACTAACATTTCATGATTTCATAGATGAGCAGAAAGCAGGATACAGTTGCTTTGAGTAGTGTTGAAGCAGAATATGTTACTGCAAGCGAGGTCTGTCGAGAAGCAGTTTAGCTCGGGAAGTTATTCTCAGACTTGTTTGAAACAATGTTATCAGAACCAAACCGGTCATCGAACCGGAAAACCTTGTGGACTGGGAACTAGTCGAAACAAGAAAAAAACCATATTAAAATCAAAACAAAACAAACGTTTACCAAAAACACATAAAATATTCATATTTTAAAGAAAAAACAAATATATTCATGTGCATCCATATGAATCCAAACCATTTATACACAAATATGCAAAAAATTTCATTTATATTGCAAGTAATAGTGCATATAACCAAAATAGCACTTAGTACGAAACATCGTTGAACCAAAAATGTTACAAACATCAAAAAGCAGGCTCTAAAAGACCTGTATAGTCCAAAATGACATGATAGATCATAGTATTATACCACAGCCTACAATACTACAAGCTACAGCTACAGCAAATCAATGATCAAATCATCAATCATCATCAGAATCATCATCTAATTCTTGATCATCCTCCTCATCCTCATTTGAAGAATGAGTAGCATCCAAATCTACAATGGGATTATGTCTTGATTACCCTAGCCCTGAAGCTGCTACTGGTGCTTCTGATATATTTGCCTTTGCATCCTATGGAGGTGGGTCCAAGTCCAACCAAGAAAGGTCTTCATTGTCAAATGTTGGTGCTTGACTCTCCACAACCCATCCTGATATTAGATCAAAGTCACCAAAGACAATGTTGCTTGATTTAGGGGTTTTATTCAACGATTGGTTGCACCTCAACCTAAGGTTGTACTGAATAAAAACCATGTCATTCAACCGCTTTTGCTTCAATTGGTTCCCTCTTCTTAGTGTGTATACGCTCAAACACACTCCAATTCCGCTCACACCTTGAAGCCCTACATGTCTGGCTTAAAATTCGAATTGCAAATTTTTGCAATTGAGGGTATTCACTACCAAATTGTTGCCACCAATAGGCCACAAAAAAGGTGGAAGGAAAAAAAGTATTTTGCAAAATTCAAATTGAAATGAGTAAATTATTAATATAAGAATTTGCAAATTTTGGCAGTTCTTACCTAGGGGACTCTTTGTTCTATTTCTTACAGCCATAGAAATTCCAAAGGTACCAATACTCTCAATGAAATTCAAGAGCTTGTTATGAATTTGATCTTGAGTCTTGGAATATGGGACCATACGCTCAATGCATTTATACAACCCCCCTAAAACCTCCCCATCGGCCTCAAAATTTGTAGTGCAAAAAATCTCCCTCAAAACAACCCTGCAAAAAACTCTCTGAATTTTCCTCACCAAACTCAGCTCAAGAATTGCAAGAGACTTGAATGAATAGTGTCGGTGAAATTGAGGGGGTGGGGGTGTTTAAATAGCTTTGGGAGGGCTAGAGCAGGTTAGAAACTAGGAAAATAATTTAAAAATATATAAAAAAGTGGTTTTCTTATGCCTAGGCCATGCAATCGTGGGCCCAACGGAACTAGTCACCGAATCAGTCTGGACAGGTTAAAACTGATTTTGCCTCCAAACCAATCGGACCAGTCGGTTTTTGCCATAACTGGTTCGGTTCCAATAACATTGGTTTGAAGGACTGCTTAGCCCTACACGAATACATTGTGATAATGAAAGTTGCATAACACTGACAGAAGACCTAGTGTTTCATGCTTCTACGAAGCATGTAAACAACAAGTACCACTATGTCAGATGTCTGGTACAATATGGGGTCATAGAGCTACACTATCTACCTACAGATGAACAAGTAGCAGATATTTTGACTAAAGCGTTACCAAACAAGAAGCTTGAGTACCTAAGGGGTAAGCTTGGTTTGGTGGATATCTCTTCCCTAATTGAGAGGGAGTGTTATTGGATAGTTCTTGTCTTTATGGGTCAGGCACTAGACTAAGACTAACAGTCGTAAGTCTTAATGAAGGCCATAAAAAAAGAATGGAGTCTGGAGGGTTGAATAAGCATCTAAAGATTGGAACTTCTTATGGATTAGAGAATCCAGGAAAAATAAGTTGTTGACTGATACTCTTTGAGGATGAGGTAGGGCATCCAAGATGAGAGTAGTCAAAGAGGACCGATATTCTTTGAGGATTCAGAACTAGAAATCAAAGATTACAATAGTCCTAAAAGGGCATACCTCGTGAACAGCCGGATGGGGTATGTGCCTTAGAGGTAGTGTGGCAGTTGATGTAAAGCTTCCTAGCATAATGCTCTCAAATAAGGATGAGCTTGTCTAGTTAAGGCCTTCAGGGACAGTGTTGGTTATGATTGAAGATGCTTGACAAAGATGACTTATCAATCTGACTCTTCTTATGAGAATGCTTCAAGATTGAGATTCCTTGTACCATGTAATGGGATTATGAATACCTCGCTAGTTAAGAGGGAGTGTTGAAAATTGTAACTAGGTTCGGTCTTCATAATGACCTAATTGTAATCATGACAATGTATATTCTTTATAAAGAAAGAAAAAGAAATTATATTTTATTTTTGGAGTATGGTTTTCATAATCAAGTTTGAGTCAAAAGCATGTTCTTCGTGCTTTTAGGTCTTCTAGGCCTTTCTAGGTCTTTCTAGGATAAAGAATAAGTTTTGTCATGTGCCATAGTCCCATTTGGACTCATTGTAATAAAGAAAAATATTTATTCTATCAAGAAAAAGCCACTTATAAGCCCAAGACCAAGTTGGCCCAAGGAGCAGATCACGTCGGCCTAAAGGGAGGGAATTCAACCCTCAAGAAAGGCTATATAAAGAAGAGGAGCTCGACTCATTTGGACACACAATAAGCAAGAGTTCGGTCTGCAATAATGAAGAAGAAGAAGAGTAGTTGGGAGGACGAAGAAGAGGAGCTCAAGTCAAAGTTTGGAATCTATCTTTTCTTGTCTCGCCTTTAGGGTTTGTGAAGTTACCAATGAATCTGCCAGTTGCAGGGGCCGAAGTTGCAGGGTTGAAATTTTGTGAGGTAGTTGCAAGGGCCGAAGTTGCAGTATCAAAGTTTTGGAAGCTACCTTGAAAGAGACCTTGTTGGGGGATGACTTGGGGCTTGGAGGGTTTGTTGGCTTTGGTCTTTGGGTCTTGGAAGTCTCTCTGTAAGAAGATTCTATAAGAAGAGAAGCATTTATTTCTAGGTTTTCTCCTTGGAGGGGTTTTGCCCTAGCTTAGAGCATATATCTTGTCTACTTTGTTTCTTTGTGATCTTCATTTTTTTGGTAATTGTTTGATGAACAGAATTAAAGAAGTAATTAAAAGCCAACTAACATCACAAGTAATTATCAAGATAAGGAAAATCATTTATAATCTACAAGTCTCCAGACTTTCCAACACTATGTTTGCAAGAAAATTAACAATTGGTTCAAGGAGAAGTTAAAAGCATTCAGAGATTTACATTGTTTAGTGTTGTGGGGAATATGGCTCGCCCATAATGAATACATACTTAATGATAATGAGAAACCTACTTTCCAAGTGTACCCACAGATGTATGGTTTATTCCAAAGATGCAAGATGGAGGTGAAGGGAAAAGTCCCAAGGCAAATAGGAGAGTTATTGATTGAAAGATCATATCCATGGGGCAATTTTGATGGAGCCAAACAGGGGCCACAACTTCTGTAGTGCTGGTGGGATTTCGTATTTCTCTAATAGTCATTTCATCAAACTCAAAGTAGGTTTCTTCACAGAAATGAATTGTTTTCTTTAAGAAGTCTCCTAAACCTGGCCATAGAGAATGGGATAGAAAAAAAACATGTATTTGTTGATTCTTTACTTGTTATCAACCAGATGAGAGGTGATAGCCATATTCAAAATGTTACTCTCAGACCACTAAGCAGATCAATTGCAAGTAGTCAGAGCTATACCAATATATTACATAGTGTCATAGACACTTATACAGTAAGAACTTAACACAGTAATCAATGGGCTCTCAAAGGAAGGCCAACAGGTTCATGCAGGTGTTGACGCTCAAAGAATCCCAGGATGGAGTTCTGTCTCAGACTACACAGTCAATAATAAATATAGTTATGACTTTATCTAAAAAATGCCAGTGTCAACCTTTTGCTTGTTCTGTTAAGTGTTGCCAATAGTGTTATCTGTTTGATTTTTAATTTTTCTGTGTATGTATAAAGTCTAGCTGTTGGACTGAACTTTCGAGAACTTATGCATGGAGTCTGTTTTATCCTGAAACTAGTGTAGCAGTCAGTCCTGACTCTAAGAAGACAAAGTTTTTAAATGTCTTTTTTCACTGGTGTCAAGGGAACCTGAAGAATGTAATTATCATTCAGCTACAAATAAAAATTATACCTTTTTCTCTGGAAAAAATAAAATGAAAACAATAAAATGTGGTGATGTAACCAATGAGTCCTTTCAGTAAACCTTACCAACTATATAATGGTTTATTTACATCTCCTAACAAAACTATTACATGGGAAACATGATAGAATACAATTAAAACAATTGATAGAAAAAATAAAATGTTTCCATATACAATATCGATAGAGATGAACAATATCCATAGCTTTACATGCATCACTGAAATGACACATGATACCTGATGGAATTCAATGAGAAGATTGCTTTTCACAAGATAACGTTCAGCAGACAATGCTGCCATACAGCCAGATCCAGCTGCCGTTACTGCCTGTCTCCACTCTGGGTCCTGTCAAAGAATTGACCCAATTTGCAAAGTATATCAGTGTGCAGTGTCATTAAAATCAAGAAAAATACAAAATATTGAAATAAAGTGGATATTGCTAACAAGTAAAATGGGACAAAGTAATGAGCATATTCTCTGAAGGTTTTATTCAAACTCTAGACAAGAAAATTTTCAAACAAATGAGAACTTTCAATCTAGAAAATAATAGAGTGAGAATATCTCAAATTTTAAAATTGTTCTTGCAAGGAGATCTGCATCAGTTGGTTTATCAGATTCCCTAGAGTGTTGAACTTCAAGTTAAAATCACAAATACTGATATCAAGGCATTCAAAAGGATGCACTTCAATCACTTGTTAGATTGACTAGTGGATGCTGGATTATAGTACTTCATGACTAAATCAAGAAAGGATCATTGTAAACTCACTAAAGCTTTAGATAAACAGATTTTAGCCAATAATATACACAAAAGAAGCAGTCCAGAAGCCTTGAGACATATTAGACAATTGGAAAATGTCTTGAGCAGAATGCATTTTGTCAAATTCCTCAATCGATGATCCCAGTCAGATCTAGAAGCTAAAAAAGAAACACCTGCAGCAAACTTGCAGAAGCAAGAATATTGCAATTACTATAAAGGCTCCAAGGAATCCACATAGGAAAAAGTTGCAATCTCAACTTATTGCAGGTGCCATGATGTAATGTCCCTGACCACTTAGGAAGCATATCACGGGGTCGGCTAGCCTAACATGGTTCCCGTAGGCTAAAGAGGGGAAAATTTAATAGAAGTACTTAATTCACCCAGGGAAACATTATAACAATCAAAGGAGTGAAAAATGAGACACTTCCTAGGCAAGTGAAAAGTCACTTTAATTTTATAAAGTGAAGATATTATAAAATGACTTTATAAAAGTTAAAAGGGTAAAATGGAGGAAAAAGTGGCCACAAGTTTATAAAAGAAAAAAAGTGAGGAAACTCTCCTCATTCATTCACTTGCATTTTGAGAAAAAAAGATCTTTGAGAGTTTTGGAGAAGAAGCTTAGGGTTTGAAGAACACTAGTTGCCATAATTGGTTTCGGTGTGAAACTATACACCCTAACTTGTTAAATGAATGGAATAACTCAGATTTCACCATGGAAATCCATTGCAAAAGATGATTTGCAAAAAAAACTGAAGCAAAGAGGTTTTATCAATTGATTTTACCTTCCCAAATAGTGTTTTCTATATCATTTTCACAGGCTGGAGAAGACACACAAGAGCATCAAACTTCCAAGTCATTTTGGGATCGATCTGCTCAGTAAAAGAGTATCAAGGAAGCTGGACCATATTCCCTACTGCTGAGTTTCATGGGTCGAGTTTTCTGAACAAACAAGAACAAGTTCTGAAAAGAGCATGAGTTCTCAATTCTATTTGCTGGATGGTTTTCCATACTCTGGACGAGATTCCCCGAGGAAAAAAGGGTAACGACCCTCCTTATCTCTATTGCTGGTTGGGCCATTAAATTTCTGGGTCGATTTTCTACCATTAAGGGACGAGATTTACTTTTGTTTTGAGGCCATATTAATGATTGTGCATTGTGGCTGAAGATACTCCTTAAAGGGCCGAGTTTTTGGAGTTTTTTGTTGGCTATGGGGAACGTGAATCAATGTTGGTGATTTCCACACTCATCAAAGCAGCATAGGTATATACTCACTATACTCACTGCTACTGACTATTTCACAAGGTGGGTGGAAGCCATTCCATTACGGCAAATCAACGACGAAGAGGTAATATATTTTGTCAATCAGTACATCGTGGCAAGGTTCAGCGTTCCAACCTCTCTTGTTTTTGATAATGCTATTTATTTCTCGTCTTTAAAGCTATATGATTTTGCTTTCGAAATTAGCATTGTTTTGAAACATTCAACTAACTATTACCCCCAAGGAAATGGCCTAGCAGAATTCGCCAACAAGAACCTAATCCACATTATCAAGAAGACCTTACTATCACACCAAAGAAACTGGCACAATGCCCTAAGCAATGCCTTGTGGGTCGACCGAGTCACCCCAAAACCATCTCTCAGGACATTCCCCTATTTTCTGGTATATGGGAAAGAAGCCATCTTACCTTCCAACTTGTACCTTCCCGCTCTCTAGTTGTCGCAAGAGTAGCGAGGCACCCCTTGCCCTACCGTGCAAAACCGAATCGACACCCTCCTCAAACTGGAAGAGGAAAGACAAAAGGCTAGGGAAAAGTTTTTCATTTATCAACGTCGAATCAAGAGATGTTTGATAAGAAATCAGCAGGGAGCAATGAGTTCAATGTGGGTGACCTAGTCCTCAAATGGGACAAGGCTCATGAGGACAAAGGTAAACACACCAAATTTCAAGCCTTGTGGATTGGTCCCTTCTAGGTCAAGGAAAAGATTGGCCAACATACCTACAGTCTACAAACTTTAAAAGGGAGGGTTGAACCCCTTCCCGTCAATGGCCAAGAACTTAAATTTTATTTCGCCTAGCAGCTCTCGCAGCTGCTTATCCACCCCTGTACTATACTTTTCCTCTTGTCATTTTCCATTTTTTTTAGTTTAGCCTTTCGTGTTGCCTTTACCCTTTCACCTTCTTTATGCCTTTTATTTTGTATCCTTTAATAATGGTTTGACACCCTAGGGTTGAGGTAGCCTCTACACCGATGGTTGAGTTGTGTTACTTTCTATGCCTACACTTGATCGGACCTAAAGTCGCGACCAGGGTAGAGTGTTGAAATCCATTGTAGTGGGGAACTCGAGTCAACCATGGTACCCTATCCTTCAATAGTTAGTCCTTGCTATTGACCCGGCTGTAAGTTTTGAATGAATCGGTTATCCGATTGGCTCAAGAATGGGAAAGGAAAAACTTTAATGAGCATACATATTTCAAGAAAATAATAAGGTCTCCGAAAAACCAGAAACAACCTCTCTTGCAAGTAAAATAAGTCAAGATCCCTCATCTGCCCAGGCTAATAAATGCCATCTGAATAAGTGCTAATAAGCACATGTGAATAAGTGCCAATGAGCACAAGAATAAAATCAAATAAGGGCAAAAGGATTGAGAAAGGCTTCCTGCGCAAAGAGGTGATGCAACGACTCCACTGGGGTACTGTCCAGGCTCGCTAGTAGTGAAGCAACGTTTGCAATTTCTAGGTAGTGACTCCGTTGGGGCACTGTTCAGGCTCGCTAGTAGGGAAGCAACACCAAAGATCTATAACTACTATAATGAAAACCATTACAGCTCATATCATTATTCGGACCCCTATGTCAAGACAGCAGGAAGGTCTTTACTCTGTGTGATAACAAGCCAAGTCTTAGTAGCTAAGGATTGCTGATCAATACCAAGGGAAAACCTAGAGACGTCAGTGGGACCTGCAACCTTGAAACAAATCACTCATGAAAGTCCGCTTTACCCAAGGCCAAATGCAAGTAGAGAAACTGAGGTTCTACCAGCGAATCACCAATTGTTGTAGTTGCTGCAACAACCCTCCAAAATTCCTGACTTTTCAAAATTTTCAAGCCCCTGTACAATGTCCGTGACTATTTCCTTTTCTCGAGACCTCATTGGCCGACCAAAGCCCTTCTAATCCTGTCGCAAGACTAACTCTCGGAGACTTGAAGGCTTATTTTTCTGCACAAGTCGCAAGTCGCATCAAATCAACTCCCATGAGCCTAAAAGTTGCGACCATGTGACCTACTTCAGTTTTTGGCTAAGTTAAGTCGCTAAGTCGCAAGGAAGATTTTGCGACCTATAACCCGCGTGCGACCTTGCGACCTTGCTAGGTCGTAAGGTCGCAAACCTATCTAAATGAACACCTTGTGACCCATGCAACCATGCGACTTTGCAACCTCCTTAGTCGCATAGGTTGCATAGGTCGCGAGGTCGCAAAAACAGAAAAAGCACCCTAGTGCGACCTTGCGACCTATGTGACCCCCGCACGTGCAACCATTTTATAAATAATAGAACCTGTCGATGATTTGAAAAAGTTATTTTGGTCACTCGCAAGACGAAGAGGCTCAGCAACTTGAAGCAAGCGCGTGACCCCGCCAAGTAAGTGACCCTTTTGCATCCTTGTTATCATTACCTCATGTCATTTGGCCCATTCTTTTGCCTTGACCCTGCATATTCCAAATCTGGGTCGGTTTTTATCCAAGCTAATGGTTCATTTTTGCCCAGAAACCCTTGGCCATTTTATTTTTCTCGCAAGAGCATTTTTGCCCAGTCACTCAGCCCCATATTCTTCCCAAGCAAGCTTGCACTCCTCAGGGACCAAGTCATCTAGTCTAGGGGGTCCCTAAGGACCCATTCTAAGCCTCATTTCCTTTGTCGAGTCGCCCTAAGGAACAGGTCGCATGGCTACAAGCCACAATAAGCAGAAGGATATGACCCTACGACCCTTGCAACTATTCGACCATTGCGACCTATCCATGATTGTGACCCTCCCTGTTTTGTAACCCGCGACCTCTGTGACCTAGTCTACCAGTTGCCAAGTTAAACAGTTCATCTTCGCGACCCTTGCGACCCCCCCTGATTGTGAAAATATTTTAATCGAACAAGTCAAAAATCCTACTACAGAAAACTGATTTACATCACCTACTTGTATTCTTCATTTAACAAGTTATTTTCATAAATGTTCAGAAAATATTAATGTAAATACACTGCAGCCAACACCATTATATAGACCAAGAACTGAAAAATAAAAGAGACAATCATGCAAAGGACACACTTATTTTTGGACTAAATATCCCCGGAAAAACCCAATGCGAGAAAACCAATGCAGCAGCTCTGAGGGTTTTCGATTATTAAGCAGAAGTTCTGAATACAAATGTTGGTTGCCCTCCCCGTAAACCAGTAACACAGAAATACAATGGTGGAGAATCTAAGTGAGTTTTACCTCACTACACCCGCCATAATCCGGTTGATCCGGCAACAGAACTGGCTGGCCCCGACTACAACTTCGTTGCCCCTTCACAGTAATTGTGTGGGCCTGTGTGGAGCTCTTTGAGGCTCTACGTCAGCACTACTGCCCATTGCGGCAATTTCCGGCAACTCCCCATCTTTCTGCGTGGAAGGCAGCTCTTTCTCTGCGCTGGCCCTCCTGGCTCTGTGTCAAGGCTGCATGGGCCCGGCATTAGCTCTCCAGGCTACTGCGTTGCCTCCACAACTTTCTCTCTGCCTCTTTGTCAGCATTCCCGAACTATCACTGCCCCTCAGCTGCAAGATCTCCCCAATTGATTTTCCTCCTAAGAACTTCTCACCTCAGAAAATTGATTTCCTCAATCTCTCTGTGTGTCTTCTCCAACTGAACCCAAGCCTCCATTTATACTTTTCTTGCTGAGAAATCAACGGCTAAGATTAAATTAGACTTGATCCTCGTCTCTTAGAAGCTTCTCACCCATATTTTCATTAATACCCATTAATATTTTAATTTTCCTAAGTTTAGACTTAGGAACCCCATTAAAAATATTAATTATTTTAATAAAATACAATCTAGGTGGAATTTCACCAAACGATTTCTAGGTCTTGGAGATCTCATGTGTTCTAGCCCCTCCACAAAATTTCTGGGCTAGAGCACGTTCGATGCTAGCCAAAAATCAACACTCCCTCTTATAAAGGAATGTGCTCTAGCAATACTTCCCAGTAGAAGTATCACACTGATCCACGGCATCGGTCCTCTACGCTACTGATGCTTGGCCTGCTGCCCTTCATCCATTGTGTTGTTGCAATCTGTACTGCTATCTATGACACTGCCAGTGTCACCGCTACATCTGTATTGCAACTCCCTCTCAATATGCTGCATCGTGCTGCCCATAGCACTGCCACTGGTAATTGCTGCACTACAACCCAGTTGCTGAGAAGTAAGCAACTGAAAACCCACCCAAAAGTTGACATGCTGGTCAGTCTGGATGCCCCTTGACGTTGAAGCTACCTCTGCTACTAATTTGTGTTGACCCTCTGATGCTATTGCGCTGCTGTTGTATTTGCTCTGTGCCTTCCATATTGCTACAACACTCCACTGCGCTGCTTTAGACTTTGGCACTCTAGCTTTGCCACTGTTGCTCCATTACCCCTCACACTGACTGACTCTCGTCATTCTGCTACTGTCATTAAGGGCTCCTGTAGCCGTATGTGATCCAAGAGTTTGGGCACCTCAAGGATCTTGCCCTTTGTCTGTAGTCCTCTCGACTACAGCTCAATATCGCCCCACCTCTTTTCTAGAGGTGCATGAGCACTCATGGCGCAATCCTCATCATCATCCTCTTTGTCAGCTTTCGTTGGAGCAGCCTTTGAGTCAAACTTCTCTTCTTTGCCCTTCTTTCGAGGACACTATGTGGCGAGATGACCCATTTCTCCACATCTGAAGCATTTAACTTTGGATATGTCCTTTTTTTCCTCTTCTGTTGCCCTTGTTGTCCCGCTGATACGAGAGTTGCATCCTCCTCTTCCTCCTTCTTGGCTTTGATCCCTTTGTCGTTGATTCCCGCCTTGGTCAACCGTTTGATCTTTTCCTGTCGAAGAGTTGCACACATCTCCTCCCAACTGGGGAGAGAAGCTCTACCCAAGATGCTCTGGAAAAAGGTTTCCCAGTCTTCAGTAACTGCATTCAAGGCAGTCCTGACCATGAATTCAGGATCTAGTGTAGACCCTACAGAAGTTAGCTGATCTCGGATCCCTTGTAACCTGAGAAGGAAGGGATCGATTTCTTCTCCCTTCTGCATCTGATACTGTCTCAGCTGACTCTCAAGCAACATCATCCGTTAAACGGAAGTTCCCTCGTACAAAGTGGTCAAGGCCTCCCACATTTCCCTTGTTGTGTCATTCTCAGCAATATGTGGGATCACATGATCCTTGACCTCGTCCAAGGTCATGCGCTTCACTTTTGCCTGAGCGTCCTCGTACTTCTTGAGAGGATCAGCATCAACCGAAACAGCAACCATCTTCAAGGCATAATCCTTGAAGCGATTTTTGTCCAAAACTACCAAGATCCTGGCCTTTCAGATGACAAAGTTGGATGCTCCATCCAACTTGTTATGATCCCTCAGTCCATTAATTCCGATCCCTTCTCAAATGAGTGTCGAACAGGTTCTCTTCTCCCTCTTTCACTGCTGCCCTAGCAAAACTTGGATCTAGATTTCTTTGGCGCTAGAAATCCTCTAAGGAACAAGCTCCCTTTGAAATTCG
Organism: Pinus tabuliformis; assembly: GCA_031772625.1. Lineage (NCBI taxonomy): Eukaryota > Viridiplantae > Streptophyta > Pinopsida > Pinales > Pinaceae > Pinus > Pinus tabuliformis. Next base: position 1,787,951,059 of record CM062817.1, on the reverse strand, counting down.
ATTTCCTTCACGAAAATCCTTCTGCCAACAATTGTCGAACTACCCCTCTGATCTCTCTTTGTTGCTGCTCAACACTGGATCTATATTTCTTGGCAAGAAATCTTCTGAGGCACTGATTCCCTCTACTTTGCTTCTGCCCCACTAGATATTGTTCTGCACCAACAAAATCAGCAACCCACCAACAACTCTAGATGAAATCTGTGTTGCACCTCTAGCCCCGGCAACTGGAAAACTGAGACTCAACAGTGTCTGTGTTGACCCAGCAATCACTGAGCTGCCCTCTACAGCAATAGCGTCACACAAACAGGCTAATGCGGGCTCTACGTGAGCCTCCCTTGGTGACTATGTCACCCCTCCTCTGCTCTCTCGGCCAGAAACTGCATTGTCACTTGGGACAACTTCCTTCGCACACAGATTTTCTTTTGTTCTTTCGTCGATGGCTTCAGTCCTCCTTGATCTACAATCGCTCTAATACCATGTGAAAATTTCTGAATCGAACAAGTCAAAAATCCTAACGCAGAAAATTGATTTACATCACCTACTTGTATTTTTTATTTAACAAGTTATTTTTAGAAATGTTCAGAAAATATTAATGAAAATACACTGCAGCCTACACCACTATACAGATCAAGAACTGAAAAATAAATGATACAATCATGCAAAGGGCTCACTTATTTTTGGATTAAACGTCCCCAGAAAAACCCAGTGCAGGAAAGTCGGTGCAGCAGCTCTGAGGGTTTTCTATTATTAAGCAGAAGTTCTGAATACAAATGTTGGTTCCCTCCCGCAAACCAGTGATAGAGAAATACAATGGCGAAGAACCTGAGTGAGTTTTACCTCACTACACTCGGCAGAATCTGGCTGATCCGGCAACAAAACTGGTTGGCCTTAGCTACAACTTCGTTGCACCTTCACAGTAACTACGTGGGCCTGCATGGAGCTCTCTAAGGCTCTACGTCAGCACTTCTACTCACTATGTCAGCTTTCCCAGCTGTTCCGGCAGTTCCCCAGCTTTCTGCGTGGAAGGCAGCGCTTCCTCTGTGTTGGCCCTCTTGGCTTTGCATCAACGCTACGTGGGCCCAGACTGGCCCAGCGTCAGCTCTCCCGGCTACTGTGTTGCCTCCACAAGTTTCTCTCTGCCTCTCTGTCAGTATTCCCAAACTATCATTGCCCCTCAAGTGCAAGATCTCCCCAATCGATTTTCCTCTTCTGAGAATTTTTGCACCTCAGAAAATCAATTTCCTCAATCTCTTTGTGTGTGTCTTCTCCAACTGACCCCAAGCCTCCATTTATACTTTTCCTGTTGAGAAATCAACAGTCGTGATCTAATCTCTAATCAACAGCTAAGATTAAATTAGACTTGATCCTCGTCTCTTAGAAGCTTCTCACCCATATTTTCATTAATACCCATTAATATTTTAATTTTCCTAAGTTTAGACTTAGGAACCCCATTAAAAATATTAATTATTTGAATAAAATACAATCTAGGTGGAATTTCACTAAACGATTTATGGGTCTTGGAGATCTCATGTGTTCTAGCCCCTCCACAAAATTTTGGAGCTAGAGCACATTTGATGCTACCCAAAAATCAACATTGATCCCTGCGACATTGCGACTTGTTAGGCACATTTTTCTCTCGGGGATTTGCCAAGAACTCTGGAACTCTGATTTGTGTTTTCTCCTAGGTTTTATGCTATCTCTCTCATCGTGGGACTGTTTGTTTGACATGCCAAGTGAAGTTGATCTTGAGTGCATCTCGATTTCCTCCTTCCCTAACGAGATGGAACCTTTAGTAGTGAAGTCTTCCCGCAAAAGCTTTGAAAGCAGTGTACAGGAAGTTCACCAGGTCCCACCACCCCCCATCTAACGGGACACCGCGTGCAACCTCAATAAGAGCACCAAGCTTTCCTGATTCGATATCTACGCAGAGTTTTCTATACAGGACATCCCTGAAGACCATGAGGAATTCTAGGTATATATTAATGTCAAGAGGTCAAGGCTCCACAAGGTGGCCTCACATCCCCTAGTCTTTCCTCGTGCCGAAACCATTGACTGGATCATACAGAATACAGATACGGATTGGTGGGTGGTGAGGGATCACACAGGTGCAGCATTCACAACTATCTCTTCAGCAGACATCGTTGCTTACTACAGATTGTCGAAAAAGGAGGAGGCATTTAACACCTGATGGCTCTCGGGTTTTATAGTCCCAACCAAGGACATTTTGAGGGATTGGTGGCAAGACCCGTCCAAGTTAAATATTAAGAGTGATCAAAAATACAGGACAGACGATCTGAAAAAGGTTTATCAACTTATTGTCACTATGATGAACCAGTTGTATGGCAGGGCCAACATTGACATTTTCCATGGGACGTGGGTCCCTATCATGTACGTCGTTGCCACTAGAGGTACAGTTTCAACTGGGCCAGTGTCCTAGCTTTTTGATTGAGGACGAATATGGTTGCAGCTAAGCAGCCTGAGGTGGACCAGCCATCAGAGTTTTATATGACCTATATGACCACGTACCTGCTGGATGCGATTTGCGTGAGGTGCCATTTCAATCACAGGAGCTACAACTGGACCTCAGTTGTGGTAGAGCCCATACATCAGCACTACAAGATCTTCTGGAACCCAAGCTACAAGGGTATACTTGACTCCATCTCTGAATTGTTCATCGCCCCATTATACCAGTTGCTTTTCGGGGAAGAGCCCCCTTGCATGTCGAGAAGGACCTTAGAGACTCTCACAAAAGTGGCACATTGGTTCCCAACTCAGGAGGGCACATTTATCAGGATCTTTGGCTCATATAAGACCCCTCACGCACTTCCTCGATTTGCTACAGATAAAGTGCTCATGCAAGAAGTATGCTATCAAACGACCAAAGGTGTCTCAAAGACATTGAGCAAAGGGAAGAAGAAGCCCTGTCCCACCTTTCCTCTTACTATCAGGGCTTACACAGTTGAAAATTTCAAAGAAGTGGAGGCGGAAGCTGAAGAGATAAAGGGGTACCATTTTGTGACTCTAAACCACCGCACCTATGACTCAAAAAGAGTAGTGGCGGCTCACTATAAGAAAGCCAATTTCAGATGGTCATACCTGCACTCCAGGCACATTCACAAAGACAGAATCAGAAATTGGTACAATGCCACCAGAGAGTTCAACCCCAGTGAACAACAAGAAAGAGATGATGAGCAAGTCAGGCATTCCCAAGAAAATGTGAGCTTACAAGAGAGATCAACTTCACTGAAGAGGAAGAAAGAACAGCAAAAGGTAACCAAGAAGCTCACAAAACACAATGGTAAAGAGGCGGAAGATCCCCTGAGCGACCAAGGTGAAGGGGAAGATGACGAAGCATTGGAGCAGAGAAATGCGACCTTAGCAAGGAAGAAGCAAGAGCTCAAAAGAAAAAGAGAAGAAGAACTCAGATGGTCGGAGGAGCCGGGTGACTAGCAACCCCAAGATTAGCATGAGAAGAGGCGACTTGCGAATGAAAGAAGAAAGAAACAACTAGAAGAGGAACAGCTGAGAAAGCAAGAAGAGCAGAGGGTCCAAGAAGAAGAAGAGAGGAAGTGACTAGAAAAGGAAAAGGAATAGAAAGAGCAAGAGGAGATGCGTAGACAAGCAAAGGAGCTCAGGAAGAAACAGGAACAAGAAGAACAAGAAAGGAAAAGACTGGAAGAGGAACAAAGGAGAAAGGCAGAGGAAGAAAAGAAAAAAGAAGAAGAAGAGGAATTAAGAAAACGACAAGAAGAGGCCGACAAGAAAGCTCAACAGGAATCCGAACAGCAACAGCAATCTAGTGAGAAAGTCAAGTTGCCTCCGCTACATGTTCCCCCATCCATTCTCATCACCGAGGACATCTTCCTCTCAAAGAACTAGGCATTCCTAATGAGGCAGAAGATGAAATGTTGGACCTTACCAAGATCACTTTTGATTAGGTCAATTTCAAGGTCATGCAGGAAAGAAGGAAGTATTATTCTAGGAACCCTGCAAAGCCTTTGTTCGTGACCACGGAGAAGGAGATTGTCCTAGATACGACAGTTAATCCTGAGATGATCGCCTCGGCCGGGACCACTTTTGTGACCGCGATTGAGCTAAATGTTGGCAGAATGAGCAAGCAAATTGCGGAACTCTAAAACAAGCTCTACGCATCCGAGGAAAGGGCCGCAAGAGCAGAAGGAAGATGGAAGAAGAGAACACAACACTTTGTTTGATCCAATCCAGCACGAAGGAGTTACAGGCCGCAATCAAGGATGAAGCTGAAACCCTAAGAGGGGCCATGGCAATGGTTAATGAGGAGATGTCAAAATTGCACCATACTATGACCCCAATCCTATCCATACAGGCCAACACAAAAGAAAAGTCCTCCATGCTAAAGAGGTCGTTAAACCTCTGGATAACATTCATGAGTGGACAACAAAGTATCCAAATGCACCGGTTGTTCTCCCAAGAAAAGTTTCGATCACTACATAGAACGATAAAGTCCAGCTTCGCATCAAGATCCAATCACGAGACAAGCTAGCCAGAGATGTGGATAAAGTTCTTGCTTCTTACAGGCATCTTCTGAGTGGTTTGGAGTCAGTGATTGAGAACCATGGGGTTCCTTCTATTGGGTCAGTTGGACAAGGGAGGAAGCAGGAGGACATCTTACAGGAGGTTTAAGCATTTGTTGACACTTATAGGCAAGCTTCCAACTCAGATGATCTGCAGGTTACAAAGGAAAACATCATGCAGTACGTAGTGGAACCGGTGAGGATGTACACAAAGCTGATGACTCTTGCCAATCAGATCAATGTCAAAAGAAGCACCCTCATCTCAAATGCCCTCGAATGTCGGCATAGGCATGACAAGGAACAACTAAAGTTAGCTCCTATAGCTGTGAAATACAAGCTTTATCACACTTACCTTGTGGAGCAACTACACTTAGATGTTCTAGAATTGTCCATTGTCAAATTGATAGGATAGAATTCACTTATTTTGTTGATAATAGCAGCCTAGGATAGAGTAGAGCAAAACAGGAATCCGAAGAGTCATGAGGAAGTCTAAAGGTCATAAGGAAGTCAAAAGGTCATGAGGAAGTCCAAGAGTCAAGGGCAAACCAAAAGTCACCCTCTTTTCTATAAATAAACCCTCATGGCATATTGCAATAACATTTTTAGCTTTGCACTTATTTTGGTACATATTGTTTTGAGAACTTGTGCTCTTCTAATAAATGCAAGGAGTAATAGTTGTTTTCCACTACTGGATTGGATGAAAACTTTGTATTGTGATGCCATGAATATTACTAGCTCGATGAATTGTAAGGTCTCCTCGTGTATCTTCCTGTGTTATGAATTTCCTTTGCAACATATGGATGGTATATGATATGCTAACCTAGTGCTTATGTTGATAAATTGCTTTATTGATATTGGCATGATACTATTGTAGACATGCACTCACTTGTGTTTGTTAATGCTTAACCATCTTGAACTCATTCTTGGTTGTTAAGTTTATCCTTTAGATATGCGTGGTCTTATTTGAAGTTTTGCTAACAATGTTTTACTTAAGATTCATGCTTTGAAGTTCTAATGTTGCTATTTATGGTATTTGTTTTATGGAGCATTCATTAGTTACTCACTTGTGTTTGTTGAAGTTTATACATTTTGTTTATTCAATATTCCCTTTCTCGTCTAAAGCAAACTTCAACCAACTATACGGCAACCGAGCCTACATACTGGACGAGATCCCTAAACCAAACAGTGGAGTCTAGTTGTGATTCTGCACCAGGGAGATCCCCTAGCTGTTGGCGGTAAATTCCAACCCGTCAACAGATTTGGCACTAGGAGGGCCAGATGGTCGGCATCAACACACGCCCTCGCACAGAAACTTCCTATCAAGCTAGTAATCAACCCCGTCCTGCTTCCCCTGAAATGCCTCTCCATTCCGCCTTTCAGGAATCTCCAGCTCGGGGACTCCCAACCTCCCCCACTTGAGGACACCTCAGTAAGAGAGGAAGCTCCTCTCTATGAAGTTACACATGATCAATTGAGAGCTTTATGCCCTATTACTCGTCAATTCGCTAGAGGTCTGAAGTGCATCCCCGCCACTAGCTCCCTGCCTAATCCATGCACCTCCAAGCCTCACCATACCCATCAAGGTGTCCTAGTTAATTCGATATTGCATCTGATTGGGATGATTTTGGATGATTACGTGGAAGTATCATCAGACATCGTCGAAAGACTCTCGATTGAAGGATTGGAGAACCCCCCAACATTCGAAAGAGAAGGCCCAAGAAGCACAGTCACGAGGGGTAATAATCAACGAAGGCAGGAAGAAACACGAGAAAATAATCAACCACCGTTAGAGAATACTCGGGTCAACAATCAACCACTGAGGGGAAACATTGGGGGCAGGGAAATGAGGAGAATATTAGAAACTGCATTAATTTTTACAATGTTGACCCTCCCCGTAACGACCAACCCTTCAAGTTCCTCAAGAACTTGGGAAACTTCAGAAATATCAGGAACTTCTGGGACTTGGGACATTTGAGAGTTCCCCAAGGGAATGGCAGACAACCACCCCACACCAATGAAGGGTCGAGCACTGAAAGTGATTCTGAGGGAAATGCCAACCATGTCCTATTTCCTCTGCCACCAAGAGCCAACCATAGACAACGTTTAGCATGGATGGCTTAGTCCCCTTTAGGCATCTGAGACCCCCTTCACGATATGCCTCGTCACCCCGAGAAACACCTTCCGAAGTTTGACCCTGAAAAGGGAACCACGACTAAGGACCATATCAACAATTTTACCTAGCCCTGCAAATTACAAAAGTGCAAAACAACGATGTGGCTTGCAGGCTTTTTCCTCATACCTTTGAAAATAAGGCTGCAACCTAGTATTGCTCCCTGCCTGTGGCATCAATCCAAACTTGGGAGGAGTTCCAGAAAACATTTCTTTAGAAGTTCTCCGAAGCCAAGACCCCCTTCCGTGCTCCTAACTAAATTGAGCACATTGAAGTGCCAAAAGAAGGAAAAGGTCAAAGATTTTAACCAGCGATTCACTACCATCTTGAATAAGTGTCTAACGAATGTGACTCTTAATGATTCTATCAGTGTCGACTATTATACTAGGGCCCTCCCACGGGAAATTGATCTGTTTGTCAAGCGTGAAGCCAAAGCCACCTTAGTGGAGAACTTTGCAGAAGCTCTTGCGGTGGAGAAAAATTTGTTGTCTATAGGAGCCCTTGAGCACGACACCCAGGAAGAGTAAAGCCAACGAACAAGAAAGCCCAAGCCTCAACTAGCAAATCTAGTGATAAGGACAAGGATTCCTTCGATTTCGAGGGGTTAGCCAAATCCTTGAAGCAATTAACGAATGAGGTCTCTGAATTGAAAAGGAAGACTAGCGAGACCTCTTCAGGCAGTAAACCGGCAAAACCTTTCTTCCGAAAGAGCAATAATCCCCCCGCGAAGTCATCTCAGGGCTCTAATACAAATTTCAATGTGGAAGAGCTGGGAAGGAGAATTTTTGCACTTTTCACCAAGCCTCTCATTCCAAGAAAACCTGTCCATAATGGATACACAACATGACTGCGGTAGTAACCCAGCTCTTGGAGGATCAGGCTATGGGAGAGGATGAGGAAGAGTCTAACGATCCGGAGGAAGAAACCACACCTCCAGATGAAAATGTTGGTTCCGTTGTCCTAGCCTTCGAAGTCATCTGTGGGGGAGAGGTCCAATCCCTCCAAGAAGCTAACATAGGCGACACTCCCCTCCCTAGACCTCCAAAGACCTATAATCTCAGGAGCAAGGGGCCAATACCAGATTCTACTCTGGAAGAGAAGAAGAAGGCATTACTGAGGAGGATCCTTCCTCCTAACAACTCAAGTCATCCATCAACCCCTACTCCTAAGGGTTCGTCTGGCCAAAGTTTGACAGATGCCTTTGCAAGTGGTAAGGGAAACTCATATGCTCCCGGAACCTTGACAAAGTCTGCTCTATCCCCTTCACTCCCTCAATCATCCTCAGAAGGCAATGCACCTTCGGAAAGTCTGATGGATGCCTTCGCAAGTGGTAAGGGAAACTCATATGCTCCCGGAACCTTGACAAAGTCTGCTCTATCCCCTTCACTCCCTCAATCATCATCAGAAGGCAATGCACCTTCGAACTTGGGGTATAACATCATCGAAGATATGAAGAAGATGCGGGCCAACATTTCACTTTATGAACTCACCAAGCTAGCCAGCCAACGTGAACTAATTGTTAAAGCTTTCGCTACCTCATCTTCAACCAGCAAAGCTACCTTTTCTATAAAGACAAGCTCTCCCAGTCAATCCCGGGCCTCAGTCGACCTCCAAGCTATTGTTAACGCCGCAAATGCAAATTCGAGAGGTTCGACTCCCCTGTTCATTTTGTTGATTTGGGGTAGCATCGGATGTGCTCTAGCCATGAAAATTGGTGGAGAGGCTAAAGCACATGAGATCTCCAAGCCCCAGAAATGGTTTGGATAGATTGTACTCGGTTTGGGAGATATTAAAATAATTAATATTTTTAATGGAGTTCCTAAGTCTAAACTTTGGAAAAATAAAATATTAATGGGTATTAATATAAAACTAGATTAGAAGGTTCCAAAAGTCATGGATCAAGCCAAATCTAATCTTAGCCATTAATTAGAGATTTAATCTCGGTTGTTGAAGGACCAACAAGAAAAGTATAAGAGGAGGCTTGAGGGTCAATTGGAAGATACACCAGAGTGATCAGTCATTTGTTTTGCTAGAGCGGGGTTGCTAAGCAAAGTCGAATCAGTGATCAGCAGTGAGGGGCAGTGAGTACTGGACAGAGAGGCAGAGACAATGCCGAGAAACCAACGCAGAGGCAAAGAGCGAGAAGCAGCAGCCAAAGCAGGCCAAGCAAAGCCCAGCAGAGAGCGCAAAGGCCAGAGGGAATGTGTCATCCACACAAAGGGCAGGTGGAATGACGCAGAGGGTCCCAAAGGTTGCACAATGCCTCAGAGGGCTGACGCAAAGGCCAGAAGGGCCAGCACAATGCTTCAGAGAGGCTGAAGAGGGTTTCATGGGACAGGTTTTCTAAATACCTATTTCCGAATAGAGAGGTATTGCTACCGGTTATTTTTCTTTGTCGGGTGAGCCAATTTGGCCCCCAGTTGTACTCAAGGAAACACTGCATAATAATATACCCTCATAATAGCTTCATTGGTTTTCCCGCATTAGGTTTTTTCGAGGACATTTGTCCAAAAATAACGGTGTCATTTGTGTGTTTGTCTTCTTTTAGTTGTTGATCTGTAGATGTTGTGACTGTATTGTGTTTATTTCGTTATTTAAATGTTTTAAATTACTTGTTCGAATTTAACAAGTAGAATAAATAAACCATAAGAACACAGATTGAATTTCTAACGGATAGACATAGAAATTTCAACACCTTTTAACTTTCGAAATCTTCAACTACAACATACACAATTGCCTTGTCGACTCCGATGCGTCAACTAATGTCATGCCTTTGTCGATGTGCAAAAAGTTAAACATTCAACATGAGAAGACAGATGCCAAGATCATCCAATTGGATAGGTCTCAAGTCCCCGCCGTAGGTGAGCTAAACAATGTGATAATCAGGTTGTCCTCCGACTCTAGGGTGCATCAATGCATCGACATAATTGTTGTTGACATCCCGGAAGCATATGGTTTGCTGCTTAGCAGGGACTTGTCGAGTAAACTCCAAGGGTAATTTTCCACGGATTGGTCCCACTTATGACTGCCTTACAAAGGCAAGAACAATCAGATCAGATTTAACAACGAACCCTACATGAAGCATATCGCCACGGACCTTGAGGGCTCGAATGAACCCATTAGTTTTGCTTAGGAAAAGTTGGGAATGTGTTTTTTGGAAGCCGATATTGGGTGCTATCAAGCCTTGCCATCGCCCATCCCACCTGATACACAGCTGGAACTCCTTCCTTGCCCTCCAACTGATCCTAATGAAACTTGTACTATAGATGTAAATACTCTAAGCGTAGATGTGACTAACAATGAAATCTGGACTTTATATTATGATGGGTCCAAGACTCACGATGGAGTCAGTGCAAGCTGTATCCTCATGGACCCCAAAAAAAACAAATTCTTAACTTCTTGTAGGTTAGAATTCCAATGCATTAACAACACTACGGAGTATGAGGTGTTGATCCTTGGGCTCAAGAAAGCTATTGACCTAAAGGCTGAATGTTTGAAGATGATTGGTGATTCTGAAATCATTACAAGGCAGGTATGAAACACAATGCATTATTTATCACCACATCTAAAGAATTATCAGCAAGAGGTGCAGCGTTTAATCTATTCTTTCAAAGTTTTCAGTATTAATTCTATTCCTAAGATTAATAATGTAGTCGATGATACTTTAGCTAATGTTGCAACTAGGTTTTTAAGGGATGGCTTTTCAATTGAGATTGTTTATAAACCTGTTGTCCCAGATAACGTAACTAATTTACGTGTTTTCAATAATGATCAATAGATATTGGATTTTATGGCAAACGCTGAGGTGTTTAAAGATGCGACGATAGAAGAGGAAGAGCGTGAAAGGGGCCTGCAAGAGGAAGCAAACGAGTGCAAGGGAAACCCTATGCCCAAAGGTGTCGTTACGCTGGAAAGATTATTTGACCTGCCAAACCGTTTTCGGGGCCCACTGAATATCAAGACACAAAGTTCCACACTCTCACACGAGCAAATTAATCTCGAGACTGAGACCGATCCCAAATTCATCAACCTGGGTGTCAAATGTTCTCCTGATGAAAGGCAGTGCCTTATCAGCTTATTCAAGAGGTATTAGGATGTATTTGCGTAGACGTATGATGACCTGAAGACATATGACACTCGGATCATTCAACATGTTATTCCTACAAAAGAAGAGGCCAAACCATTCCAGCAGAAACTAAGGAAGGTGCACCCTACGTTAGAACCCCTGATTCAAAAGGAGCTGAAGAAATTGTTGGATGCGCGTATTATTTTCAAAGTCAGGCACTCTACGTGGGTCTCGAACCTGGTTCCTGTATGGAAGAAGTCCGGTGAAATTTTATTGTGTGTCGACTTTCGGAATCTCAACCGAGTTTCGAACAAAGACAACTATCCAATTCCCTCCACCGAACAGATTCTTTAAACAGTATCTGGTTCGGAAATGTTTTCCTTTCTCGATGGTTTCTCCCAGTATAACCAGGTGCTGGTGGCCAAACCGAATCGGTTAAAGATGACCTTCAGAACGAAGTGGGCAACTTTTCCATTTCGACGCATGCCCTTTGGCCTTATCAATGTCGGAGCAACATTCCAGAGGGCGATGGACATCGCTTTTAGAGGATTAATGGGACAAAGTATGGTCGTTTATCTAGATGATGTCACAGTGTTTTCAAAGAAGAGATCCAACCACCTTCATCACCTCAAGCAGATCTTTGAGCGGTGCCAGAAATATGGGATTTCGCTCAACCCCAAGAAGAGTATATTCGCGGTATCAGAAGGCAATCTCCTTGGGCATATCATAACCAAGGACGGAATCACTATCGATCCTAATCGCATAAAAGCTATCGCACAAATCCCTTTTCCTAGTGGCAAAAAAGGTATGCAATCTTTCCTAGGTAAAATCAACTTTCTTTGCAAATTTATCTCAGATTTTTCCCAGATCGTTAAGCCCTTGCAGAATATGATAAAGAAGGACTCGGTTTTCAAGTGGAACCAAGAAGAGAAGGAAGCATTTGATCATATCAAGAAAGCTATCGCAAAAGCCCCTTCTCTCTACAGCCCCGATTTCAGCAAGGACTTCATTCTATACACTTTTGCCTCAAATTCGTCCTTAGTTGTCGTGCTTACACAGAAGGATAGTAACAACGATGAGCGGCCCATATCCTTTATGAGCACAGGACTACAAGGCGCAGAACTCAACTACCTAGACATAGATAAGCAGGCGTATGCGGTCTACAAAGCAGTGAAACATTTCAGACCCTACATTCTCAAGAACCGTGTGACGGTGTTTGTCCCTCACCCTGCTATTAGGTCACTATTCGTTCAACAAGAGCTGGGCAAGAGGAGGGCCAACTGGATGACTTGCCTCCAAGAATATGACTTGGAGTTCAAGCCCGCTCACACAGTTAAAGGGCATGGGCTATGTAAACTAACCATTGAAGCCGTAGACCAACAAAATGAAGAATCAAAAGGTTGGGATCACGAGATCGAGATGTACCAAAACGAACTCACCGCCACTCATGACTCTTCACTGTCATACGCCAATCTGAAGCAGTATTTAGGGCAAGGGACCTTACCTCCTACCTTGTTCACGAAACAGAAAAGGGCAATGAGACTCAAAGCCACATCCTACCAATTAATACAAGGAAATTTGTTTCGTAAGCACCACCACGACGTGTTACTCAGATGTTTGGAATATGACAAAGCCCAGCGAGTGCTAAAGGAGCTACATGATGGGTCGGCAAGAGGCCATTATGCCAACGACACTACTTCACATAAGATCATGAGGACAAGATTTTACTAGCCCACCCTTTTTAAAGACGCACACGCTTATGATCGAAAAAGCCCCATTTGTCAAAAGCATGCTGGAAGACAACCTCGGTCGGCTGCTCCTCTCCAGTCTATAACAGTAGAGGAACCTTTTCAACAATGGAGACTGGATGTCATCGAGGAGATCATGCCACACTCATCAAAGCAACATAGGTATATACTCACGACTACAAACTATTTCACAAGGTGGGTGGAAGCCATTCCATTATGACAAATCAACAATGAAGAGGTAATATCTTTTGTCAATCAGCGCATCATGGCCAGGTTTGGCGTTCCAACCTCCCTTGTTTTTGATAATGCTATTTATTTCTCGTGTTTAAAGCTATATGATTTTGCTTTGGAAATTAGCATTGCTTTGAAACATTCGACTAACTATTACCCCCAGGGAAATGGCCTAGCAGAATTCGCCAACAAGAACCTAATCCGCATTATCAAAAAGACCTTACTATCACACCAAAGAAACTGGCATAATGCCCTGAGCAATGCCTTGTGGGTCGACCGAGTCACTCCAAAACCATCTCTAGGGACATCCCCCTATTTTCTAGTCTATGGGAAAGAAGCCATCTTACCTTCCAACTTGTACCTTCCCACTCTCTGATTGTCGCAAGAGTAGCGAGGCACCCCTTGCCCTACCGTGCAAAACCGAATCGACACCCTCCTCAAACTGGAAGAGGAAAGACAAAAGGCTAGGGAAAATTTTGTTGTTCACCAAAGCCAAATCAAGAGATGGTTTGATAAGAAATCCGCAGGGAGTAATGAGTTCAATGTGGGTGACCTAGTCCTCAAATGGGACAAGGCTCATGAGGACAAAGGTAAACACATCAAATTTCAAGCCTTGTGGATTAGTCCCTTCTAGGTCAAGGAAAAGATTGGCCAGCATACCTACAGTGTACAAACTTTAAAAGGGAGGGTTGAACCCCTTCCCGTCAATGGCCAAGACCTTAAAATTTATTTCACCTAGTAGCTCTCGCATCTGCTTATCCACCCTTGTACTATAGTTTCCCTCTTGTCATTTTCCATATTTTATTAGTTTAGCCTTTCCTGTTGCCTTTACCCTTTCACCTTCTTTATGCCTTTTATTTTGTGTCCTTTAATAATGTTTTTGCCTTAAATAAAACTTCTAGAACATTACTCTGGTTTGACACCCTAGGGTTGAGGTAGCCTCTACATTAATGGCTGAGTTGTGTTTCTTTCTATGCCTGCACTTGATCAAACCTAAAGTCGCAACCAGGGTAGAGTGTTGAAATACATTGTAGTGGGGAACTCGAGTCATCCATGGTACCCTATCCTTCAATAGTTAGTCCTTGCTATTGACTTGGCTATAAGTTTTGAATGAATCGGTTACCCGGCTGACTCAAGAAGGGGAAAGGAAAAACTTTAATGAGCATACATATTTCAAGAAAATAATAAGGTCTCTGAAAAACCAGAAAAAACCTCTCTTGCAAGTAAAATAAGTTGGGATCTCTCATCTGCCCAGATTAATAAATGCCATCTGAATAAGTGCTAATAAGCACATGTGAATAAGTGTCAATGAGCACAAGAATAAAATCAAATAAGGGCAAAAGGATTGAGAAAGGCTTCTTGCACAGAACGGTGATGCAACGACTCCGCCAGGGTATTGTCCAGGCTCGCTGGTAGAAGAGCAACATTTGCAATTTCTAGGTAGTGACTTCGTCGAGTACCGTTAGGGCTCACTAGCAGCGGAGCAACACCAAAGATTTTTAACTACTATAATGAAAACCTTTACAGCTCATATCATTATCAGGACCACTATGTCGAGCCAGCGGGAAGGTCTTTACTCTGTGTGATAACAAGACAAGTCTTAGTAGTTAGGTATTGTTGATCAATACCAAGGGAAAACCTGGAGACATTAGTGGACCCACAACCTTGAAACAAAGCACTCATGAAATTCCGCTTTACCCTAGACTAAGTGCAAGCAAAGATACTAAGGTTCTACCAGCGAAACGCCAATTGTTGTAGTCGCTGCAACAACCCTCCAAAATTCCAGACTTTTCAAAATTTTGGAGTCCCTATACTATGTCCGTGAATATTTCCTTTTCAAAAGACCTCATCGGCTGACCAAAGCCCTTCTAATCCCGTCGCAAGCCTAACTCTCAGAGACTCAAAGGCTTGTTTTTCTACACAAGTCGCAAGTCACATCAAATCAACTCCCACGAGCCTAAACATTGCGACCATGCGACCTACTTCAGTCCTTGGATAAGTTAAGTCACAAGGAAGATTTTGTGACCTATAACCCTCGTGCGACTTTGCGACCTCGCTAGGTCGCAAGGTCACAAACCTATCGAAACGAACACCTTGCGACCCATGCGACTTCAAGACCTCCTTAGTCGCATAGGTCGCATAAGTCGCGAGGTCGCAAAAGCAGAAAAATCACCCTAGTGAGACCTTGCAACCCCCATACGTGCGACCATTTTTATAAATAATAGAACACGCCAATCATTTGAACAAGTTATTTGGTTGCTCGTGGGACGAAGAGGCTCAACGACTTGAAGAAAGCGTGCGACCCCGCCAAGTAAGTGACCCTTCCGCTTCCTTATTATCATTAACTCATGCCATTTGGCCCATTCTTCTACCTTGACCCTGCATATTCCAAATTTGGGGGGTTTTTATCCAAGTTAATGGCTCATTTTTGCCCAGAAACCCTTGGCCATTTTATTTTTCTCCCAAGAGCATTTCTACCCAGTCACTCAGCCCCATATTCTTCCCAAGCAAGCTTGCACCCCTCAGGGACCAAGTCATCTAGTCTAGGGGGTCCCCAAGGACCCATTCTGAGCCTCATTCCCTTCGTCGAGCCACCCTGAGAAATAGGTCGCATGGCTAAAAGCTGCGTTAGGCATAAGGATGCGACCTTACGACCCTTGCGACTATGTGACCCTTGCGACCTATCCATGATTGCGACCCTTGCGACTATGCAACCCTTACAACCTATCCATGATTGCAACCCTACGACCCTGCCTGTTCTGCGACCTCTATGACCTAGCCTGATTTGCGACCTAGTCTACCAATTGCCAAGTCACACAGTTCATCTTCGCAACCCTTGTGACCCCCTCTGATCCTTGCAACCTTGCGACCTATTAGGCACATTTTTCTCCTGAGGATTTGCCAAGAACTCTGGAACTGTGATTATTGTTTTCTCCTACATTTTATGTCGTCTCTCTCATCGTGGGACTGTTTGTTTGGCATGCCAAGTGAAGTTGATCTTGAGTGCATCTCGATTTCCTCCTTCCCTAACAAGATGGAACCTCTAGTAGTGAAGTCTTCCCACAAAAGCTTTGAAAACAGTGTACAGGAAGTTCACCAGGTCCCGCCAACAGCGTCAATGGGGACACCACATGCAACCTCAATAAGAGCACCAAGCTCTCCTGGTTCGATATCTACGCAAAGTTTTCTAAACAAGACATCCCTGAAGACCAGGAGGATTTCTAGGTATATATTAATGTCAAGAGATCAAGGCTCCACAAGGTGGCCTCGCATCCCTGTTAAAATTGGCAACTAGGGCAAAACTTCATGTGGGTCATCTTATTCATGGCTAATAATATTTTTATTAGATTCCTCTCGTCAAGAGGTGTAGGATTGATATAAAGATCATCCGATTCTGATAAGTATTCATGGAGATATGAATTTATTTTGATTATGGAATTATTATCAAGCCGACCTACAACTCATGTAGGCTCAGAAACCCAACAGTCGCATCTATTCAAACACCAACGTTGTGTATAAATATAGGAGGACTTTTCCTCATTTGGACTCACTCATCTCATCACATCTCTCTCTCTCTACTGCGCAGAAAAGAGTCTCTTCTCTACTGCGCAGAAAAGGGTCTCTCCCTCACTTGTGAAGCCAGAAGCTGTTGAAACTGAAGCTGCAACTGTAGAAGTAAAGATTGACCTGCGTGGACTAGAAGATCTCCTCATCTGAACTGCGTTATAGGTTCATCTGAACCTCCTCTGAAAGCCGCAACTTTTGGTGGTGGAATCAAGTCAATCCGACGGACGGTTTGCAAGATATCGACTGCCCTAGTTTGAAGGACGCTGTTGAAACTGAAGCTGCAACTGCAGAAGTAAAGATTAACCTACGTGGACTAGAAGATCTCCTCATCTGAACTGCGTTGTAGGTTCATCTGAACCTCCTCTGAAAGCTGCAACTTTTGGTGGTGGAATCAAGTCAATCCGACGGACAATTTGCAAGAAATCGACTGCCCTAGTTTGAAGGAAGCTATTGAAACTGAAGCTGCAACTACAGAAGTAAAGATTGACCTACGTGGACTAGAAGATCTCCTCATCTGAACTGCATTGTAGGTTCATCTGAACCTCCTCTGGAAGCCGCAACTTTTGGTGGTGGAATCAAGTCAATCCGACAGACAGTTTGCAAGATATCGACTGCCCTAGTTTGAAGGAAGCCGCTGAAACTGAAGCTGCAACTGCAGAAGTAAAGATTGACCTGCGTATACTAGAAGATCTCCTCATCGGAACTGCGTTGTAGGTTCATCTGAACCTCCTCTGGAAGGCACAACTTTTGGTGGTGGAATCAAGCCGATCCGACGGTTGGTTTGTGAGATATCGTCTGCCCTAGTTTGATGATAAAGTTGTTAATGTTGATGTCACTGATATAGGGTTTGCTACTGCTGATATGAATCAGATTTATTGTACTATTTCTCTCTACTGAATTATTGAAGATAAAAGAAGATTTGATCAAAGGGTTTCCCCACACATTGTGGGGTTTATCCCTGGCTAGCAGCCACATCTTGTGTCTCTTGTCTTGGCTTGTTTTCTATCGATCGTTTAATGTTCTATCTGCACTTTACTTTATGTACATGTAATTGCTAATCGTGGAATATAATAAGAAAAAGAAGTAAACTGTTATAAGCATAGAACATACCATAACTTAACATGGTATCGGAGTTGAGGTGAAGACAAAGCCCGAGCAAGAGCAAGAGCAATCACTGAAGAGAAGATTGGCAAGGCTATCCTAAAAGAACTATGAGTTCCTCAACACTCTTTCCTGCCGAAGACAAGCTCCGTGAGAAAGCAGACTATCACGGATAGAAGATGCCTATCGATCTAACCCTAAAAGATCAAGGAGTGTTGGACCATGTGAGAGGCAATATTGTTGAGCCTCCATCAAATGCATCCGCTGCTGCCTGGAACAAATGGAAAAACGGAGAATTCAAAACAAGGCCTCGAAGACAGCTTCGGTTATCATTAGGGCAACGGCAAAAGCAGCTTTAAGAGCTTTATACTTCGTTTTGCAAAATAGATGGCTTATCAAGATGAATTTCAATGATGAAGCATCTCTAGGAACATTCACTCATAATACATGGCCCATACATGAAGCATCACTATCTAGAAACAAAATTTCCACAACTTCGCATAAATGGATGCAGTAAATTAGCCCTAGTATAGCAAAATCCCAGCAACAATGTATGTGACAAAATAGAAAGAAAGAATAGCATTAAATTGCACTTACATGTATTAAGAGTATATCCAACCATCAAAACTTTGCCAATCAAGAAGCTCCAAGACAAGAGAAAATGATCCAAACATCAAAATTCATTCCATGCTCCAAAAATTCGTCCTCCAAGAAGGATAGCAAAGTTCTCTAAAGAGATACAAGTCCAATCCAAGTGATGATGCTAAAATGAATTCACATCACTTGTATTTATACACTTCTAATGAGTTCGATTTAGCTAATTAGGCCTACATTAGCCCCCAAATTAGTAAAATAACTTACTTTTGATAGCAAGCCCATCAAACTAGCTCATAAACAAAAGAATAAGCCTCTCAAGAGGTCGAATGATCAATAATACATGTCGTTGGGCCTTCTAAGAAGCCTGATGAAGTCCATAAGTGCCATAATGATGAATTGGACTCCCAAAAGTAGTGGACAATTCATCAAACTCCCAAGAGTAGTGGACAAGGGGTTGGCCCCTTGTTCTCCAAATAATAAACCTGCAGTGCTCCCAATGGGTGTGGGGGCAAACAAGTAACCTCATGGGTCTCCAAATAGATCAAAGATACATGTAGACTATCTGCAAGAGATCAGATGATGGTGTAAGTGATGCCACATCAGCGTACAGGTGCTAGGTCATCTGCTAAATGCATGGTACAACTGTGGGGCCAGCTGGGCATGGTGAACCAAGTGCATCTTCCTCGTTCAATAGGTGAATCTCGAGCAATCTCTAAACATCTCTGGGGATCCATGGAATGTTGTCTATTGTTGTGGAGGCCCATGGGTCTCTACACACCCTACATGTGCCAATGTAGCCCTCTAGAGGGTTAGGACGCTGTACAAGAAGACCAGACCCAAAATGGAGACCATTTGCAATCCTGCATAAAATCCAATGTGTCCCCTAGCCTTCCAGTACAACCAGTTATTTAAAGGAATCGAGTTAAAGAGCTTACAAACCATAGACAACATGTGGGCACTTCATAATGGCATGCCCTTCCATAGTGGGCTTTGGCATGTGCTAATTTCTCCAAGCTCCAAAAGGGGTTAACCAAGTATCTTATTAGGTGGTTTCCACCTTTAGAGGGGATAGTATGTCCAAAGTACATCCTTCAAATGGTGGGGGCATGTGATAAAGGGATAAATGGAATAAGGAATGAAAGGGGCAATCCTGGGCCACATGTCAGGGTACAAGGATAGTTAATAAAGGGAACCCCACACTTGGGTATATAATGTATAAGAGGGAGCAATCGTGGTGCACGAGATACCTTGGCCTTGATTTTTCCACCCTTCTTTATATGCCTTTTGTCTTTTATGATTTTTCTTTGATTAATTGCTCAGGGCTCAAAGGATAAGAGCATGATGTGTAAGGTATAACAGTGGATACCCCTTTTAAGGTAGGGCGGTTCATTGCCCACCAGGGGTTGGGACAATCATGGGTTCCAAAATGATAAAGGAGGCTCATCTAGGGCCTATAGGAACCAGGGTGATGGCCATGGGTATGGGGTAGAGCTCATGCATTTGGCTTTTTCCCACGTGCTAAATGTGTTTGTCCCGGCCATCTTTTGCATTTTGTGGTACATTTTCCTGTTGAATGTGGCCAATTATGCTTTTACTTTTCTTTTTAGCTGCATCAACCTCTGGGGCATCGTTTCAAGCCCGACCCAAGGTGTGGGCAAGGGGAAGGGGAGGCCAACCCTATGTGGACCCAATGGGGAAATGTGGACCTAGGTGGGAAGAATAATGAATGGGGCTATAATGAATGGAAGGGGAGTAATGTATGTGGATGAGGGAGCGGGACCACACAACCAAAATCAAGGTTTCCCATGTAGTACCACCCTAAAACCCAAAGGTCAGTAAAAGAGATCCCACAGGACTAAGATCCAAGGGTAACATCCAAAAGAGGTCTAGGGGACAGAAGCACAGACCTAGCCCACTCTTTCTGCCAAATCCCCCCATTAATCCATGCCCAAAAGTGTCCATGATAAGCAAACTATAATACTCAATTACCAAATGACAAGGCATACTTTTAGGTTCGAGAGGCCCACCTTCAAACATACGATCATGATAGATGGGTGAGGGACCACATGGTTAACTCAGGTGGCGGAGAAATGGCACAACAAGTTAATTGGTGGCTACAAGGGGCTACTGGCTGCCGGCTAAGGACCATCTTGGAGAAAGTTTTCTCCTAGAGATATCACCCACAAAATAGTGGGTAACAGTGTGAACAGGTATTTTTATCATGCCATGAACAGGTATATTTATTGGTGGTTTTGGTGTGTGTAGAGTTCGAAGATTGTCTTACCATGACATTCCCTTTTGCCTAATATTCCTCCCTTTTTCTATATATTTAACACCTAAATAAAGCCATATCCACCAGGTTTTGATGAAGGTATGCAATAATATGTCTTCTTATTCATGTTTGACTTTATACCCTATTGTTTTGTTAAAGAATGCAATTGGCTACCGAATCGGTCTGTTTCCGCAGCTAATCCAGATTTTTTAGTTGTCTCCATTGTTTGCAAGGTTCAGAAGCTCTAGGTCAGCAGCGAAGGATGCGGATGGATAGGGAATGGTTTCCTCGTGGATCCCTTCCTATCCCCTTGAAACTGTTCATTAATATAAGCGCAGGAGATCACGGTCAAACCCCAAGTCAACTACAGGATTGTCGCCGAAACGAAATCCAAGTTCAATCAAAATCTTATCGATTTTCTTTCAGAATAGCAAATCGAAGATTTAGCGATATAGTTTAGCTAAGATAAAGATATTAGGCTTAAATTACTCATGTTGTTATGCCAGAGACCTGTTATAAAACTTATGGCCGCACTGTGATTTGGTGCGCGCCAGATGATGTAATTTTGAAATAGTTTGTGAATTTTGTTTGCCAACAATAGAATTGGTTTTGTGTGTATGCGTTGCGTTGATTGAAGATTGTGAACTGATCTGTGGAGGGCCCCTACGAACAGTGACAGGTCTTAATCAATTGCAATTCAATTCCTTTTCATTCCTTGAATACTCTGTTTTGTGTGAAAATGCAGCATAATGAATTCACCAATGAATCGTTATTTGCATAAGTACTTTCATCTGCTTCATACCTAGTTTAGCCTGTCATTTGAATTGCTTTATACCTGGTACAGCATGGTTACTTCATTTGCTTATTATCTAGCATAGTTCAAGTGTGTTTACTTCATAGTATAGATGTTGTTTGAAATATCTTGTTTGAATGAAAATTGAATAAGTAAAAGTGTGAGAGTTTTCTCCTAAACAATTGAGTTCAGACAATATTTCTTCACAATTGATAGAATAGATTTCTTTTTGCACTTAGTGAATTAGAAGCTGCAGCATAAAGATTCAAGACCAAAAATCTCAAAACAATCTAATACAAATAGGATCACTCTCATATCATCCATAAACTAATTAGATAGAGAATAACTCCCAAGAAATTAGCTAACAACTCTAAGGATTGCAACTCTAATATACTTAACAAACACCACCTCCATATTCATCTTAAGTTTAGATTCTAACAAATACATAACGACATATCGAATAACTTCTAGCACATAGTGTGCACCTGTACTTCAATAGTCTACGCACCGTGGTTGACAATTTAAAGACATTAAATTGGCCAAACATTTTGGTGCTGTTGCTAAGGAAGTACGAAAAGAAGTTATACAATTAAAGAAAAAAAAAATCGAAACATGATATGCGTGGGGATAGAGACTCTAGAGGTAGATTTGTAGGTAAAGGAAGAAGTTTAATTCCCACAAATCCACTCACTTCACCTAGACTTCGAGAATCCACACTACCTACTCAAACCCGAATTCCTTTTAGAGGTTGACAAAGGCTTCCTGAAATCTCAAGATCAGAAATCCAATCTAGAACTTCACCCACTTCTTCTACTGAAGCTGTAATTGAAGAAAATCCTACATCCCCAACTACAGGAGTAATTGTAACGACCTATTTATAAAAATAACATTAAATAAATTATATTAATCAAATTAATAAAATAATAAAAATATAACTAATGATAAAGTATTTTAATGTAAGTCTAACCTTTATATTAAAATAAAATCAGAAAAAGGAAAGTTAATTAAAAATCAATATATTTTTAAAAGAAATATACATGACACGACATGGGAAGGGTGTCGTGAGGAAATGAAGTGGTGGGTGTTGGAGGAAGGACGGCCACCGCCAAGAATCAGTTTATAAACCAGAAGGAATAATTTGACAAGGAAGAAAAGAACGGAAGCACTGAAGGAGGAAGAGGATCATAAACTAAAATTATCCACAGGAAGGAAGAGCGCAGATTGTTCTGAGATTCTGGGCACGAGGGAACAGTCTACCTCAACTGAGAAGCTTACTGGACTGAGCAGCAAGGTTCTACTCAGTTTGGCTGGGTGGTTTCGGTCTTTTGGTAACGCAGCAAGATCAGGAGTCGCGACAGAGCAGACAGGGTGGTACTCAATAGAAGAATAGATAATTTGTATTAAAATTTTATAGTTGTGAGTAGAAATATTGTTAAATACTTAAATACTGTTAAATATCGAATTGAAAGGCTTCACAGTTTACTGAACATGAATTTGTTAGACCTTGTTAAATTCTGAATTTACAGTTCTTACAGTAATCTTTCTATCCTCCATTGGTGAGCAAATTTTGGGAGAAAAATTAGAAGTTCCTAGTGAAGAAGAGGAATTGGAAACTTATTCTGAGCAACCATTGATAGAGGAACCAGAAAGATTAGAAGAGCACTATATTAGTTCCGAAGACTCTATCACAGTTGAAGAAGGGGAAGGAGAAGTACACAATGTCCATGGCGAAGAAGATAGGATTGGAGAAAGAGGGAGAGGAAGAGGTAGAGGTAGAGGAGGGGGTAGAGGCAGAGGAAACCAAGATCCTTCTGGATTCCATATTCTTGATGAAGATACAACCCTCACAATGAAAAATATATCACCCTCGATTCTTCCTAATTTCCACGAGAAAAGAAACGAAGATCTAGAGACATTTCTCTTCAAATTTGAAGTATTATGCAAATCATATGACTATCTGCATGATACTCAAAAGTTAAAATATTTCCCTGTCACATTAAAAGACTCAGCATTAAAATGGTTCATGAGTCTAGGAGTGCATTCTATAACAACATGGGGACAAATGAAAGAGGCTTTCTTAGGCAAATATAGAGATTATTGTATGCCTAGTAACCTTAAAGATGAAGTCTTCAAAATGACACAAAAAGAAGATGAAAATCTTGAAGACTTGGTAGAAAGGTTTGTTTATAATGTTAAAAGAGAAAAAATGGATAATTTGGATGAAGAAACCTTAAAAGCTCTCTTACTCAGAGCTATTAAAGATGAATGGATCGATCTCCTTAACCTAACTGGGAAAGGAGATATTTCCCAACTACCATTTGCAGATATTTGTGATTTATGTGTACATATCTCAAGGGGTAAAGCACGAGTTGGAAGGAGTCCTAGAGACCCTCTCTTGTCAAGAATCAACAAATCCGCAGTTGGGACAGTTAGCAGGGTAGAAATAGGAAAATTGCTTGACACCTTCAAAACAGATATCTTAGGAAGCTTAAGTGAGCAGATAGACACCCTTCAAATACAAAAAAAGCAAAATTCCGAAAATGCTGCATTATTTATCTTCTGTCCCAAATGTCGGAAGAAACATGCTCTAAGAGAGTGTCCCTCAGACTCAAAAGCCATAGAAACCTGTGTCATATGTGCAGATAATCATGATACAAAGGAATGTCCATCCTTACATGGTCTTAAGGTTGTATTCAATGATGAAGGAATCTCAAAACCAATAGACCCTCTCTACTTTATAGCCAAAAGACCATGGAAAAACCCCCAACCAAATCAATCACAAGGATTTAGACCACAACAATTTGCCCAGTCTTCACAAAATAATTGGAATTCAACCTAGCAGCCTTGGGCTCTGCCACAGTCACAACCTTGGAATCAAGGATGGAAAAATCCTTATGGAGCCTATGCTCAATATCAACAATACTCGCCATCTTACCTTCCACCACAATTTTTACCCCCATCTAATCAAATTCCTCAAGCTAATCAATTACCACAAGTTCCAGTTCAGAATCAAAACCCACAACTTTCCCTACCATTTCCACAAAAATCAAATCAACTACCCGCTCAACCACTTCCGAATCCTAATAATAAAATACCACAACAACCAATGTACAACATGGAGGGTCAGAATCCTCAAACTTATGTAATAACTCCACTAGACCTAAACAATGTCCAATTAAGGTCTGGAAGAGTATTACCAAGAAAACCTCCTGTTGTCATTCAAGAAACAAGATCTGATCTTCAAAAACACAAAAATCAATCAGAAGAAGGGGAGACTTCTCTCCCTCAAAAAGAAAATAAACAAACAGAAGAAATTCCAATAAATACTCCTATCATAGAACAACCCTCGATATCAGTTAGACCACCTTTCCCAGAAAGGTTGAAAATCGATGAAGGAGTAGAGAAACAAATTGTCTTGCCTGATTACAATATGATGGATGAATTGAGAAATGTTTGTATTAAGATTCCTTTATTACAAGCCATAAAAGAAATACCAATTTTTGCAAAAACAATTAAGGAATTAAGTACACAAAGATCAGGGAGAAGAAGAAAATATATAAAAAGAATTCAGTTAGTCGGAAAAATTGTAGACATTATGATGGGGAAGACGACAATTCAAAAATATTTAGATCCAGGAAGCCCCATTGTAAAAATTCACATCAATGGAACTGAAATACCAAACACATTAATTGATCTAGGAGTAGCCATAAACATAATGAGTAAACAAGTTATGGACACACTTAGGCTTCCTAACCTTCAGTACACACCAACCTTGTTGCAATTAGCAGATAGGTTTGTTATTAAACCAGATGGTGTGTTGGAAGATGTTTGTGTATCCTTAGATTCTTGGGAATATCCTGTTGATTTCATGGTCTTAACACCCAAGAATAATTTAGGAGGACATCCATTAATTCTAGGAAGGCCTTGGTTGGCTACAGCTGATGCTTTCATTGGCTGTAGATTAGGCGATATGTTTATCTCAGATGGAAATTCTACAAAGAAATTTACATTATATCCCCCTGCAAGAACAACAATAGATACAGAAACTAAAGAATGGATAGAAGATGAAGAAGATATACAACCTATTTTTGTTACTGAACAAGTAAAGGAGGAAGACCAACTTTTAAATTTACTGGAAAATAATGAATCTTCCTCACATTATGATCGTAATCGAAATGAGTATCTCTCATCTAAACAAGTATCATTGCTCTCCATGGAAAAATTTGGGAATTCCTCAATGGAAATCTTTCCAGGAAAAACCTTGAATGTCAATAAAAACTGGAAGAAATGCAAAAGAATCAATTGATCGAAATTTTACAGAAGCATTATTTTGCTTTTGCATGGGAATACACTGACATGAGAGGGATTGATCCTAAAACTTGCATACATCATATCTACATTGAACAAAATGCAAGACCAGTTAGACAACCTTAGCGGAGAATGAACCCAAACCTAAAAGAAATTGTTAAGGAAGAGTTGTAGAAACTATTAAATGTAAATTTCATCTATCCAATATCTGATAGTCAATGGGTTTCACCCCTAGTAATCATTCCTAAGAAGAATGGAAAATGGAGAGTATGCATCGATTATAGGGAATTAAACAAAGCAACATTAAAAGACCACTTTCCGTTACCTTTCATAGACCAGGTCTTAGACACATTAGCAGGAAAAAAATATTTTTCCTTCTTGGACGGGTTCAGTGGATATAACCAGATTCAGGTAGCCCCTGAAGATCAAGATAAAACCATGTTCACTTGTCCATGGGGAACTTATGCTTATCGGGTACTTCCCTTTGGGTTACGTAATGCTTCAGCAACATTCCAAAGAGCAGTCTTCGACATTTTCTCTAACCTTATTCATGATTGTGTGGAAGTGTACATGGATGATTTCACAGTCTATGGGGATTCTTTCAATGAAGCACTAGAAAATTTAGAAAAAGTCTTAATAAGATGTAAAGAAACAAATCTCTCATTAAGCCATGAAAAATGCTTCATGATGTTTAACGAAGGAATTGTTTTAGGTCATCATATTTCAGGAGATGGAATCAAAGTAGACTCATCTAAAGTTGAAGTCATTTCTAAGTTATCAGTGCCAAGTTGTCAAAAGGATGTTAGAAGTTTTCTCGGTTTTACTGGATACTATAGAAGATTTATAGAAAACTTCACAAAAATTGCATCCCCACTCTTTAAACTACTCACCAAAGACTGTGAATTCAGTTGGGACTCCGAATATCAAGCTGCCTCTGAAACTTTGAGAAATAGAATTTCTGAAGCACCCATCTTAAAAGGACCTAACTAGAAATTGCCTTTCCATATCTCATCAGATGCTTCAGATTTAGCCTTATGGGCTGTGTTAGGGCAAAAAGATCTTACTCCTTATGCAATCTATTATACCAGTAAAAATCTAACTCCTGCAGAGTTAAATTATACTGTAACCGAAAAGGAGTTTTTAGCTGTAATTCATGCCATTAACAAATTCATACATTATATAACCAACTATGAAACCTTTGTTCACACAGACCATTCTGCCATTAGATACTTAATGAATAAACTAGTGACTAATGGAAGAATAACTAGATGGCTCCTACTTTTACAAGAATTCAACATAACCATTCTAGATAGGCCAGGAAAACAGAACACAATTGCCGATTTTCTATCTAGAATACAAAATGAAAATAATGATCAACCCGTAGAAGATAAATTTCCTGATGAATATCTTTTTGCAATATCTACTAAATCACTTTGGTATGCAGATATTGCTAACTATTTGGATGCCATTTCATTTATCCCCTAGAGAAAAGAGAAGAATAGTCCACAATAGCACATCCTATTCATGGATAAATGAAGAATTATACAAGACAGGACCAGATCTCATCATCAAAAGATGTGTTCAGGAGGATGAAATACTGGAGATACTTAAAGCTTGTCACAATGAGCCATGTGGAGGACATTTTTCTGACAAGAGAACTGCTTACAAAATCTTGCTTTTAGGATATTATTGGCCTTCCATTTTCAAGGACACCAAGGAATATGTTAAAAGATGCGACAGTTGTCAGAGAATGGGCAAACCTACTCTTTCAAATGAAATGCCACTGCAACCACAGGTACTCATCGAACCATTTGAAAAATGGGCACTAGATTTTGTTGGACCAATCAACCCACCTTCAAAGCAAAAGAAGTATATTCTGGTATGTACTGATTATGTCACTAAATGGGTAGAGGCTAAAGCACTTCCTTTTGCTACTGAAAATGTTGTAGTTTCATTTCTTTTTGAGGATATTTTTACTCATTTTGGTGTCCCAAGAGAAATTGTAACAGATCAAGGAACACAATTCACATCTAGACTAGTGCAGAAGCTTGTGGACCAATACAAGATAAAACATCGAAAGTCCACTCCATACCATCCACAAGCCAATGGACAAGTTGAGTCCACAAATAAGGTGATTGAGGCTATCCTTACCAAGACTGTACATCTACACATGAAAGACTAGGTGGAAAAGCTTCTAGAAGCCTTATGGGCCTACAAAACTACATGGAGGAATACTACAGGGCATACTCCCTATGAACTTGTTTATGGGAAGCAAGTCTTACTTCCGATAGAGTTCCAGATCCAGACCTATAAGACAGCAGTCTAGTTAGATCTTGACTTGTCAGAAGCCCAAAAGCAAAGGATGACACAACTAAATGAGCTCGATGAAATCAGACAAGAGGCCTTCCAGAGAACTAGCCTAGTTCAACAACAAAGGTCAAGATGGCATGATAAGTACATTAAAGAAAGGAAATTTCATCTGGGAGATTGGGCATTGCTCTTTGATTCAAAATTCAAAAATTTTCAAGGAAAATTCCAAACCCATTGGCTTGGACCTTATGAAGTTGAAAATGTCTTTGACAATGGTGCAGTCAGAATCAGGACTATTGATGAAGAGAAAACTCCTCTATTAGTAAATGGACATCGACTCAGGCTTTACCAAAAGCCATTAACAAAAGAGGAATTTGTTAAAATGTTTCAAGATAATTCAGAACTAAAGATGGTCAAGAAGAATTCTTCTTCTTTTCCACCTTAGAAATTTTTACTCAGTTTACTCTTTAAAAAAAAAATAATAATAATAATAATAAGTAAATTATATGTATATATGCATATACATATAATAATATGTAAAAAAAAAAAGGTATAAACATGAAAACCAACATGCTGTTGGCAGGTTTATACAGAAAATTTAGAGTGAAAACCAATTTCTGTTGGCACTTCAAATTTTCCTTTCAAAAAAAAATAATAAAGTCCCTTTATTAAAAGTTTTTCTTTCACAGCTGCAGAATCAGCAACTTTCCGCAGCTTGGACAACTTTCCGTAGCTACGACAAGTTTCTGCAGCCTAATAAATTTTTGGAGCCTACAAGGACACTTGGTGATTTGGATTAAAGGACAGCTGACAGAGCAAAGTACCTGCAGGAGATCAAAGGACAACAAATAAGGTTAGCAAAAGAGATCAAAGGTACGTGCTACTTTAATTTAACAATAGGGAAGGTTATATTGTATATATGATTAAGAAGATATAGTACTGTCGGAAATTAAAATGCAATCATTATAACCTAAGGGTGATGGCCGCCTAACAAAAATATCATATGCCACCACTTAAAAAGTCATGTCACGTCCCCATTCCAAATCTGCCGAAGTAATTACCAAATCATCACTTTAAATGCGCCTAATGGTCGGATTCATTCCTATAACCCTTATGATAATTCACCTATTCTTCCCTATTCTTACACTCCTCTGAACTTTCATAGCTACTCCATCTTTCCGCCACTTAGCAAACCCTACCAGCTCCATTTTCTTGTCAAGGTAACCAGTCTTCGAGGCAAAGCATCCTTCAGAATGGGGATAATTGTTCGAACTGAGCCAGCAGGAAAGCAATTCTTGGAGGGGTACCCACAGACTAAGGAGTTGCTGCAAAAGAAACAATGGTTGTGGTTCATTGAAAAATTCAATGGTTTTCACAGGGAAGTGACCAAGACATTTGCGCGCTCATTTGATGGGACTGAAGTCGAAATAGGAGACATTAAGCTCACCATAACAGAGTCCATGATCGTGGAGGCTACTAAGGAGTGGGGAAAAATGGTTTAAGAACAGGGGAATTGATGGCAAGGATTGGAAGGTCTTCCTCAAAAATCCAAACATGGACACTACTGTCTACAAGAAAGGTATTCCCAGCACTGCTCTTAAGAATAAATGGAGAAACTTATTACTTGTGCTTCAAAATTTTGTCACTTGTGAGGGTAGGTTTGGGCAAATGTATTTTTATCATGTTAGGATGATGATGCATTTCCTTGAAGATCACCAGATGAACCTTCCCTACTTCCTCTTAAATAGTCTCAAGAAAATGTCTACAAATGTTCAAAAGAAAATTCAGTGTATAGAAAACACCATGTATCATCATGGCCTGATAAAAATATTGGTCGAATTTCATCTCCAAAGTATAGGGGATAACTAGGAGAGTTTCCTGGTGAGGAACCACTTTGAAGAAAAATCCCCAGAAAAAGCAAGCAACAGCAGGGCCCCTAGAGGAAGAAAGAGAACCATAGAAATCATAAAGGAGCAGGCACCTCAGACTCAGACAGAAGTATCAGAAGAAGAGTTGCCTATAGTGAAGATTTTGCAGAGAATGAAGAGGGGAAACCCTAGAAGAAAGAAAGCCAACAAAAGTAAAGAAGAATTCTCACAAACTAAGCCCCCTCCTCAAGAAGAAAAATCAGAGACTAAAAGAAGGAAAGTACAGGAAATACAAACCTCAGGATTGAGGAGGAGTACAAGGCTGAGCACAGTCCCACAGACAATCTCAAAAATTACAGAGTACATTGACCTTGAGGGCAATGAGCCAACGGAGAACGAGCCAACAAAGAACGAACCAACAGAGGATGAGCCAATCGAAAACCCTGGAAGTTCTCCAAAAGGGTCACCGAGAGTATCACCACAACCATACAGCTCACCTCTAAGAAGCCCAGTGCATAGTCTGGGTATTGACCCTGTTCAGCAGGAAATATATGACTATATAGAGTCACTGGAAAGGAAAGAGACAGCAACCAAAGAAACAATTCAGAGTCCTGGAGAAGGGAGCAACCAGGTAAATGAATAATCAACCTCAAACATCTTAAAGTAGGAGATCTTTGAATTAGAAATGTTGAACCAGTATCTCAAGAATGAGAATCAAGCATTGAAGACACAAAGTGAGATCTAGATTGCAAAAAGTGACAATCTCATCCTTCATCTGAGCTTGTGGTATAAGAAAAACAAAAAGTTGAAGAAGGAAAACAGAATTATGCAAAGAGAGATTATCAGCTTAAAATACAAAATTCTCATGAGAAAACCTAGAATGCCAATAACTGCCAAAAAGAAGAAAACAGTGAAACTTGGAGGTGATAAGCAGGAGGCACAAGTGACTGACAAGGAAGAAGTGTATGAGGACATACAAAATCTCCAGTCTGGGGGAATGTAGAGTCCAAAGATTGTCTTACCATGACATCCCTTTTTGCCTAATATTCCTCTCTTTTCCTATATATTTACCACCTAAATAAAGCCATATCCACCAGGTTTTGATGAAGGTATGCAATAATATGTCTTCTTATTCATGTTTGACTTTATACCCTATTGTTTTGTTAAAGAATGCAATTGGCTACCGAATCGGTCTGTTTCTGCAACTAATCCAGATTTCTGTAGCTGTCTCCATTGTTTGCAAGGTTCAGAAGCTCCAGGTCAACAACGAAGGATGCAGATGGATAGGGAATGGTTTCCTCGTGGATCCCTTCCTATCCCCTTGAAACTGTTCGTTAAGATAAGTGTAGGAGATCACGGTCAAACCCCAAGTCAACTACAGGATTGTCGTCGAAACGAAATCTGAGTTCAATCGAAATCTTATCGATTTGCTTTCGGAATAGCAAATCAAAGATTTAGCGATATAGTTTAGCTAAGATAAAGATATTAGGCTTAAATTACTCATGTTGTTATGCCAGAGACCTGTTATAAAACTTATGGCTGCACTGTGATTTGGTGCACGCCGGATGATGTAATTTTGAAACAGTTTGTGAATTTCGTTTGCCAACAATAGAATTGGTTTTGTGTGTATGCGTTGCGTTGATTGAAGATTGTGAACTAATCTGTGGAGGGCCCCTACAAACAGTGATAGGTCTTAATCAATTGCAATTCGATTCCTTTTCATTCCTTGAATACTCTATTTTGTGTGAAAATGCAGCAATGAATTCGCCAATGAACCGTTATTTGCATAAGTAATTTCATCTACTTCATACCTAGTTTAGCCTGTCATTGAATTACTTTATACCTGGTACAGCATGGTTACTTCATTTGCTTATTATCTAGCATAGTTCAAGTGTGTTTACTTCATAGTATAGATGTTGTTTGAAATATCTTGTTTGAATGAAAATTGAATAAGTAAAAGTGTGAGAGTTTTCTCCTAAACAATTGAGTTCAGACAATATTTCTTCACAATTGATAGAATAGATTTCTTTTTGCACTTAGTGAATTAGAAGCTGCAGCATAAAGATTCAAGACCAAAAATCTCAAAACAATCTAATACAAGTAGGATCACTCTCATATCATCCATAAACTAATTAGATAGAGAATAACTCCCAAGAAATTAGCTAACAACTCTAAGGATTGCAACTCTAATATAATTAACAAACACCACCTCCATATTCATCTTAAGTTTAGATCCTAACAAATACATAATGACATATCGAATAACTTCTAGCACATATTGTGCACCTGTACTTCAACAGTCTACGCACCCTGGTTGACAATTTATGATTGACAATTTAAAGACATTAAATTGGCCAAACAGTGTGTTAGACAAGCTCGAAGGTATATTTATTTGTGGGTTTGGTGTGTTAGATGTGTTGATAAATCTAGGGGTAGCAACATTGGATGATTTCGATTTCGTTGGTAATAGCTTGTGGTATATTTTTACTTAGCTTGATTAGATTCTTCTTTCACTTGTTTATTATTAGTGTTTTCTTCATCAAACAACTACTATACCATAAAGAACAATAAGACAAAGGACGCAAGATATAGGTGATCGGCCAAGGCCAAAACCTCTCCAATTGAGAGGAAAATCCGCAAGAATTCTTCTTCTTATAGAATCTTCGATTGATGAATTCCAAGACCTAGACCCTTGACCAAGACTCCTCCAAGACCAAGTCAAACCTTGTCCCTTTCTTGTCAAGTCAAACAAGTCAACCTTGACTTATAATTGCTGCAACTTCTACTTCGTTCTTGAATTTGGTCCTGCAACACTAGTTTGCTTCTCTTCCTATAATTCTTGGCCTCCTGTAGCTTCCTGCAACTTTCGAACGTGTGAAGTGATTATGGCAATTTTAGCCCTTATTCTCCTTTGCTTGACTAGATCCCTTCTTTTCAAGACTTCGACCTTCAAATTAGACTACTTTTGCATTGAATTTAGGCTCTTAGGTATGACTGTCATTTGATCTATATTCTGCAGCGGATGCCCTAGCTTCAGCCTACACGTGTGAGAGTTTTTACCCAAAACAGATCTTAAAGTATACTTCTTCGTTCTGTCTCCTTCTTTCTTCGCTATCTTCTTTTCTCTTTGGATTGAGTTTCTTGTGTGATTGATGCTCCCAAAGGTGCTCGACTAGTCTTGTATATATAGGCTTCTAGGCACTTCAAAAAAGGTCGACTTGTCACTATCTCTAGGCTGACTTGACACTGTTTGGAAGGCCGACTTGTTGCTTGCATCTTAACTTGGCCTTGGAGGGGCTTTTGACTCTATTTGACTTAAATAATTTTCTTTACAATATTTAACATGCTTAAGAAGGGTCATTCATACATGACAAAGACTCTTATTACTTGTAAACTTAATGACAACCCCTAGAAGCTCTCAATGGGAGCTTGACCTATAAAATAAATTTCCTTGAGCATGAAACCCATGCCTCAAGAACAACAATAATAAATTTATTTTTCTCTTTACGTTAAATACATAAAATCATGATTACATATGTCATTATGAAGATCGAACCTAGTTACATATTTCAATACTCCCTCTTAACTAGGGAGGTATTCATAATCCAAACAAGGTACTTGGACATTCTCAATCTGAAGAATTCTCATAAGAGTTGGATTGGTAACCCATCTGTTTAGCATCATACCAACCAACATTGTCACATAGCAAGGCCTTGACTAACAGCTCTATCTCTCCACAATATCATAGCACAATGGTGGCGAGGCCAATGACTTATAGACACCGTCATCATTGTCTCTCAAGGCACATACCCCACCCGGGTGTTGACAGGGTATGTCCTCTCAGGACTATTCTTGTCTTGGATTCCCAGTCCTCAAAGAATATCGGTCCTACACAACTACTCTTATCTTGGATGCCCTATCTGATCCTCAAAGAGTATCGGATGCCAGATGCTTACTCAATCCTCCATTCTTTCTTCCAAAGTGAAGACAATAATGATGTGTCTATCTCTCCCTATTATATTATATAAAGTGAAAGTTCCATCCATACATACAACCATGACATCCACTAGCCCAATAGTGGAACATTACAGTCAACACCGCCTGCTCCTACAAAGAGATGTGCTCGCTCTGCACTGTGGAGAAGCCAATGCTCGTCACAATACTCTCCAAGCCCTCTCTAAGCAATGCCTAGAAAAAGCAGCAAGCGGAAATGTTGGCAGTGCTGGACCCACCAACATGTCAGGGGATCTCCCCGGTAAGAAGTCCCAACTAGACCTCATGTTGTTTGGAGTAGGAGTGGCAGCAGTGGGTAGTAAAGTTATGCCTTCACTGCGATAGCGCACAGAGGTAAGCAAGATATCCTTGTCAAAAGCAAGTGTGTGACCTTGCAACAAGTCAAGGGAGATGCATGGGGAGGTTCTAACACATGGAGGGGGAAAAGAAGTGTGTCCCTTAGAAGTCTGTAATAGTACACAACTTGAAAGGAACACATGAGCTGAAAGACATCACAAGCTGGAAAGTAGAGTAGTCGACAATCCAAAGTGATGAGTTAAACCAAAAACATGCTTCAATAAGATTAATACAATCACATACGGAATAGTCCATACATCAATGCGTAAGGAAAACTACATACATTGCTAAAGTAACCAAAGTAGTCGAACTACAATAACAACATATGTGTGAAACGTGTTCGCTCTGTTATATTATATAAAGTGAAAGTTCCATCCATACATACAACCATGACAGCCACTAGCCCCAATAGTGGAACGTTACAATCAACACCACCTGCTCCTCCAAAGAGATGTGCTCGCTCTGCACTGTGGAGAAGCCAAGGCTCGTCATAATACTCTTATCTTGGATTCCCTATCTCATCCTCAAAGAGTATCGGATGCCAGATGCTTACCCAATCCTCCATTCTTTCTTCCAAAGTGAAGACAAGAATGATGTGTCTATCTCTCTCTCTCAACTAGGGAGGATATACCCATTCCTATGAAGAAATGTACCCATTCTTATAAAAGAAATGTACCCAAGCTCCCTCTTATCCAGGGACTTGTCCAAGCTCCCCCTTAACCAAGGACTTGCTTCTAGCAACTTTCTGCTCTAGGTGGAGATCATGGAACTATCAGCTACTTGTGGGGCTCCTTTTTTTGATGTCACGAAATTCATCTTTAACATTATGGAGCCTTCATCTTTGGGACATCTTCGTTGGGCATCGGCCATCCATCATTGTCCTTCAAGAACTGTGTCAGTCATGTCATACTTTTCTTCAATGGAAAGTGATCTTCTAATCCACATTTGCCTTTTCTTCATACAGCTACCTCTTCCACGTCATGCTTCCTGTAGGATTTTTCATCCAACCACATGAGTGCTAGTAGTAGGTGACATCTGCAATTCTCTTTTAGTAGCTCTGTATCAACCCTTCCAGATGTTGTTCAAAAATCAAAAATGAACATCAAAGTTACCTTTGTGATCGCCTCTCATCATGACATCTTGCTTGCAACATCAACATCCTGCACACTCATAAGCACATCTCCAATAATTTCAATGTCAAGGGTCTCCTTTCTTTGCAAACCTTACCAAGGTCTTCATGCCTTCTTCATGGAGATATCATGGCCAATTCTTATAGTCATCAGATGTTGATTTCCATAGTTGCACTTCTCACGATCTCTTCTTTCTTTCTTCACATATTGTTCCTAGGAATTTCCATACATAGATCCTTCATATTTTTCAACCACCTCATATTCCATATGAGGACATATTATGTTGATTTCATCTTGTCAATATGTGAACTATGCCTTCATGCATCTTTTCCAAGGAAGAGATTCTTCTTCTTCGATCATGCTTATGATGTAGAGCATTTACCCATGCAACCATATAATGACATGACTCAATCAAATACATGTATACATACCTCTTTCCTTCTTTTGGCCATCTAGACTTCAACAACTTTTTTGAGAGTACCTCAACCATCTTGGCATGTTGCATTCCTTAGTCATCATACCATCATTCTTTCAAACAATGAATCCCATACAAGGTGGAATTCTCAGTGAGACACTTGCTTCTTTCAAGAGAGGTGAACCTTCTATGAAGATTCCAATGGAGGATCTTGACTATCCTCATCCTGCAAATTCTCCTTCCCAATGATGATGTATGATGAACTCTACACTAGATGACTTTCTTCTATTGATAAGTACTACTTATGCCTTTAATGAGGTTACCAAGAGCTACTTCCTTTCTCTGATGACTACTACATCCATGTAGAATTCTACTTCAGCTATCGTTTCAAGCTGATATAATTATCTCATGAGCTCTTGCTTTGATCGTATGCTTCTAATATGATGCATCCTATCATACTTACAATGCTTTCTACCATGGTAGTTGTCTAAAACTAAAAAGAACTCGGTGAAGGAAATTATCTCAGTCATAATAGAGATCTCACTTCCTCCTTCTTTGATTTCTTCTTCTTAGGTTCTTCCACTTCTTCGATGATATGGGCTTCTTCCCTTCCTCTTTTGTTGTTGTCCTTCTTGAGTTTAGGACAATTTCTCTTGTAGTGCCCATATTCATGATAGCCATAGCATTGGATTTTCGACATATCCTTCTTGTTCTTTTTCTGAGGACCAAACCTTCCAAACTTTCCTTTCCTCTTAGCCATGGCAGCAAATGCTTGTACTTGTTCGTTTGATCCTACATCACTTTTTGCCTTCAATCTGGTTTCTTCAATTTTACATAATGACCAAAGTTCATTGAATGGGGTAGCTTCCTTCTTTCCATAGATGCTTGATGTAAAGTTGCCCCATTCCTCTGGTAGTGCATTGAGCACTATGGTGGTCATTTCTTTATCGGACATTATTTCTCCCAATTCTTGTAGTTGGTCTCTTATTTCTGATACCCTCATAAAGTATGAGGCTATTCCATCTTCCTTTGATATCTTCATCTTGTAGAGTGTAATATCCCTTATCAGGAATATACCCAAACATAAGCAAACTCCAACCAGAGATGGACTAGGAGGGCATTTACCAGATGTGTCGCCTCTTAAAAGAGGACGAGATCTGGAGGCTACTTGGCCCTTTCCAAACTCTGTCTAAGAGTATAATAAAAACACACAAGTGGTATAATAGCCGAGAATGCTCAAAGAAATATGAATAACAGTGATATGATATATGTCAAATAAACCATAAGCAGATACACAAGAAATGCAGAGAGAATGCTAAGCCATTTTATTATACTGAGTAATAAAATGAGTATAGGAGGTGATCAAGTAGATGGCACATCTACTTGCACAAGGCAAGTGAAGAAATACACTCATAATAGCAAAGGAATGGCCCTTCTCTGATCTGCGTCCAAGCTGCTAGGAAACTGTTGTGCTGTTGCTGCTACTAGGAATCAAATGAGGATTTGGGGCTGCTCCCCTCCTCGGAAAAAAGCTGGAACTCTGGAATCAGACTCTACTCGAGAAACCAGAAAAACCCAGAAAGCTCTTGTGGAATGGCCGACCCCCGAAAATCACCCCCTTGGGGTTCTGCGCAGTTCCTCACTGCTCTGCGCTACCATTGAGTGAGATACTCCAAAAACCTGCCTGAAACCCCCGCCAAAACTCCTCAATATGCAAGGGTTGATACCCTGCTCTATCTCAATCCCAAGGCTCACCTCTTCCTGTGTGATTCCCCCTTGCCACGTGTCCTTTCCCTCCTACGCAGCTCCCCCATGTGTCTGCGTGGGCTCCATTTCTACGTCCCCCTTTGGCCCCCTTGGCTCCCCTTTAAGTCACAACGTTGTGCTACCTAGGAAGTGACTTTTATTCTAAAAGTGAGTTATGTCCCCCTTCCTCACTTTTATTTACAAATAACTATAGAAGGCAAAAATTTAGACAAATCGAATATTCCAATTAGCCATAGCTAATTAGGAATATTATAGTCTCCCCCAGCAAAATGTTGCTTGTCCTCAAGCAACTGAAGTGATGGGTGTTGTAAGATCTTCTCACTCTCCCAAGTGGCATCCTCATCCAGCAAATTCTTCCACCTCACCAAGAATTCCCGGACCGTCCTGCTCCGCAGCTGCCTCTCCCTGGTATCAATGATAGCCTTTGGCTACAATACCAAATGCCCCTCGTCATCCATGGGTGGTAGCTCATCTGTCACCATCACCTGCTGCCCCAATGCCTTTTTCAAGCACGATACATGAAAAATGTTATGAATCTTGCTGCCTTGGGGCAGCTCCAAGTCATGTGCAACTTGTCCAATCCTGCGTATCACCCTGTATGGCCCATAAAAGTGGGGCTTGAGCTTCTCAGCCCCCTTCTGCTTCAGTGTTGACTGTCGATATGGCCGTAATCGTAGGTAGACCATGTCCCCTACCTCGAACTGTCTCTCCACCCAACCCCTGTCGGCATACAGCTTCTGTTGATTCTGCACTGTAGCCATGTTTTCCTTAAGAGCTCGGAGGATATCCTGACTTTCTTGGATCCAAATCTTGGCTCCAGGAGCCCTGTTGTCACCAAACATCACGTCAACAAAAGATAAAGGATGATACCCATACAAGGCATAGAAGGGTGACATACCAATGGGCATGTGATGTGAAGTATTGTAGCAGTACTCCCCCAGATGCAGCAACTTCAGCCATGCTCGCTGCTACCCGCTGACATAGTTACACAAGTAACCCTCCAGCCACTTGTTAACTATCTCTGTCTGCCCGTCCGTCTGTGGGTGATAACTAGTACTCGGTGTCAACTCCGTCCCCACCAATCGAAAAAGCTCCTGCCAAAACCCGCCCATAAAACGGCTGTCCCTATCACTGACGATGGTCTTAGGAAGACCATGTAGCCTGAAGATCTCTCTGAAGAACAGCTCGGCCACCTATGCTGCTATATAGTGTGCGGATATGGCAAAAAAAATGTGCGTACTTCGTCGGTCGATCAACAACGACAAAGATACAATCCTTGCCCTGTACCATGGGCAACCCTGTGATGAAGTCCATTGAAATACTCTCCCATTTCCCCTCCGAAATGGGAAGAGGCTGCAATAAACCCGCGGGATGGTTCATCTCTCCCTTGTTCCTCTGGCAAACATCACACTCCCGGATGTGCTGGATTACGTCCTCCTTGAGGCCCTTCCATGAGAACCTCTCTCTAATGGCCCTATAGG
Source organism: Pinus tabuliformis (assembly GCA_031772625.1). Lineage (NCBI taxonomy): Eukaryota > Viridiplantae > Streptophyta > Pinopsida > Pinales > Pinaceae > Pinus > Pinus tabuliformis. The sequence goes on along the minus strand of CM062817.1, from coordinate 1,787,912,332 downwards.
TTTTGGTAAACCCCTGATGTCCTGCCAAAGGTGAATCATGTGATGCCTGGAGTATCTTCTTCTTGAGCTGAGACCCCTCAGTCAAGAAGATCCGGTCCCTGTAATAGATGATCTCATCGACCACCCTGTACCTGTCATCTGCCACCTGTCCATCCAGAACCTCACATGCAAACCTGTCCTTGGAGTACTCTACTAAGAGTCGAGCCCTCCAGTCTGTATCCAAGCTCATAAGAGACAACGTGGCTGGTCTACGTGAAAGGGCATCTGCTACCACGTTGTTCTTACCCTTGACATACTCAATGTCAAAGTCATATGCTTGGATCTTACTGATCCACTTCTGCTGCCTCTCCTGTAGCTTCTTCTGCTCCAAAAAGAACTTGAGGCTGTTGTGATCAGTCCTCACCCTAAACCTGTTACCCACCAAATACTGCCGATACTTAGCCAATGCATGCATGATGGCCAGCATCTCCTTGTCGTATATAGAATACAACCTCTCGTGCGGAAGGAGCTTCCGGCTCTCAAAGGCTATAGGGTGACCTCCCTGCATCAATACTACGCCGATCCCCTCTCCTAACGCATCACACTCCAAAACAAATCGCTGTGTAAAATCTGGCAATGCAAGCACTGGGCAGCTGCTCATAACCTCCTTGAGCCTGTCAAAGGCTCGTTGCGCTGTGTCCGACCAACTGAATGCCCCCTTCCTCGTCAAATCTGTCAGGGGTGCAGCAAGCTGTGAGAAACCTTTGACGAACTTCCGGTAGTAAGTACAAATGCCAATGAATCCTCGAAGTTTCGTCACGTTTCTCGGCTTCGGCCATTCTCTAATGGCCGTGATCTTCTCCTCGTGGACCCTCACTCCGTCCACCCCTATGATGTGTCCCAGATATAACATCTCCGTCAACCCAAACTCACACTTGGAGAGTTTGGCATAGAACTGCTGCTCCTGTAAGATACGCAATACTGTCTCAATGTGCTGGAGATGCTCCTCCCAAGTCCTGCTGTAAATGAGAATATCATCGAAGAATACCAACACAAACTTCCTCAAGTGACTACGGAAGATGTGATTCATGCAGGACTGAAATGTAGCCGGGGCGTTTGTTAGCCCAAAAGGCATCACCAAGAACTCAAAGTGCCCATAGTGACACCTAAAGGCGGTCTTGGGAATGTCCTGCTCCCTCACGCGAATTTGATGGTACCCAGATCTCAAATCAATCTTTGAGAAGAACCGTGCTCCTCTCAACTCGTCCATCAACTCATCGATCCTAGGTATGGGGTACCTTTTCTTCAGGGTCTTCTTGTTCAGGGCCCTGTAGTCGATGCACATCCTCAATGTACCGTCCTTCTTCTTCACCAACACCACAGAAGAAGCAAAAGGACTCGTGCTCGGTCGAATGTGCCCAAGAGCCAACAACTCCTGGATAGCCCGCTCAATCTCGTCCCGATAGGCCTTGGGGTGCCTATAGGGAGTGGTGATCATTGCCTGTATACCCTGCTCAAGCTCGATGGTGTGCTCAAACCCCCGATCTGGTGGCTGTCCTGGTGGAATCTCCCCAAACACTATGGCATACCGATCAAGGATGGACTGTATCTCTGGATGCACCGTCTGCCCTGTAGTCCCTGCCTCTAATGCACGCAGCTCCACTGCCCATTCTATGTCTCCCTTCCAGAAGACTGCCTCCATCCGATGAGCTGAAACAGTCTGAGGCGGATATGTGTGCTGTCCCTGAATCTTCTCATGCTTCCCTGTCTTCTCATCATCCCACTCCATCTCTAGGGTCTTCCAATCTGTCGTGACCTCCCCTAGAGTGATAAGCCATTGAACACCCAATATCATGTTGGTGTCCGGAATATCGAACACGAAAAAGTGGTCAGTCAAGGTGTAGGTGCCCATCGTCACTGAAAGCTCTGGAACATAACGAGCACACGTCATGGTTTGATCTCCTGGGACCAAGACTGAAAACCCATCGAAGCTCTCTGTCTGTATACCTCTCCGCTCAACCATCTGTGCATTGATGAAGTTGTGGGTCGCCCCACTGTCGACCAAAACTGATACCTGCTGGCCACGCACTGTCCCTCGTACGCGTAGCGTCAGATACTTGGGAACTCCTCGCAATGCTGCAAGGGCCCCTCCGGTGGGTGCAAATGATGCACCTCCTGCTGCTGGTGGTGGAGGTGGTAAAGGTCCCTGTACGACATGGCTATCTCCTGCCTCCCCATCATCCTCGTCATCCTCTTCTCCACTGCTCTCAGAGAAGACCTCAATAAAATGTGCTTTGCCAGCAGCACATCTATGTCCCGGTGCCCACGGCTCCTGACATGTGAAGCACAACCGCTTCTTCTTCAGCTCCCTCCTGGCATCATCATCAAGCTGTACTTGCCCTGGATTCCCCTTTGGAGGTGGAATCCTCACGTCCTTCCCCTTAGACTGGAAAGTCCATCTCTGGGGTTAACGTGTCCGAGTCCTGGGTAAGACATCCTGTAAGTCCCGGGTCCTGCTGATAGCGTCCTGGAGTGTGGCTAGTCTAGTGGATCGGACTAGACCCCGACGTGGCTCTACTAGCCCCTCAACATACATATAGACTGTTCATGTCGTGGATAGGTCTGGCACCATCACGGAGACTCAAGAAATCTGCAATGTAGGTCTCTAGGCTCCCTGTATGTTTGAGCCTCATCAGCTCAACAAAATGCTGCTCTAGATCCCTCCGATCAAATCGCTCCATCAATCTCCTAGTAAACTCAGCATATGTCGTCACTGTAGAGTGCCCAAGTGTAACCATCCCATGAAACCACCAATCCTGGGCCTCGCCATCCAAATGCAATGTTGCCACCTTGATGGCCTCTGTCTCCGACATCTGGTTAAGCTGGAAATAAATGTCCAGCTTCTCCACCCAAGACTTTGCCGAACTGTTTGATGAACCATCAAACGTAGGCAAGTGGAATCTACTCGCTGCACAGTGGGTGTCACCATCATGGTAATGCCGGTACCCTCTGTGATGGTCGCGGGGTCTGCTATCCTGCTGGAGTTGAACAAAATCTCTGAATGAGAGGGCTTCCCTGAACTCCTACCCATAGGCCTGGTACTCTGCAAAATAATCGCCCATATGTCCGGGCTCTGCCTCCTGCTGGGCTACGGCCCCCGTGTCTGCTCCTAAGAAGGTGGGCATGGTAGAGCGTGTAGGGGCATGTGAGGCCACCTGCTACGTAGTATCACGCTGCTCTAGCAAATGGTGGGATGCACCCGATCCCTCACCAACCTGGAAAACCTGTGGGCTCTCACGCTATCTAGCCTCTACTGCCGTGAATCTCTGCCCCATCACCTCAATCTGCCTCGATAGATCCTGCACTGATTTGAGGAGCATATCCGCAAATCTCTTCCCGTCATCATCTGCCATCGGGGCCCCTTGCTCTGCGTCTACCACAGGCTCCCTTTGCTCTGTGTCCACTACAGGCTCTTCCTGTTCTACATCTACTACCGGAACACAGTCTCCCTCTCCGTAAGTGTTCTCCAACCTACACCCAGAGTCTTTGTACCTCTGACCTCTGTAACAAATATAGGGTTTTCCCCTCGTGTCATAGATTGCTAACTCCACAAGCTGAGCCAGATCTATGCTTTGATACCACTGTAATATCTCTTATCAGGAATATACCCAAACACAAGAAAACTCCAACCAGAGATGGACTAGGAGGGCATTTACCAGATATGTCGCCTCTAAAAAGAGGACGAGATCTGGAGGCTACCTGGCCCTTTCCAGACTCTGTCTAAGAGTATAATAAAAACACACAAGTGGTATAATAGCCGAGAATGCTCAAAGAAATACGAATAACAGTGATACGATATATGTCAAATAAACCATAAGCAGATACATAAGAAATGCAGAGAGAATGCTAAGCCATTTTACTATACTGAGTAATAAAATGAGTACAGGAGGTGATCAGGTAGATGGCACCTCTACTTGCACAAGGCAAGTGAAGAAATACACTCAGAATAGCAAAGGAATGACCCTTCTCTGATCTGCGTCCAAGCTGCTGGGAAACTGTTGTGCTGCTACTGCTGCTAGGAATCAAATGAGGATTTGGGGCTGCTCCCCTCCTCGAAAAAAGCTGAAACTCTGGAATCGGATTCTACTAGAGAAACCCAGATAACCCCAGAAAGCTCTCGTGGAATGGCCGACCCCCGAAAATCACCCCCTTGGGGTTCTGCGCAGTTCCTCACTGCTCTGCACTGCCACTGAGTGATATACTCCAAAAACCTGCCTGAAACCCCCGCCAAAACTCCTCAATATGCAAGGGTTGATACCCTACTCTATCTCTCAACACCAAACCTCCTACAAACCCTCAATCCAGAACTGCATCCCTCTCACAGTACTGCGCAGTCTTTCAGAGCTGCGTCCCTCTCCTAGTGCTGCGCAGTCCTCCAAAACGTTGCCACTACTGCTGCAAAAAGACTGATGAAACTACTGCTGAAATGCGAATGGGAATACCTTGCCCAAGCAGGCACTCGAAGTCCCCCAGGGCTAAGGGTGAGATCTTCGAATGGAGACACTCAATGCACTAAACAGTGCTGCAAACTAGCTAAACAGCCAGCGTGCTCCAAGTTGAAATGACTATCACAAATGCTCATAACAAAATGATCCAAATGAGGGGGTTCCTCTCTCTTTTATAACCCTTGCCTCTCTCAATCCCAAGGCTCACCTCTTCCTGTGTGATTCCCCTCTTGCCACGTGTCCTTTCCCTCCTGCGCAGCTCCCCCATGTGTCTGCGTGGGCTCCATTTCTGCGTCCCCCTTTGGCCCCCTTGGCTCCCCTTTAAGTCACAACGTTGTGCTACCTAGGAAGTGACTTTTATTCTAAAAGTGAGTTATGTCCCACTTCCTCACTTTTATTTACAAATAACTATAGAAGGCAAAAATTTGGACAAAATCAAATATTCCAATTAGCCATGGCTAATTAGGAATATTACATAGAGTTCTTGTCTTAATGATATCATTTCTCCAGCAATACTTACGGAGAATAATTCTACTAGCTTATCGTATATTTCTTTTGATGTCTCCAATTTTGATACATAGGGTATGAGGGGATCTTTGATGGAATCATGGATTCTATAAGGATGCTTTGAGCCCTTACTTCCCCTTTCATGTACTTTGCAAGAGCTTGAGCTTCTTCCTTTGGAGATTTCATGATTGAACGACTTCATTTTCTATGAGGATCAAATTAGTGCTCTTCTTCCATGCAAGAAAGTTTGATGACCTAACCAATTTATTGCTTTCCCTGCAAAATGAAGTCATTTTGATAGATTCAAATGTGGACATAAAGATACTTACTTGTGAAGATACTCTTTGATGACAATATCTTCAACTTGATGTCTTCTTGATTTTGATGATGATGTTGATAATAGAAGTTGTCTTCTTGATGAAGATGTCTTCCTTCAAAAGTGATCCTTCAAAGAGAAGGAGATCACTTTGATTCCTTGATGATGATGACAATGCTTCTACCTGCTTTCCTTGGATGTAGGGACTTCAAGATGCTTCAATTTGTAGTCCTTCTTTCTTTGAGTAGAGGTAGGGTCTTTGAGGTCTCCTTTTTCCTTGAGGTGACGATTGTGCAAGGTTCCCAAGAATGTTGAACAAACTAGGGTTTTGAGGTCTTCTTTAGTAACTTCCTTCGAGATGATAATGTAATATTTATCTTTGTGGTGCCTTTGAGATGAGTGATCCTTCTTGATGATTGAAACTTTTGATGATCCTTTAGTGCTTCGGCCCTTGAGTGTCCTTATTTAAGTTGCCTTTCCTTGTCTTGTCACCTTAGCTCTGATACCATGTTGAGAAATCTAGGGGCAGCAACATTGGATGATTTCTCTTCTATTGGTAACTGCTTGTGGTATATTTTTACTTTGCTTGATTTGCTTCTTCTTTCACTTGTTTATTATTAGTGTTTTCTTCATCAAACAGTTATCAAACCATAAAGAACAATAAGACAAAGGACACAAGATATAGGCGATCAGCTAGGGCCAAAACCTCTCCACTTGAGAGGAAAACCCACAAGAATTCTTCTTCTTATAGAATCTTCAATTGACGAATTCCAAGACCTAGACCCTTGACCAAGACTCCTCCAAGACCAAGTCAAACCTTGCCCTTTTCTTGTCAAGTCAAACAAAGTCAACCTTGACTTAAAATTGCTGCAACTTCTACTTCGTTTTTGACTTTGGTCCTGCAACACTAGTTTGCTTCTCTTCCTGCAATTCTCGGCCTCCTGTAGCTTCCTACAACTTTCGCACGTGTGAAGTGATTAGGGCAATTTTAGCCCTTCTTCTCCTTCGCTTGACTAGACTCCTTCTCTTCAAGACTTCAGCCTTCAAATTAGACTACTTTGGCACTGAATTTAGGCTCTTAGGTATGACTGTAATTTGGTCTATATTCTGCAGTGGATGCCCTAGCTTCAGCCCGCACGTGTGAGAGTTTTTACCCAAAAACAGACCTTAAAGTATACTTCTTCTTCATTCTGTCTCCTTATTTCTTTGCTCTCTTCTTTTCTTTTTGGATCGAGTTTCTTGTGTGATTGATGCTCCCAAAGGTGGTCGACTAGTCTTGTATATATAGGCTTCTAGTCACTTCAAAATAGGCTGACTTGTCACTGTCTCTAGGCTGACTTGACACTGTTTGGAAGGCCGACTTGTTGCTTGCATCTTGACTTGGTATTGGAGGGTCCTTTGACTCTATTTGACTTAAATAATTTTCTTTACAATATGTAACATGCCCAATAAGGATCATTCATACATGACAATGACTCTTATGACTTGTAAACTTAATGACAAGCCCTAGAAGCTCTCAATGGGGGCTTGACCTATAAAATAAATTTCCTTGAGCATGAAACCAATGCCTCAAGAACAACAATAATAAATTTATTTTTCTCTTTACAGTAAATACATAAAATCGTGATTACATATGTCATTATGAAGACCGAATCTAGTTACATATTTCAACAAGATGGGTTCAGAGGGTTCAAAGCATTTGAAGGATTTTGCTATGGAATGGCTGTTTTTGAGACTTGACAAAATTTGTAATGAGATCCTTCAACTCAGTGTAATGGTCTTTTAATTCAGCATGTTTTATATCGACCTTGGCACTTAAATTTGTTTGTTCTTGTTGTAAGGTGATATGATTCTGATAGATCAGTATATCTAAGAGATCGTGCTTCTCTTTTAACTCATTATGTAGTGTCACAACTCACGACTCAAGTGTTTCTTCATTCTTCTTTTGCTATTACTCTAGTGTGCCCAACCTTGTATTGAATTTGTTCATGGTCATTTCCTAGTCAACAGTGGGGTTTTCCAATCAATTTTGACGAAACTTTAATTATGGATTTGCAGGGCCAATGATTAAATTTGTTGCACAAATCCTCACTTTAACCTGTATGGTTCTCTAATTGATTGTTCAAGTTTAAGAAGTGTAAAGTCTTTGATGAATCCTAATCATACAAATGAGTTTAATTAATTAATCTGTATGGGGATGTCACCATCCAATTTGTACAGGCACTACAACTGTATGGGAAATAAATTCAGTGGCTGTACAAAATTTGAATTGGTAGCTGTAAGGGATGTCTCTACAGAATTAACAGTGCAACCGAGAAAAGGGGCAGCTGAAGTATCATATGGCAGCAACAAGGATCGGCGGCAATGGTATGGACAGTGGCAGCTGCGATGATGAAAGCTATGTGTGGATGGAAGTAGTGGTACAGACACATCAACGGCTGTAGAGATAGGCGGCAGGTGGCAGAAATCGGATGTACGGATCGGTTGGCCTGATGCTAACTGGGCTCTGATACCAGATGATGCAAGAAAATTTGTAATTGCTTGAAGGCATTAAAAAATAACATATAATATATAAAAATAAATATTAATGAGATGATTTTTACAATGAGGGGCTGCTTCAATATAACCAAAGGTGCCCTTTTACAAAGTGTTGTGACCTCTTATAATTAATATTTATTATACTTAATTTACCAATTTTAGTTTTATTAGAGCCAGTTAGGAGGTAGTTAGAAGCTAGCCTCAGGAGTCTAGTGAGTCAATTTCCCAAGGTTGCAGAGTCAATTTCCCAAGGTTGCAAATGGAAAAGTTGTGGCAAATTTTGTACAAACCTTAAAATAAAAACATTGTTTACAAATCCTTGGTGTAATGCTATCAGTATATGCATCATATATTTGTTTATGTTCTGTTTTTCAATCTGATTTCGCATAATGAAGCTCAGTTCCGAAGCACATCACAAAACCCCACCACAGACTAAGAATATTTGTTGGAAAAAAACCTGTGAATATAAAGACCACAGGGCCCAGGCACATCAAATCCCCAGAGTATTTGATATTAAAGCCCCCAAATGAACTCCACAGGACATACACATCTTTGGTCATTAGGTCATAGGATATAATGTGGTATTAGAAGAATTCTGGTCTCTGTATTTTAAAAAATATTGATCATTTCGTATCAGATCTGAGAGCCATATTTGAAAGACTGCAGGATGCGTATACCAAAGTTTTTAATTTTACATTGATGGATTTTGGAAGGCTTTGTTGGCGACCTAAAAGAGAAGTTCAATCACAATGCAATGCATAGTTACCTTTCAAAAGAACAGGTCAGAAGTTAGGGTAAGAAGAGGAAAGATCAGTGATCACCCTTATCAAAGTCGTTGGTATGAGATTGGGGAAATGAGCAGCATTTTCAATTGACACACAAAAGAAGCTATCCAAACTCCATGAATCATCCAAACAACAAAGAATAGAAATAAAGAAAAGGCAAGAAAGCTTCAACCTTTGAAGTTTCAACAGGAGCTAGAAGATAGCTTCTCAAGGTAGAGTCTAAATGTTAGCCTAATATTCTCTCCACTTTCTAAGAATAGGATATTTACTATTATTATCATTTCAAAAGGAAAGAATAAGCCAGTGACATTCCCCGTACAGCATTTGTTTCTTTTCCAATATGTTCCCACAATTACTTCTTTTGACAAACTTGAATAGGGGCATCATAGAAAGAAGATTGGGAATGCAGGAAAAACATTATAATATAAATAGGATATAAACATATTACTCAGAAATCAATTATAAAGATATCTGCTAATCTAACCTGCAAATCACCTGCTGCAAAAACCCCTTCAACAGAAGTATTAGCTCCACTGCTTTTCACAACCACATAACCAGCACTATCAAGTTCAACCTGGCCTTCAAGAATCTGGCTGTTTGGCATATGCCCAATGCCATAAAAGAGACCCCTGACATCTAGAATCCACTGTTTACCAGTATTCAAATCTTCCAGTAAAACCCCAGACATCTGGCCCCTGTTGTTGCTTACAACATCAATAACTCCGGTACTGAAGTGTAAAGTAACAGAGGGATTGTTGAGAATTCTGTAAATAACGTCATAACGAACATGTTATCAAGTATTCAAGAAGCTTCAATTTTATCCTCCATATTCTTAACAAGTTTATCCAAAAATACAAAAGATACCAGCATGAGCTCTTCATCAAGATTTAAAATAGAACAAATGCAATAAAATTCAATAACAGGTGCAAATTATATATACTGACACCAAAACTAATTACAGCTTATGAAAAACATTTTATCTTATGCATGTAAAATTCTAAATCCTTACTTACCTTTCATATCTGCATATCAGTAACACAACAGAAGAATGTGAACCATATTAAACTATTGGATATTCCAATTTCAGCATTGACATCAGGAAGCCCATGTGGAATGCTATCCAGTTGTATTACTTGAATTTCGAATGACATGGCAAAATTTTATGGCTCCTCAAGGAGTCGGTCTCAGAAGTAGTTAGATGGAAAGGCACACACAGCATCTAAGGAAAGACACTCACATTTTTAGATGGAAAGTATCTATTTTAAAAATGATGCTCATATAATTAATATACTTCCTAGGGCCTACAAAATAGTTAAAACAAATGGGGGTCAAAAGCAAAAGACCACAAATACTACATTTAAGATAATATATATTATACAGACAAACTATCAGCCAACATACCCAGCGCTGTTATATTCTATCAATTTCAAATCGAAAAATACAAGCCAAGCCCCCTTAGCCCCAAATACTCGTCAGACAACATCATCATCAAGCATTGCATTGGCCCTCTCACAGTGATCGAGAGCCGTCCTCTCTCTCTCCCTTCCCACTCTGCTTCTCACTCCAGCGCACACTGACAACAGCTTTATATGCTTACCATGGTTTTGTTCTAGGTTTTGTATCTGCACTACTACTTCTTGTGTATCTCTTTCGAGAATGCCACTCATATAATTAATATACTTCCAAGTACCTGCAAGATAGTGTTGTCCACAGATTTGCAGACCTAGGAATGTGGGAAAAATCCTTGACCCCGCAAGCTTTGTTTTGTGGTAACGGTTAAAGAAGGGCCATCACCTATTCCCAACTCTCTCCATTTAAGCTCTCTCCTAGTTAAGCTAAGGGGGGTGGTCTCTAAGGAAGATTCTAAAGGATAACTCGTTAGAGATAACAAGTTCTAGGAAACGGTTAGTAAGGCTATCACCATTCAATATAACTTGAAATAAAATTAGAGATTGATTTAACAATATAGATCCAATAAATTTCAAAAGATATCCTGCAAGACAAATCGTAAGAGACCAGTGCCTTTAAATATAACTTCCAGGAGATATATACTCAAAAAGAAATCACACTACTTGTAAATGAGATATGATTTTCAAAGTACAAAAATAGCAAGCTGCAAGACAAGTGTTAGTGAATTAAAACCAAAATAGATTAGACACCAATTTGAAATATAAGCAGCAAGATTGAAATAGAACTTGCAATAGGATAATACTAGGTACTTAAATGAAAGATGCTCAATTATGATATCAAAGAACAATGAGCATATAAATGAAACAAACAAGTACAAGAATATTAAATTAAGTTCTTGCAAGTGAATGAGATGCTCACAATCTAAAGTGTACAATAACCAATTGATTCAAGATGAAACAAAGTTATGGTGAAGCGTGTGAAGTAAATGTGATCTTGGTATATTTTATTATATGCCTATTCTAAGGTGTGACTTCCGCTCAATCCCTTCAATTTGGTAAGGACTAGTAGGTGGTTGCAAGAAGGCTGGGATGAGGAAGCAATGGCTTCATTAACGATACCAACCTAGGACTTCAATACAACCGGCATGCCTTCGTTCCTACAAGGGACCTAGCCACGCAAGAGAACTACGAGGTCGTGCGTTTTAACCATTCATCCAAACTCAAATTTAGGGAGATTGAATGATATTTGAGGAAGTATAGTAAATGTTTATCAACCAAGCTTATGCTTGGAGGTAAATTTTAGAGAATCTAAAAAAAGTGCAATTTAGATGATAAATTAATACAATTGTTTCAAATGAGATTAACAATTAAAAAGAGATGCCTCAAATGTGAAATGTCTTATGACTATCAATAGAGAATACCATACCACTTTGATGATCAGATTAACAATTAATAATTTAAGCACAAATTATGATATCAATGTGAGATTAGCTTATGCTAATGATCAATGAAGCAAGTGAAAATTAATCAATGAAGCAAATGCGAGTTAGATCAAGAAAATAGCGTGATTACTTCAATGAAAAATGCAATTTAGATCAAGTAACCAATGAAAGTACGCAATGAAACAAATGTGAATTATTTCAAGAATGATGAAAGCTACTTGCAAAAATGAAGTTTGAAGATTAGATCTAGAAATTAGATCATGCAATGAACAAGAAACTAAGCTACACTAACACTGCAAAGTGAACTAGGAAACTAGTTAAATGCAAAACAAGAAGCAATCATCCAAAGGATCCTCCTACCTAATGAGGAGACGGGATACCAAGGGGAAAAACCCCAAGCTCCTTTCAAGAAAAATTCTCTTTTATTATAATTACAAGTGAAACCCTCTTTGAGAGAAGTGAGGGCTTAGGATCTAGAGAAAGGTTTACAAAAATAGAGCTTCAAGAGCCAATACCCTTCCTTAAGATATCAGAAATGCAAATGAGAAATATTTACAATGATTATGGCCAAATTTACAATGGAAGATCACCCCCAATAAGCAATTTGTTTTCCTCCAAGAGATTTTCGCTTAGAAAAGATGGACATGCAAACTTCAAGCGGAAATTATGTGCATAAGAGAGGGAGAGGCTCTCTTTTTGTTAGCGGCCAAGGATGTGAAGGCTTCAAACGTGTAGATCTGCTTGATTCCTCAAACCTCCTTCAACAAATTCCTATAGATCTTAAAACCCTAGCCGTCTATAACCTCTTCAAGGATTTGCACAATAAAGAAAATGGAAAAGGATTTTGATCCACGAACAAGGATAGCATATGCTCCAAAAAGGTAGATCACTTGATTTTCAAGCCTCCTTGTAGGTTTCCTTGAAGACATCATCCCCAAAAATCCCTTCTCAAACCTCCACAAAGAACTGTGCAAGCTAAGAGAGATAGATCAAATCTAAAACAAGAAAAAACTAGATCAAAAAATAAATGAAAAAAATATGCATAAAAATACAATGGCTAGCCATTACAGTATGAGGACACCTCCACTCTTAGGCAAGCCAGAAAGGGAAAACCCTTTAAATAAGCTCTAAATAGCTAGATCGAACCAGTTAAAGCACATAGAATAAATAGATCTGAAGTTAAAATTAATAATATTTCCAAGTTATAGTAGAGAAACTACCTCTTCAGAAATCATTTGATAAGCCCTTGAGGAAAATCGATATGGGTTCTTCAACCTTTATTTGCTTGAGAGTTGGTTGGTTCAATCAAAAACTTCCCCAAAGGCTCAAGATCTATTTCAGAAAATTACATAACTATGTTACTATACACACTTCAAAATATTTTGTTAGATCCACAAGGGATTGGACTACACAATGAAAAAGAAGACTAGGGGTTCAACCAAAATCCCACTAGTGCTTCTAGATCTAGAGTGGTCCTCCAATCCAGAAAATTACACAAGATACCTTGTATAAATTAATCCAAAAAAATGGCAAATGAAACTAACAAATTATGGATCAAATAGTGTAGAGCATTAAGCACAAATAAATCTGAAAAATATTACAATAAAGAGTTGAAGAATAACACCATAAAAATGTGCCCCAAAGACATTCTTTATTACTCAAAAAGAATATTCAGTACAAAAATACAGCAAAACTTCGCTGGCCAAGTAGCTCGATTTTTCCATGATGATACAATGAGGAGCTCTAAGGCTCAATTATAGAAAAATATGAGAGGATCCCTCTCCAAGTGAAAATGGCTAGAAATCCCTCCAACAAATCGTAACCTTTAATGAGCCTGCGCAGATCTTGAGAGAGGGAGATGTTAGGCCTGTTACCCACCATTTTGTGGGTAATATCCCTAGGAGAAATTTTTTTCTCCAAGATGGTCCTCAGTCGGCAGCCACCAGCTAGCTCATTGTGCCATCTTCTCTGCCACGTGAGTCAGCCATGTGGTCCCTCACCCATCTGCCATGATCGTATGTTTGAAGGTGGGCCTCCCGAATCTAAAGGTATGCCTTGTCATTTGGAAATTGAGTATTGTAGTTTGCTTATCATGGACACTTCTGGGCATGGATTAATGGGGGGATTCGGCGGAAAGAATGAACTAGGTCTGTGCTTTTGTCCCTTTGACCCCTTTTAGGAATTAACCTTAGATTCTAGTCTCGGGGGTTCTCTTTTATTGACCATTTGGTTCCAGGGATGGTATTTCACGAGAAACCCTGATTTTGGTTGTGTGGTCTCGCTCCCTTATCTGCTTATATTACCCACTTTCCATCCATTATTGCCCCATCCATCATTTTACCGCATGGGTCCACGTCCCTCTATCGGGTCCACATAGGGTTACCTTGCCCCTTCCCCTTGCCCACACCTTCGGTCATGGCCTGGAATGAGGCCCGAAGGTTGATGCAGTTGAAAAGAAAGATAAAAGCATATATGGCCACATTCAACAAGAAAAAGTACCACAAAATGCAAAATATGGTAGGAACAAAAACATTTTAGCACATGGGAAAAAGCCAATACATGAGCTCTACCCCATCATCATGGCCATCACCCTGGTTCCTACAGGTTCTATGAGTGTTCTTCATCATATAGGAACCCATGATTGTCCTAACCCCTGGTGGGCGATGAACCACTGCTATATCTTACACACCATGCTCTAACCCCTTGAGCCCCAAGCAGTCAATCAAAGAAAATCATAAAAAAGAGAGAAAAGGCATAAAAGAAGGGTGGAAAAATCAAGGCCGGAGCACCTCATGTACCACGATTGCTCCCTCCATTACATTATAAACCCAAGTGTGGGCTTCCCTCTTATCAACTACCCTTGTACCCCAACATGTGACCCAGGGTTGCCCCTTCTCATTCCCTACTTCATTCACCTATCTGCCACGTGCCACCACCTTTTGAAGGATGTTCCTTGACTATATTATCTCCTTTAGAAGTAGAAACCACCTAATAGGGCACTTGGCTAACCCCATTTGGAGTTTAGGAGACATTGGCATATCCTGAAGCCCATTATGGAAGGACAAGCCATTATGAAGTCCCCACCTGTAGTCCATGGTTAGGTAAGCTCATTACTCAATTTCTCTGATGACTTGTTGTACTGGAAGGCTAGGGAACGCATTGGATCTTATGCAGGATTGCAGATGGTTTCCATTCGGGTTTGGTCTCCCTATATGGGGTCCTAATCCTCCAGAGGGCTACATTGGCACATGTAGGGTGAGCATTGAGAGCCATGGGCCTCCACAGCAGCAGACTGCACTCCATGGATCCCCACAGCCATTCAGAGATTGCTCATGGTTCACTTATTGGACGAGGAGGATGCACTTGATCCATCATGCCCAACTGGCCCCAGATCTACACCATACACTTGGCAGATGATCTAGGACTTACACAATGATGTGGCATCACCTACACCATCATCCTAGCCCTTGCAGGCGATCTACAAGCATCTTCGATTTGTTTGGAGACCCATGAGGACACTTGTGTGCCCCCACATGTCATTTGGAGCACCACAAGTTATTACAAGGGGCCACCCCCTTGTCCACTGCTTTTGAGGGTCCTATTCTTCATTATGGCACCCATGGACCTCATTAGGCCTCTTAGAGGGCCCTACGACATGCATAGATTATTATTTGACCTCTTGAGAGGCTTACTTTTTCATTTATGAGCTAGTTTGGTGGACTTGTCACCAAAAGTTGTATTATTAGCAAATTATTTTATTTTTGGGGCTGATGTAGGCCAAAGAGGCTAATTCGAACTCCTAAGTTGTGTATAAATAGGAGTGAGATAAGTTCATTTTTGGATCATCACTTTGGTTTAGGATCTCTTAGCTCTCTTGAGATTTTCGCACTTTTTCTAAGGATGAATTGGAGATTTATGGATGAGTTTTGATGTATGGATATTGGTCTATCTTCTCTTGGAGCCTCTTTATTGTCAATTGTGAATGGTTGGATATACTCTATTACATGTAAGTACGTTATTTTGATGTTATTCTTGTTTACTTTTGTGATATATGTTGTACTAGGATTTTCGTTGTTCTAGGGCATAATTGCTGCATGCATTTACTGCTTAATATTGTAGAATTTGTCTCTACTATAGCATTTCCTTTAATGTATGGGCCATGTAATAGGATTGAAATCTCCTAGGGGTAAAATTTGACCTTGACATGCCATTTCTCTTGCACATCTAAGTATAAAAGCTGCAAGGTTGTTTCTTCTTGACCTATAAGGCAAACGAAGTAATCTTGAGGCCTCCTTGACTGGAAACCAAGAAATCCTACTCTTACTCAACATAGACCCCATTCTCCCAAAGATTAAGGCACTGATCTACCATGGGTGGTCACTAAAATCCATATTTTCTCACATCCTTCTGGAACTAGCCACATTGGGGTACCTAGGGCATCAATTTCCCAACAAATTAGCCATCAAAAGAATTCAATCTCCTAGGGTCTCCTGCGTTGGCCTTTCCTCTAGCTCTCCTCCAATTTTGAAGCCATTTCGACGGTGGAGTTGGGAGAAAAGTCAAGCCCTAGCTTCGGGATCAAAACTTGCCCTGCCATCCCCAAGGCTAGTGCCTCATAGGGTCAAGACAACATCTTCAAGTGAAATTCTTCTCTTGATCCTTTCCCCCACCTTGTCTAGGGTAAGAATATCATTGGTTGCTTCATACCTTCCTCATATCCTAGACCAGGTCCACTTGGCCCCATGTGGTCCCGCTCCTTCAAAAGACCATTCTTCAAGAACCATCCGGGATACCAATTCTAACAAGGATTTTAGGGATTGGGGAACTCCTTTACAAGCCTATTCCCATAAACCTAACCCTCAAAATCCTCTTCCTTTCCCTAGAAATACATAGTACCTTGCTTAGAAAGCAAGCAAGCTCCATCCTTCAAACTTTTCTAGGAAAGGGTTTGGGTCACTCATATCCATTGACTTATCATTCATTAGTGACTCCATATATATCGGGTCTCCTCCCATCGGTGAAAGTCCGTAAATAGAAGGGAGCCTTAGCTGAGGTGACAATGGGCTAAGTCTCCATTTGTTGCCCTTTGCTTAGCATTTGCCCTTTAGGGATACCCCTTAGGTCCCCTACTAGTTTGAACGGTAAAAAGGCCCAAAGGGATACTAGGTTGAGTGAATAATTGATGTTGGAGTGGTTCTCTTGCTTGATTTGTTGAGATTCCATCACCTTTTGACTTGACTTTATTTCTTGGGAAGGTCCACTTCATTTTTATCATTTTCCACTTGGAGAGAATTTTTATTTTCTTCCCATTTTTATTTTCCAGCTAAGTATTTGCCAGTTTTTGCCAGAAATTGGAAAAAATGGGTTTTGAGGGGAAAATACATATTTTTCCACCCTCAAAGTGTGTCTAAATAAAAAGTTGAGGTGTAGAGGTCTAATTTTGATTACTCATATCCCCTACAACTTCTATAGACAACACTCATTACATTTTACATCAAGATTTACATAAAAATCTCATCCAATGGGGAAATTTTTACAACAAAAAATTGACTCTTAGACTCAACAAAATTTCGCGGAACTTTAGAGATGATTTAGTATGGTAATATACATTAACTCTAGACACTAGGGCTCACTTAAGACTCTACCATTCAAGTTGCACTCTAGCTTTGGGGTATAACTAGGAGAAAAACTCAATTGATTATAAATGTTGAAAAACACAAATAATGGGTTGGGGAAAAAACTCCCTGGAGTGAACTCACTTATTAGTAAAGTCCTAAGCTAACTAGGCTTTTTACATGACTCTTTTTTCATCATACTATAATCATTTTTGCAGTATCCCCGTAAGGTTGTGGAATCTATACAACATACTAAAGAGAAGAAGCAGATGAAATTCTGACATGATCTGATGATGCTGGAATGCTTCAATTGTACTTTGACAATGGAGTCTTTGACAAATATTCAAGTGCAACTTGAGTGGTTAACATCTGGCTCCACGCGGGGACGCGTACTTTCATGAAAGCATGCGAGGACCTAGAATCTGCATCCAAGTCAAACAAAGTACATCAGTAGTATCCATTCACATATATATCCGAAAATCATCATATAAAATCAAAACTAAAATGGAAACATTGCTCTATCAGACTAAAATAAAAACTATTGAAATAAAAATCTAAACTAAAAGCATAAAAGGAAATCTATTTAACAACGAAATGAAATCTAATCTAAGAGAATAGGGTTAAAGATACAATATATAGGATGCCCCATGGCATCAGACGTCTTCTTTGTAGAACAGTTTAAGCATTTGGCCATTTGCATGTAAGTCAAGTGGCTCTCCATTTAGCATGCACAAGTGAAAGGAATTAAGTCCAGCTGATCTTGTGACAATGTAAGGTCCAAGCCATAAGTTGTCGAACTTTCCATGGTTACCTAGCTTCTCGTTCCTGCAATTCCACAGAAGTACCATATCTCCCTATTGAAAAGGCCTAACTCTAGAGGATTTATCAAAATTCTTCTTAAGTTTTGATTGATTTTTACAATTATGCTCAAAAGCCCTTATTCTGGTTTCATCCAACTCCGTTATTTGATCAATCCTATGTTGAACAGCATCCTTCTAAGAAGTAAAATTTTGAAGGAGTCGATACGTTGGAAGCCTAAGATGCACAAGCAAAGTAACATCCAAGCCATATACAAATTCAAAGGGACTCTTTTCAGTAGAGCTCTTCTTCGTAAACCTATCTTCCCACAACACATACTTGATTTTATTATCCCAAGCCCGCTTATCATCCCCTACTATCTTTTTGATAATGGTTATCAATTTTTTATTATTAGATTCTGCAAGACCATTACACTGAGGATAGTATTTTGATGAATGGGACAAAATAATGCCATACTTAAAACAAAAAGATGAAAAATCTGAAGAACTAAAAGCCTTGGCACTATAGATGGTAATCTTGGCTGGATCCCCAAATCGAGTAATAATCTTACCTTCAATGAAATCCATAACAACTTTTTCAGTGGGGTTTTTCGTGGGAATGGCTTCTCCCCATTTAGTAAAATAATCAATAGCAGCCAAAATACAAGAGTAGCCATTAATAGAATTCATTGTAAAATTTCGTATGAAATCAAGACCCTGATGTTGAAAAGGAGCCTCCACAACCACTGGTTGTAAAAGCAGGGCAGCTAACTTCTACTTCCCAGTGAACAATTGACATGCTTGGAAACTTCTAACATATTTGTGCACATCAGAAAATGTCGAAGGCCAATAATAACTAGCTCTTAAGATTTTGTGGGTTGTTGTCTTTGCGGCATAATGCCCACCACAAAATCCTACCATGAAACTCATAAATAAGTCTCTTAGCCTCAACTTCATCTACACATCTAAGTATTACCCCCTCCAGATTTCTCCATCCAAGACCATCTTTCATAATGCAATACTTAGTTTCCTTCAACCTTAAAGCTCTTCTCTTATGACCAGTTAAGTGGCTAGGACATGAAAGATTTTACAAATAATAAATAATGTCGCTATACCACTCAATCTCTCTTAATCATTGAAGCTCTGGTGAAGTTGAGACCTTCGATGAAGCATTTTGACAAATAAGACCTAAAGCTTTCACATTTCCTTCAGTCAAAATCCTAGCCAACCCCTAGCCCTTAACAAGCCTAGTGGGTCTGATTTCCAAATCTACTCTTGAACCTTCGTGACCCCTCTAGCTCTTGTGCCTAAGCAATCAGTCTGAGTTAATATATCCTTTACTGCAGAATGTGGGACGAAAGCAATCACTTTAGAATATCCCACATAAGTTCTGAAATGCTTAAGAGATTTGACCAAGGCATATGCTTGCTTTTCCATAGTACTATACTTCAATTTAGAACACTGAAGCGACCTACTCATGAAAGCAATTGGCTGCTCATATCCTTCATTATTCTTTTGGGCAGCATACCCGCAATGGTATCCTCCGAAGCGAAAGAAAAGATCATCAATTCGTTAGAATAGTTTGGGCTAACAAGAACATGAGCCTTTGCAATAGAACCTTTAATCTCCTGAAAAGCTTTCCTACCCTCGTCTCCCCATACAAATTTTGCATCTTTCTTTAAAAGACTTTGGATAGGCTTAGCAATCTTCGCATAGTTCAGAATAAACCTTCTAAAAAAATTAATATTTCCTAAGAAGGACTGGAGGGATTTAATATTATGAGGCAACAAAATCTTCTAAATTGCCTCAACTCTCTCATGATCAATCTTGATCCCATATTTAGAAATTATGTGACCAAGTAACTTTCCCTCAATTACTCCAAACACAAACATAGCAGTATTCAAGGAAATTCCATACTCTCTGCACCTGTCAAAAATTTTTCTTAGATGATCAATACGAGAAATTCCATCCTTAGAAAAAACTGTAAGATCATCCTAATATATTTCAATGATTTTTCCAATTAAACCCTTAAAGGCATAATCCATAGCCCTTTGAAAAGTTGCCCCAGCATTGGTCAACCCAAAAGGCATCCTTATATACTCAAAAGTCCCCCATGGTGTGGTGAAAGTTGTCTTATGTCTATCTTCTTTCTTAACCCATATTTGGTTGTAACCTGAAAAACCATCTAACAATGACATCATGCCTAATCCAGTTACCTTTTGCAACAAAGTCTCCATAATTATCACCACATACTCTACTTGAAGCATTCTTCTTCATAACTATCACCAAATTTGAACACCATATAGAATGACAAGTATGCGCAATAATCCTAGTTGCGAGCATCTTCTAAATCTCTTTTTGAACCAAGGGGGGCAGCTTAGGATTAATCTGTCTAAGCTTTTGACAAAAAGGTTTAGCATTTTCATCTTTCAAGGGATAGTATGTTCCATAACATCTTCCCTATAACCTTTTAACTCATCATAAGAAAATGCTAACACATCTCTATATTCACGAAGTAAATTGACCAATTTCTTTCTTTCTTATTCACTAGTACCTTTACCAATCTTAACCATCTTAGGCTCATCCAAGGTACCAATATTTACTTTAATGAACTCCCCTAGATCAATCTTCGTTTCTTCTTTCCTCTTTGTGGCATCATGCCTATCAAAGAGTCGCTAAGCCTACAAGACCCTGGGAGTGGGATTTGTCACATCTTCACATTCCATATAATTGCATCCTTCCTCCTTGTAGCCAATCTTAAAATCCTCGAATTCCTCTATATTATTGAGAAAACGAATCACTTGACTTTTGTCGTTAAAAACTTGCCATCGCTCAACATTATCATGAACTGATGGTCTAAAGATCACTTCCATTTTAACTTTATTATGAACCAATCCATTAGAAAGCTGCAAAGTGGATGTTTCTACCGCAAGCTCATCATGGCTTTTCTTCTCTCTAGGGACAGTGTCAATATTAAGTGCATCAAAAGTTCCATAATGTCCCAAACAGCATTTCAATATTTCCTAAGCCTATCATTCTTACAAGCAAATTTGTTTTTGACATGTAGAATGGCAAGATCGGAATCCCCCTTGATACTAAGCAACTTAACCCTCAAACACTTTGCCAACTCAAGACCCAACAAAAGGGCTTCATACTCCGCCACATTGTTGGTTGCTTCAAATTCCAATCTATAGGCAAATCTAAAAATATGACCAAGGGGGGGATTTAAGCACAACTCCAGCACCCTTATCATACTTGGAAGATGGACCATTGAAATACATATGCCATATTCAATTATTCAAACCATCAGCCTTTTCATCCATAGGAACTATAGAATTAGATAAGATAGAATAGTTCCCAATACTTTCATATATAATTTCATTGTTGGGCATCTTGGGGTCCTCCACATGAAATCTCCTCTCAAGCTCTCTATCAAGTCTAACAAAACCACTACCTCTAGGTGAGGGAATAGTAGCATAAGACAGATCCATCTAAATACTCCCTCCTAGATCTGCAACCCATTTCCTTGATAGCAGCATACCCCAAGCATCAAGTACATCAATCACAACAATGTCCATAACAATCATTATATTCGGGTAAGTGGATAAATGAACTTGTAAATCCTTAATCAATCCATGAACTTCAATTCTCTTGGAATCCATGGCACAAATGTTGTGATATGGCCTAGATATTCTTAAGTTAAGTTGTTCCATGACCCTCTTGGTCATGACACTCGTTGATGCACCTGAATCCAACATGCAATTATATAAGCGAAAACCATTGACCAGCAAGGTGATGAAGAATGGTTGATGATCCTTATTACCTTTACCTCTATCCATACTCTAAAGAATCACCAAAGCATCCTGATGGGGATCTTCAAGCTTCCTTCCGAGAGAAGCATCAATGGCTTTCAATAACTTTGACTTTTGAGAGGGAATATTTAAATTCTTCATTACAGGAACCAATATCTTTGCATTATTTATCCATCCTCCCAAGTCAATATTCAAACTAGAATTAAAGGGCCTAGGGGCACCTTGAGTCTTACTTTTCTCTTTATTCTTTTGCTGATAAGTCAATCCTTTATCCTTTGCAATCTCCAAAATTTGATCTGGAGAAGGCTTTTCTCCATACAACTCAGTGACCATGTCCCTTTCATCATTAAAATTATTCACACTATAAGAAGATTGGAGTGTCTTCACACTTTGACTTTTCTCCACAACCTCCATCCAATTTTCCATAGACAAGTGATGCTCCTTACCAACAACATTAATCTAATCAGTTTTCCCCGCCATTCCACTTTCAATGATCCTCTTCACAATGGGGACCCTAGCCTCATCATGAAGATCATCACAATGTCTACAATAAGGTGGAGCTTGATCAACAAGGTTTGTAGACTCAAGTGGGATTTTTGGCCTATGCTCATTAGAAGGGCCCCTCTTCTGCCATCTATCATTACCTCTATTATTCAGAAAATTATTTCCTTGGACTCCATGGCAGCCAAATGATTTTGAAGGGCGGTCATTCGATAAAATGATTAACTTTTGTGGTCTTTATAAGTTGTGTTAATTCCTTAATAGGATCACTTTTAGCTTATTTAACTTCCTTTCCTCTAGACTTATTACCACTCAAACTAGCAGGGCACCTAAGGGGGATCCCTAAAGGGAAAATGCTAGGCTAAGGGCAACAAATGGAGACTTAGCCCACTGTCACCTCAGCTAAGGCTCCCTTCTATTTACGGACTTTCACCGATGGGAGGAGACCCAGTATATTATGGAGTCACTGATGAAGGATAAGTCAATGAAGTGATGTGGAGCGACCAAACAATCCCTTTCCCGGAAGAGTTAGAAGGATAAGACTTGCTTGCTTCCTAAGCAAAGTACAATGTCTTCAAGGGAAAGGAAAAGAGAATTCAAGGGTTAGGTTTATGGGATGTGACTTATAAAGTAACTTCCCAATCCCTAAAATCCTTATTGTAATTGGTATCCCGGATGGTTCTTGAAGAATTGTCTTTTCAAAGGAATGGGACCACACAGGACCAAGTGGACCCGGTCTAGGATAGGGGGAATGAGTATAGCAACCAATGATGTTCTTACCCTAGACAAGGTGGGGAAAGGATCAAAGAAAGAATTTTCACTTGAAGGTGTTGATTTGATCCTATGAGGTACTAGCCTTGGGGATGCTAAGGCAAAGTTTGATCCTGGAGCTAGGGCTTGGCTTTTCTCCCAACTCCACCGTCGAAATGGCTTCAAAATTGGAGGAGACCTTGAGGAAACACCAACACAGGAGACCCTAGGAGATCGAACTTTTTGGAGGGCTAGCTTGTCGAGAAATTGATGCCCTAGGTGCCCCAACTTGGCTAGACCTGGAAGAAAGTGAAGAAATGTGACTTTTGGTGACCACCTTTTGGTAGATCAGTGCCTTAGTCTTTGGGAGAATGGAGTCTATGATGAATATGAGTTGGATTTCTTGGTTCCTGGTCAAGGAGGCCTCAAGACCACTTCGCTTGCCTTCTAGGTCAAGGAGAAGCAATCTTGCAGCTTTTATACTTCAATGCGCAGAGGGAATGTGTTGGAATTGGCAACTAGGGCCAAACTCCACATGGGTCATCTTATTTATGACAGTTGATATTTTTCTTGGATTCCTCTCTCTGAGAAGCATAGGATTGATCTAGAGATCATCCGATTCCGACATGTACAAATGAAGCTATGAATTTATTTTGATTATGAACAAATTGCCAAAGTCGGCCAGCAAATTATGTAGGCTTAGAAGCCCAACAGTCACGTCTATTCATCCTCAACGTGTGCTATAAATACATGATGCCTTAGCCTCATTTGGACACACTCATCTTCACACTTCTCTCTCTCTCTCAATGATTGGGTGCGGATTTCTGGGCCTCTCTCTCTCCACGCGTCCGAAATTTCAGGAAGCCGAAATTTCAAGAGAGCGAAATTTTAGGAGAGCGAAATTTCAGGAGGGCGAAATTTCAGGAGACTGAATTTTGGGACAGTTTGACCATGCGTTGACCAGCAGCGTTGACATGTTTGACTGCGTTTTTGGGTGAGATATTTTTATTTGGGAAGATCGCATTTCTGGACACATAAATCGAGGTCAAACGTTGACTTTGACCAGTGTTGACTACAGCTAGGGTTGACCGCAGAGTTGGTTGTTTGACCAGGTTTGACTGGATTGTTTTGGGTTGTTTTGAGGGTTGATTCATCTCGCTATTTGGAGGCCGAAGTTGACTAAAGTTGACCAAATTGTTGAGGGTCAAATCTGCTTTGTTGACCAACATTGACTTTTCTGGTTAGGGCTCTTTTACTGTTGTTACAAAATTCGCTATCTCTCTGCTGAAATATTGAAGAATATAAGAAGAATTGATCAAGGGTTTCCCCACATTGGAGTTGTCCCTGGCTGGTGCCACATCTTGTGTCCTCTTGTCTTGGCTTGTCTTCTATTGTTTATGTTTATGTTCTATCTGCATTTCACTGTCATGCTGATATGATTGTTAAATTGGATATTGATATTGGGCTAATAAAGAAATTGAAGTAAAATTGCTCTTAAGCATAGAGCATACCATTATTACCTAAAATTAACAGAATGGCATACCAAGGTCAAATTCTTTGATAGAATTACCCCTAGGAGATTTCGCTCATATTACATGACCCACACATTGAGAGATGCTATAATAGAGACAAAATTCCACAATTTTAAGCAGTAAATGCATGCAGCAATTAGCCCTAGAACAACGAAAATCTCAGTCTAATGTATAAGACAAAGTAAAACTAGAATAACATTAAAAGCATGCACTTACATGTAACAGAATATATCCAACCATTCACAATTGACAAGAGAGAAGCTCCAAGAGAAGATAGACCAATATCCACACATCAAAATTCATCCATAAAGCTCCAATTCATCCTCTAGAAAAAGTGTGAAAATCTCAAGAGAGAGAAAAGATCCAATCCAAAGTGATGATGAGAAAATGAGCTCATCTCACTTGTATTTATACACAACTTAGGAGTTCGAATTAGCCTCCTTGGCCTACATAAGCCCCAAAAATAAAATAATGTTCTAATAATTCAACTTTTGGTGACAAACCCAACAAACTAGCTCATAAATGAAAAAATAAGCCTCTCAAGAGGTCAAATAATAATCTATGCATGTCATAGGACCCTCTAAGAGGCCTAATGAGGTCCATGGGTGCCACAATGAAGAGTAAGACCCTCAAAAGCAATGGACAAGGGGTTGGCCCCTTGTAATAACCTATGGTGCTCCAAATGACATGTGGGAGCACACAAGTGTCCTCATGGGTCTCCAAACAAATCGAAGATGCCTGTAGATCGTTTGCAAGGGCTAGGATGATGGTGTAGGTGGTGCCACATTAGCGTGCAAGGACTCGATCATCTACCAAGTGTATGGTGTAAATCTGGGGCCAGCTGGGCATGATGGATCAAGTGCATCTTCCTTGTCCAATAAATGAACCACAAACAATCTCTGAATGGCTTTGGGAATCCATGGAGTGTTGTCCGCTGCTGTGGAGGCCCATGGCTCTCAACGCACACCCTACAAGTGCCAATGTAGCCCTCTAAAGGATTAGGACCCCGTATAGGGAGACCAAACACAAAATGAAGACCATCTGCAATCTTGCATAAGATCCAATGCGTCCCTAACCTTCCAATACAACAAGTCATTAGAGAAATCGAGTAAATGAGCTTACCAAATCATGACTTCATAGTGGTCTGCCCTTCCATAATGGGCTTCGGAATATGCCAATGTCTCCTAAACTCCAAACGGGGCTAACTAATAATCCTATGAGGTGGTTTCTACTTCTAAAGGGGATGATATAGTCAGGGTACATCCTTCAAAAGGTGGTGGCATGTGACAGATAGGTGAATGTAGTAGGGGATGAGAAGGGGCAGCCCTGGGTCACATGCTTGGGTACAAGGGTAGCTAATAAGAGAGAAACCCACACTTGGGTTTATAATGTATAGGAGGGAGCAATCGTGGTACATGAGGTGCCCTGGCCTTGATTTTTCCAACCTTCTTTATATCCCTTTTGCCTTTTTATGATTCTCTTTGATTAACAGCTCGGGGCTCAAGGTGTGAGAGCATGATTTATAAGAAATAGCAGTGAATAGCCCCTTTTAAGGTGGGGTGGTTCATTTCCCACCAAGGGTTGGGACAATCATGGGTTCCTATATGATGAAGGAGGTTCATAGAACCTGTAGGAACCAGGGTGATGGCCATGACAATGGGGTAGAGCTCATGTATTGGCTTTTGCCCACATGCTAAATGTGTTTGTCCCAACCATCTTTTACATTGTGTGGTACATTTTCTTGTTGAATGTGGCCATGTATGCTTTTATCTTCCTTTTTAGCTGCATCAACCTCTGGGGTTCATTCCAGGTCATGACCCAAGGTGTGGGCAAGGGGAAGGGGCATGCTAACCCTATGTGGACCCAGTGGAGAAACGTGGACCCAAGTGGGAGAAATGATGAATGGGGTAATAATGAATGGAAAGAGGGTAATATAAGCAGATAAGGGAGCAGGACCACACAACCAAAATCGGTGTTTCCCATGAAATACCATACCTAGAGCCAAATGGTCAGTAAAAGAGATCCCATCGGACTAGAATCCAAGGTTAATACCTAAAAGGGGTCTAGGAGACAAGAGCATAGACCTAGCCCATTCTTTCCGCCGAGTCCCCCCATTAATCCATGCACAGAAGTGTCCATGATCATCAAACTACAATACTCAATTTCCAAATGACAAGCCATACCTTTAGGTTCGGGAGGCCCACCTTCAAACATACGATCATGGCAGATGGGTAAGGGACCACATGGCTAGCTCAGGTGGCAAAGAAATGGCACAATGAGCTAGCTGGTCGCTACAAGGGGTTGTTGGCTGTCGGCTGAAGACCATCTTGGAGAAAAAAAAATCTCCTAGGGATATTACTTACAAAATGGTGGGTAACAGGACTCATTCTTAAGGTGGCCACTAGTGAATCCCAGAATCTTAGACTTTCCAGATGTTTTTCTACATTTCTCCAATTCTTCAGCTAAAGTATGAGCATCCTTTAAATCATTTGGATTAGCACGTCTTAGCTCATAAGAAGTGTGAACTCCATATGCATCAACATAATATATCAAAAGAAACTTTTCTGGAGGTTTAAAATCTTGAGGCAAACTTTTAACAATATCATTAAACTTCTTATTAAATTCCTCCACAATCTCATTCTCATTCTTTTTAATATGGATAATAGTGTTATGCAAATACCTTTCTTCTCTTTTATCTCCATATTTCCATTAAAGGCATCAATGATGGACTTGTTTCCCATTTGAATCTGGAAGCCTATCTCCTCTGCTTTGTAGATGGAGAAATATTCTCTAACCCATGTCATGTAACATGACAGCCCACTGTCAATATACCAGACTCATGTGGTGGTTGAGCTAGATTGGAAAGCTATAAGAACGAACTCATCTTCTAGTCTTTAAGACCGTTCATCAATATCTGCTAAAGTTGTTGCCCACTGCTTCTTCTTCTTATCACCCTTCTTTTTGTTCGAACATTGACTGACATAGTGTCCCTGTTGACCACATCCAAAACACTTGATTTTACTCAAGTCTTTCTTTTTCTTCTCTCCCTTGGAGTTAGGCCCTTTGCTTGAGCCTTTCTTGGCTTTGCCCTTTCCTACAAGAGCAACATTTTCGTCATCCTCACACTTTTGGCTTTTACTATTGCTACCACTACACGGCTCAACCTAGGCTCTTCTTGAGTGAACAAAAACAATTCCAGTAAAGCAAGTCTTGTCATCCATTAATCACTTGGACAAACACATCCCGCTGCTTTAAGAACCAATTTAAAGCAGTTCTCACAAGCTCATCATCATCTATCCTTTCTCCAATAGTTGTTAACTCGTCCATGACTAATCTAAGCCTAGTGAGATCACTGACAACGCCTTCTTCTTTGTTTTGTCTGGCGTTTCTTAGCTTCTCTTTGAGGATCAATTTCTTGTTTGCAATAGCATTTTGGAACAACTTCAGGATGGCATCCCACATCTTTTTGCACATATCCAATTCTACAATACGAGGAATGATGTGATCTTTAACCTCGTCTTGGATAATACGCCTAGCTTTGGTATCCTCCTTGCGGTATCGCTAACTGTGTCGGATCTGTCGGTATGGCAACAACTTTCGTAGCATACTCCTCCAACAATAATAAAATTCTAGATTTCCAATACCAAAGTTCAATGCACCATCAGGGCTATTTTGATCCCTCAATCCAACTAAAGCCATTTCTGAAACCCTAAAACAATAAACTGCAATAAATTTGAAGAGATCTATCTGTGTCAAAACCTTTGATTTCTCCTTCGAAACCCTCGCGCTCAGATAACCAATAATCTCAGTGCTTCAATACTCTAATACCATGTGAAATTTCTAGCTACCCAGAAGGTGCTATTAACCTAGTTAATTATTTCCTCTTACTTGTTCACTGCGAATTAATTCTTCTGTTGGAAGTAATGAATAATAACACGAATAGCACCATTCACAAGATAAAAATTGCAGCGAAATATACCAGAAACCAATCACACAATTGACACAAGTATTTTTGGACAAATGTCCCTAGGAAAACCGCAATGTGGGGAAAACCAATTTTCAAATCTGAGGGTTTATTTTATTATCTTCAGCAAAAATTGCTCTTGTGAAATTACAACTACTTAACTAATGCTGGCAAAGCTTCGGCAATATTTTATCTTCACTTTTGTTATTTGAATCAACCTAAAGAAGCCCCACGCTTCCTCTTATGCAATTCACACAGCCTCCAGCAACTCGCACTTGTCTTCCAGCAATTCACACTGTCTCCTCGAAAACTCACACTACCTTCTGGAAACTTGAACTACCTCCTGGAAAACTCAATCTGCCTTCCTAGCAATTCGCACCTCCTTTGTTAAACTCACATTGGCCTCTGGAAGACTCCCACTAGATCTCAAAAATAATCTCGACCTCTACTCCTGTGAATTTACTAAGCAACTCGGCCTCCTAAGCTCATGGACTCACTGGAAAAACACGATCTCCTGCAAAGAATAACTGATAGCAAAAATCTCTGGAAATTCTTCTTCCAATTACTATTGTTGAAACCCTTCTGGTGTCTCACTGAAAATCACCCACTCGATATGTCTCCAAAGTTGCCCATTGATTCCTTTTATAATCTCTCATTCACAAATGAATGGCCACGATTAGAAGTTCACTTGATCCAATCGATGGCTAAGATCATCTTAGAAACTTTCCACAAGCTTCTAGAGGTAAATCAATCTTATCCCAACTAATGTCAATTAATTATCCACTTTCCCTAAGTTTATACTTAGGAAATATTTAAAAAATCACTAATTGACATAATTAAGATATTTTCCATAGGTGAAACTTAGGAAAAATTACATAGGCTTGGAGATAATTAATTCCTTTGTGTTCCTAGCCTCAATGACACCTCTCAAGGCTAGAACACCTATCTGAGCTACAATATTTAATAGGATTTATCAATCTGTACATGCAATCCTATCTTGCCTACTACACCAACAAAAGTGCAAAGCAAGTTTGGGATTCCTTCCACACCCTATTTGGCACAATGAACACCACTCAAATTAATAGACTTGAAACAAAGCTCTCTAACCTCGAAATGGTGGATTTTACAACAATTGAGGAATACATTTCCAAGTTCAAGAATCTAAAAGCAGACATTCTTAAAAGCAATAGCAAAGGTAAAATGGACCTTGAATATATCAATATTGCTCTTAAAAACCGCACTCCTACATTCAAAAATTTTGTGACCATTTTATTGCATTCCTCTTTCTATTCCAAACTCAACTTCCACTATTTGGAAGATCTGAGGGTTTATTTTATTATCTTCAGCGAAAACTGCTCTTGTGAAATTACAACTACTTACCTAATACTGGCAAAGCTTCTGCAGTATTTTATCTTCACTTTTGTTATTCAAAGCAACCTAAAGAAGCCCCACACTTCCTCTTATGCAATTCGCACAGCCTCCAACAACTCGCACTGGTCTTCCGGCAATTCACACTATCTCCTAGAAAACTCGCACTACCTTTGGAAACTTGTACTGCCTCCTGGAAAACTCGATCTACCCTCCTAGCAATTCGCACCTCCTCTGGTAAACTCACATTGGCCTCTAGAAGACTTGCACTGGATCTCAAAAATAATCTCGACCTCTACTCCTATGAATTTACTGAGCAACTTGGCCTCCTAAGCTCACAGACTCACTGGAAAAACTCAATCTCCTGCAAAGAATAACTGATAGCAAAAACCTCTGGAAATTCTTCTCCCAATTACTGTTGTTGAAACCCTCCTAGTGTCTCACTGAAAATCACCCACTCGATGTGTCTCCAAATGTTAAAATTGGCAACTAGGGCTAAACTCCATGTGGGTCACCTCATTTATGGCAACTGATATTTTTCTTGGATTCCTCTCATCAAGAGGTGTAGGATTGATCTAACGATCATCCGATTCCGACATGTATTCATGGAGATATGAATTTATTTGTATTTCTTGACAATTTTTCAAGGTCGGCCAGCAAGTAAAATAGTGTTTTACACCCCCAGCTTATCCTCAACGTGGTATATAAGAAGAGGAGACCTTGAGGCATTATGACACTCATCTCACCATCTCATTCCTCTCTCTCCTAGTCTCTTGGGTACGCGTAGGAGGAGGAAGACACACATGGGAGAAGGAAGGACGCAGGTTTGTTTTAGGGCAGCGTTGACCTAGGGCTGACTGTGGAGCAGCAGGGCTATATTATGCATGCGTTGACCAGCGAAGAGGAGGTTTGACTGGGCAGCCAAACGTTGGCCTGTTTGACCACGGATTTGACCAGCGTTGACTGGTTGGGGCTGACCGCAGAGCTGCAGTTACATTGACTGTTGTTTGACCATATTTTGTAGACTGTTTTGGGCTGCTTACTATTGTTGTTGAAGGCCGAGTTCTCCTAGGTTGACTTGAGGTCATTTGGGAGCTGTTTGACTAGCTTTGACCTTGCTGATTAGGATTGTATTGTTGCTATTGTAAAATCACAAATTTGCGATATTGTACTCTCTCTCTCTCTCTGTTGAATTATTGAAGAATATAGAAGAATTGATCAAAGGGTTTCCCCGCACTGGGGTTTGTCCCTAGCTGGTGCCACATCTTATCTCTTGTCTTGGCTTGTCTTCTGTTGTTTACATTTATGTTCTATCTGCATTTTACTATCATGTTGATGTGATTACAATACTGGAAATTGATATTGGGCTAATAAGAAGATTTGAAGTAAATTTCTCTTAAGCATAGAACATACCATAATTTAACATCAAAGTTGCCCATCGATTCCTATTAAGTTTTATAATCTCTCATTCACAAATGAATGGCCACGATTAGAAGTTCACTTGATCCAATCGATGGCTAAGATCATCTTAGAAACTTTCCACGAGCTTCTAGAGGTAAATCAATCTTATCTCAACTATAGTCAATTAAGATATTTTCCATGGGTGAAACTTAGGAAAAATTACATGGGCTTGGAGATAATTAATTCCTTTGTGTTCCTAACCTCAATGACACCTCTCAAGGCTAGAACACTTATCTGAGCTACAATATTTAATAGGATTTATCAATCTATACATGCAATTCTATCTTGCCTGCTACACCAACAAAAGTGCAAAGCAAGTTTGGGATTCCTTCCACACCCTATTTGGCATAGTGAACACCACTCAAATTAATAGACTTGAAACAAAGCTCTCTAACCTTGAAATGGTGGATTTTACAACAATTGAGGAATACATTTCCAAGTTCAAGAATCTGAAAGCAGACATTCTTAAAAGCAATAGAAAAGGTAAAATGGACCTTGAATATATAAATATTGCTCTTAAAAACCGCACTCCTACATTCAAAAATTTTGTGACCATTTTATTGCATTCCTCATTCTATTCCAAACTCGACTTCCACTATTTGGAAGACATATTTTGGAATCTTATCCATCAAGTCAACTTGAGAAACTTGGATGAACTATATCCCCATAAGGATGCTCGCACTAAGGCTTCTCCCTCCTCATGTATGAATCAATCTCTAGGGGACACTAGGATTTCCAGAAAGATTAAAGATATTGTTTAGTAAACAACCGGAAATAACTCTCTCTTTGAAGACAAGGCTAGTGACTCCACATACTTCAAGGTGAACACTACTATATAGTCCCTTCTACTCAAGAATGGATTGCAAATTCTAGACGGGTACCAGAGTCCCGACACATGACAAATCACTGACACCCACACCCCCTCTTTGATTACAATGACCAACACAAAGGTGAGTTGGTAACTATTAGTGATGACTCTATTGATTTGGGGTAGCATCGGATGTGCTCTAGCCATGAAAATTGGTAGAGAGGCTAAAGCACATGAGATCTCCAAAACCCAAAAATGGCAGATTCTAACCGGTTTGGGAGATATTAAAATAATTAATATTTTTAATGAAGTTCCTAAGTCTAAACTTGGGAAAAATAAAATATTAATGGGTATTAATATAAAACTGGGTTAGAAGGATCCAAAAGTCATGGATCAAGCCAAATCTAATCTTAGCCATTGATTAGAGATTTAATATCGACCATTGATGAACAAATGAGAAAAGTATAAGAAGAGGCTTGAGGGTCAATTAGAGAACACACTAAGGGAGACCAGTCAGCTTGATTTCTGGAGCGGGGTTAGCTGAGAAATTCGAACTAGTGGTCTGGAGAGCAACAGGAAGCAACAAGTATGGAACAGAGAGTCAAGAACAGCGCCAGAAGACCAGCGCAGACGTTGGAGAGGTAGACGCCGAGCCTCTCAGGCAGACGCAAAGGCAGCAGTAAACTGCGCAGTCACTAGAGGGCCTGCGTGGGTGACGCAGAGAGGTCCAGTGCTGACGCAAAGAGGCAGGGGCTGACGCAGAGTGTCTGGGAGCTACGCAGAGGTCATCCAAGCTGACACAGAGTGTCTGGGAGCTACGCAGAGTTCAGCAAGGCTGACGCAGAGACTGGGAGAAGTGCTGGAGAATTTTCTCTCTGTTGAGTAAGCCAGTTTGGCACCCTGTTGTACTGAAGAATTGTTGAATAATAAAATCCTCCCTTGCTGCACCAGTTTTCCCACATTGGGTAATTCCGGGGACCGTTGTCCAAAATATCTGTGTCAATGTGTTGATTCTTGTGCATGTGTTTGTTTCTGTATTATGGTGTGATATCTACAGCAAAATTTATTGAAGGAATTTTATAAATAACTTATTGGAAAATAAGTAGGTAAAGTAAATCAGTTGTTGCAGTGATAGAATTTTCACAGACTCAACTCTCCTAGTCTCTAGTTGCAGTACTGTACAAATTGATAATGTTCAATACAAAGATGTTATCCATTTTCCTAGAGTGGGACCAAATATTTTATCTATTTACCACATTACTCACACCAATGAAAAGGTGGAATTTTGGCCAAATAGATGGGTTGTTAAAAACACTAATGACAACTTCCAAAATTGATGCTTTTGAATATTGTGATATATCCCAACGTGTGTACAAGCTAGGGAAGTCTTCTCCACCTTCAGCGTCGAATAAATTCATTGCAATGGTGGCCAACACAAAGGATGACAATAAGCTATGGCACTTTCAACCAAGTCACACCAACTATGGGTTATTGATGTTAGTTTTCTAACCCCAGCAACTTGGTTAATTTTTTCCTGGCAGATTTCTTGAGTAAATTTAATTATTACGCAAATCTACTACATAAAAAGCACAGCTAAGATTTAACCTGTAAATAGAATAGATAAAAGGGGTAACAAACATTAACCAATCTCAAATACATGCACACATAATTTCTACCTTTCAAAATCTATTATTTTATTAACAATAATCTACAGCATACAAGGGCCCCCTTCCTGGGATAATGGCCCTCTGAAGAAAACACAAATACAACAAATCCTAGAAATGATCCAGCTGATCAAAACCTATGCAGATATTACTTGCATGATCTTGATCCTTCTCCCTTGCTGCCCCTTGCACTCATCCTCAAACCCTGCACACTTGGATGAAATTCCTTCACCACCCAATCACCGAGATCTCACTATGTCTTCTGCACAAAGATATGCCTTCTCCCTTAGCCTAGCCTTCCATTTATAAGTTTGAGTTATTTATCGAATCCACAACCCTAATTTCCAAAGTGATTGACTGTTGAGATTAAATCTCAACATCACTTGAGATCACCGGTTGAGATTCATCTGATTCACTAATACAAATAACCTTTGTATTCCATTAGATTAACTTATTTTATCTTATAAAAGTCAATTACTTTAATGAGTAAAGTAATTGCTAAGGTCAAGGGTCCTTTTGGATGACTTCCACGTGTCTAGACACTTAGACCTGTGTACAAGTACCTGTTCTATGTTACTATCATCAACACTCCCTCTTAGCTAGGAAAGCCATCGTGAAGTATGATACAAGGGACATTGTGCCAAGACCAGAGGGGAATCCAGTTCCAGGTGATTCTTTAGAAGTACCTTATTCACTAAGAGGGGCTGTTGATGATACTAGCATCAAACATGTACTTGTACACAGGTCTAAGTGTCTCTACTCTAGACATGTGAAAGTCATCCAAAATTAAGGGTTGTATGAGTCTCTCATCTCCCTCTTGACCCCTCCGTCCTTTGCAGAAATCCTTGAAGTCGTTGGAGATGTACTCTCCCCCATTATCTGACCTCAAGGCCTTGATCTTCTTGCCTGTCTGGTTCTAAATATACATATAAATACATCACAAAAACAGAAAATTTAATAACCCTTAGCTACAGGTTTTGGCAAACAGAAAATACAAAGAAGTGTGGTTGTACCGGAAAATACCTTGTACAAGGATTCATGGAGGAATGGAAAAAATGATTTTTAAAATCAAATGAGCCATGGAAATATACAATTAGAAATTGGAAAACAACCATGGAAGTACCCCCAGTTCAGGATTAATTATCATTGACTACCGATACCAAAGATATGAAAACAATATGTATATTGACATAGTAAAAGAACCAAAAAATGCATCTGTCCTTTCAAAATATGCCCATACTTGTTAACTATGATGATCCTATATCAGCATTTAACTGGAAGGCCTGTGAAAGATTTTGGCTTCCACTCTCTCATTGAATGCTGACTGGTATATGATACTATAAATGCTGATCTAGAGAGTTGGGAAGTAGGAAATTTGTTTCATTAAATGATGGCACTGTTAGAATATTGGATTTGATATTAGAATTGAACTTTTAGGTCTTTCAGTGACCAGAAATGGACCCTAGGAGTCTGGGACTAAGACATCAACAGATAAGGTAAAAGCACAAAGAGATTGCCTAAATTGTCTCCTATGGTCAATGTATCTGAACTGAGCATAATGATCAAACAAGGTAAGATGAAATATCTATTTAAAAGCTTAAATCCCAAGAGCTTTGATTGAGTTGTTTGCAATTGAACTTGCAAAGCATGCAAAAAAAAGTTTTGTAGTCTGAAATCACACCTGTCCTGCATTGCTTTGGATGCTCTCAATATGTCTTTTCGCACTAACAAATGTACATGTCGGGCATATTTAGTGAGGTATATTGCTTCTTCTGTGGCTGTGTCACCACCTCCAACAACTGCGAGCTCTTGACCTTTAAATAAAGGGGATGCACCATCACAAATTGCACAGGCACTTATTCCTCTGCTCCAAAATTCTTTTTCACGAGGAAACCCTAACCTTCTGGCTGTGGCTCCTGTTGCTACTATTAAACTGTGACACTTGACCTGGAAATGATAGCCATGTTCAGACAGTATCAGCAAACTTGATGTCTCCCAGGGAGGCACCATGAGATTTTAGAACTTAATATAAATAGGAATCTCATATTTTAATTGTACCTAATATAAATAGGAATCTCATATTTTAATTGTACCTAATATAAATAGGAATCTCGTATTTTAATTGTACCTCACGCTCACTGCTTCGGATTGTAAAAGGCCTGTTCTTCAGATCAACATGCTCTACATCTTCTTGGAACAGTTCAGCACCCCATCGTTCTGCTTGTCGCCGCATCCTATGTGAAGGTTGAGTATGTCAAAAACATGATTACTAGCATTCTTTCTCCAACAGAACTATAAGCATAGAAGAATGTAGATGCAGGCAGTTTCACCGCAACTCTGCAATGGCATAAATCGAAGAAATGTTTCTATCTGGACCATTCAAAATGCCAAATATGCATGTCAAAAAGCTGACTATATTTATCACAGTAGAAAATAGACTAACCTATCCATCAAATCAGGCCCTGTGATGCCATCAGGAAATCCAGGGAAGTTTTCTACCTCTGTTGTAGTCATCAACTGACCTCCTGGCACTCCACCTGCTTGATACCCTTCAAATATTAACGGTTTCAAGTTTGCACGAGCTGCATATATTGCTGCTGTATAACCAGCGGGACCTGAGCCTATTATGACTAAATTTTCAACACCCTTTAGAGACACTGCAAGATAACAGAATCCAGGCTGTTTAATTACAGAAGATAGCCTTAGGACTAACTAAAAGTCAAGTTCAGAAAAGTAGTAGGAACCTTTCTATATATTCTTGAAAGTTGAAACAACAATACTTTAAATGTACAGGACACCATAGTCCTGCTATTTACTACAAATATGCTTTTATAGCTACACCCATTGTTAGACATAATGGCTATTGTAATCATCTCGTATGATAAATGTTCACAGCTGCAAATTCTCAATTAAGAAAGCTTTTATCAGTACCATTATCAACATCTAAGAAATTAAGAATACATGAGAACTTTGTAAAAATCATAATCCAAGCTGCTAAAATTTAATGAAGAAGGAAGTTCTGGATACTAATTGATTTTGCAAACATCATTATGTAAGAGATGAAGTAGAGATTAACCCACTCATGGAACAATTGTGAGCTGTATAATAAAGGTATTATCGAATGGAATATAAAGTCTAGACTCTAAACAGGCTTAAGAAGTATGTTTTTCTACAGCCAGGTCATTGTGGAGAGCTACTTTCAAGTTTCAACTCACATCAATGCTTATGTCAAATAATCTCAAGTTTATTGCTTTACCTGTTTTAGTTATCAACATTTGAAGTGATAAACTTGTGAAAACTAATAGCACTGTGGAATCGGAATAGGTGTTCATGTATAACCATCATTCAAAAACAGAGATGCAAGCTTGAGAAGAGATGAAGTGAATAAACCTTAACATAGAAACTGAGAGTAGTTTGCATCAGAAGGATAACCGCAACATTTAAAAATTCCAGTGAATTATGTGCAAAACGAAAGGATGGCAGATGGTAATAAAGTCACTCCACTATTATCTCCAAGTATGTATCTCCAAGACACTCCACTATTATCTCCTGGTATTATTGGATAGAATATAAAGTTTAGACTCTAAACAGGCTTAAGCAGTATGTTTTTCTACAGCCAGGCCATTGTGGAGAGCTTCTTTCGACTCATGTCGATGCTTATGTCAAGTAATTTCAAAGTTATTGCTTTACCTGTTTTAGTTATCAACATTTGAAGTGATGAGCTTGTGAAACTTAACAGCACAGTGGAATCTGAATAGGTGCTCATGTATAACCAACATTCAAAAACAGAGATGCCAGCTTGAGAAGAGATTAAGTGAATAAACCTTAATATTAGAAACTGAAAATAGTTTGCATCAGAAGGATAACTGCAACATCTAAAAATTCCAGTGAATTCTGTGTAAATCAAAAGGATGGCAGATGGTAATAGAGTCACTTCACGATTATCTCCAAGTTGAAAAGCCATGGAGTTTCCACATATAACTGAAACTTGAGTTTGATTTAAATTTTCCTTCAATTGCTGAATTAATAGGCAGGGTTGTGCTGCCCATCAACAACTGCAAGCACATTGATATTGAGAATAAAATAGAATAGACAATTTTATTAAACCATCTTTGAGGCAGGCTGGCCTATGGGGAAAGGGAGTTTACATATAAGGCTATCTTCTTAGACAGTTCCATAAAGCCAAACTATATTAAAAGATTATAGCAAAAAAATTCAGCGAAAAAGAGTTGGAAAAAGTGAAGGTGTAATCTAAGATCATGGTGCAAAGAAGTTTTGGTATTATCTGGGCTTTGCCTCCTCTACCTGTCTTGAACACTAGTTATCCTTGTGCTGCCGGTTACGAATCTTGTCTCTGGCCCAATTCACTCTTACAAGCATGGTCACCTTGCCTCCCACTTTGCCTGCTAAAATAGTGCCAGCACAACCCGCTTCTTCCAAACGAGCCTCTCACTGGCAATGTAAATGCTAAAAAGGGTAGGGGACAAGGGACATCCTTGCTAAACTCTTATATTACAATTAATTTCTTTTGACCAACCCTCAGTGTTCTGAGCTTATCATAACCTTCTCATACGACCTTATCACAACAGCTCTCAACTCAAATGGACCCCTGCTCTTCTAATCTATTTCAAAAATTGATTCTAGGAACCATGTCAAATACTTTAAAGTCACTGAAGCAACATAGGAGATTTGTTTTATTGTTATGACATTCCTTTGTGACGATCCTAAGCACAACTAGATGATCCACAATGGAATGATAGATTCTAAAAGCAGCCCAGTCTTTAGCCCTTTTTTCTAACTTTCTAATCTTATCTAAAATAATTCCATACAATTTGGCTAGAAGAGGGCTTATCATTATGGTAGTGTAGTTTTATCCCCAATTGATTTTAAAAATAAGAATAATGAGGCTTCAAGTCCCAGGTTTAGGGATTCAAGAGCTTGTAAATGTGAGTTTTGAACTTCAACTTGATAGCCTTCGAATTCCTTAGCTTTCCCTTTTGCAAGTCAGTTAAATCCAAATCTATGTCTTCCTAAATAAAAACTTCTTCCTTTATACTAAGGGTTTGAATGTTTTCCACAAAGTTAGGGGATGCATAAAGCTTCTTAAGGTATGAATTCCAATCCCTCGGTGGAATCATATTGTTTTAGTTTCATATGTTAAAATTTGCCTCCAAAATTTGTTATCAACTTCAGAAACATGTAAAAGCTTCTCTTACTTTCTATTTACATAAAACCCTTTTTTTCTGTTTTGCTTTTAATTAGGGCTTTGTAATGCCTTGCATAGAGCAGACCCATACGGGCACACTGTTTTCAGAAACAAAACCCCAAAAGCGAAATGCAAAGCAAGCTGTCACACCTTCCTCCTAAAAGCAATCCTTCCCATTTTGGATGGTTGTTTCTAGATTTACCCGTGGCTGAACTCATATACCACAATCGCCAAAACTGAATTAACCTGATCTGGTTTACAATACAAATAGAACCAAATAACGATAACTCTTGTAGGTAAAGGCAACTCACAACACTCATTGCCCCGTAGGAATAGATCCATAAAAATGGCATTGCCATTTTTTAATCAGACAGCCCAACATGACATGAATGCAGTTACGGCACTTCAACTGTGAGGTAAAAATACGATCTGACTATGCAAACCTTTTGGTTTTTACATATATTATGCCCCAACTGTTAGTGAACTGTGAAATCCCTTATACCTGATTGCCGATCAGCAGTCAATACTTCTTGTTTTCAGAGTTACCCGCAGATTAACATGAAACCTTAATGTCATAAGATTTACTCCTACTGCGTTTTCTAGTCAACGTTTCATTGAGATCACTTAGGGTTTTTTTTCTCTTTTCTTTGAGCTGGTAAATCTCAAGGCTCAAACGCAACAGGCAACCACGTTTTGACTGTGGCTTGGAAAGACTCCAAGAGAGTTAAAAACAATTGATAAGCAAGGCCGCACGCAATTACCATGGGACAAGCATACATAGCAGGTAACATCAATAACATTAAACAGACTTATGAAACAAACAACTGGTCAAGGAACAAGCAAATGACACCAGAGGCGATGAGACTCATGTAGCTTAGTTGGCCACGTTGATTCCATGTTGTACATCAATCCTACTCACCTGCTATCGGCAGATGGCACACTCGTCAATAATATAGTTCTCGCTTCTAATGTTTGACTCGGCCTGTGGTTTCCAGCCCATAGTTTTGGGCCAACCAGAGTTTTGTAGTGCGGGTTCTATGTGGCCTAAGCCTTTTTTAAGGCATGAAATGTTGCATACATAGTTCTGGCATCACTTGTGTCTTCCTGTGTTGCTCTCTTCCATTCCCCTGTTCTCATTGGAATCTATACTCTTATCAAGAGGAGCACATATATTTAGTATATTTAGCCAATTATGCATAATTGGCAAACTTCACATGAATACCATTCAGATTGCCCAGTTCACACCTGTAATTAAGAGGCTGGATTCCAGGAGGTGGGTATTCAAGCTAAATTGCCCACAAAACTATCACCGAAATTAACATCATACTGATCACCCATTATGAGGGTTGGAATTAATCCAAATTACTCCAACATAAACACCAACAGGATCCACACTAGTAGAAATATATGAGAGATGAGTTTATAGGATATGACAAATGGAGTTACAAAAACTGAAAAATGCTTAACATGAGCTACAATGAGAAGAGAGAACCCACCTGATGTTTCCTGCAGCTCTTCGGTTTCGGTTCCAACTGCTGCTCTTGCCACATAACGCCTGCCAAGCACTTCCTGGGTTGGTTTTTCCACTGTCCAAGCCCTCCATTGGCTTGAAGAACTCTCGTATTGAACAGGAATACATCGTCCTATCAACTTCAATCCGTAACACAATGATGACGAAAGAGAATGAGATGAAGATGGCGAAGTGGGTAGCTGTG
This sequence comes from Pinus tabuliformis, assembly GCA_031772625.1. Lineage (NCBI taxonomy): Eukaryota > Viridiplantae > Streptophyta > Pinopsida > Pinales > Pinaceae > Pinus > Pinus tabuliformis. The sequence continues at coordinate 1,787,871,658 of CM062817.1, read as the reverse complement.
ACGATAAAAATATAACAGAGGATGAACAATTTGAAATGCTGCTACCGATATTATCTGCATTGGGTTTAGCAGGCCTTGCGAGACCTCTGTATGGAGATGCTGCAGAGGCCATTGCCATTGCTTCTCCTTATCTATGTGAGTGACCCAACACTACTCATGCCTCCCAACTCCAACCAGCAATAGAAGTGATCATTTTTCTTGCGTTGGTTTTTTTATTAATAATTAATATTCTTGTTCCACGGGGAACCCCCAACTACCCTACCCATTTGGACATATATATGCTGTCTGTAACGTTTCTTAATATTCAAGAAATATATAGCTTGATGTTGTTAGGTGTGGTTGAAAAATGAAATGGTCTTCGCTTAAAAAGCTTTTTATCTTTATCATTTTGGCTGTCTGAGTTCTGTACCACCCAAAATCTCAACCAATAAACTGGATTCCAGAAAATCTACTCAACGCTCAACACTGTAAAGTTCATGTATTCGGGATGTTTTTACAAATTACTATTTCACCAGAATCTTGAACGTACACTATTATAATCTCAGTCAGCGATGACATGTCAAAAATTACAACAAATTGATAAGAACTACCTATTCACTCAACTGCCAATGGCATATCATATGGTGGCACGAATTAATTTTATTGACTTTGGCAACACTCCGTTATGAATTCATTCATTCACATGGAGTGATGAATTGACTAATATTTCAAGAATACAGATAAAAGAAGATAACCAAGGATTTGTGCATCAGTAGATTGTAGTGATGTGTTTTGCAGGTTAGTCCGGAGGAGGAGTTGTTACGAGCAGACGAAAGAATATAATATTATATTCAAAATTAAAAATTTATAAGAGTTTCATTTTAAAATTATAGTTTTATTTATTTAATATATAATTGTTGGAAGATCTGATCCCCCAATTTAACCTGTAGTTGTGATCTGGTTTTTCAACTTGCCCTGACCATAAACCACACTCGTTGGTTCGAAAAGCGTAGACAAAAATACTATAATGTGATTTCCCTGGAAAAATCTTCTTATTAAATTTGATATGGATCACAGAAGCTTAAATTCAACAAGGTATATATAGTTTTGAGAAAATTTATTTGAAATTAAATGCTATGGATCAGAAAAACTTAAATTCAATAAAGTATATATAGTTTTTGAGAAAATTTATTTGAAATTGAATGTTGACTCGATTAATATATCACAAGTTTGAGTTGTGAATTTTGCATTATTCTATAATTTTGGGTTTCATGATCTTATTAAAAATAGTTTAAATTCAGATTTATTAAATAAAAATAACAAGAGAGACCAAATTTATTAATGTGTAATTTTTTTAATATGAAAAAAATTATATATATAGTATGAAATTAAATAATAAAAAATGGAGTTGTTTAATTATTATAAATTTTGGAGTATTTTACTAGAATCTCGAAGAAAAAAATTGTAAAATCTTGTTTTTTGTTGTTGTCACGCACCTACATGCTTTAACATACACGTAAAAAAAAATTTATATATATATATCTAACGCATACATACTTTGGTTAGCATCTGCACATTATTTAAGTATGGGTTATGTTTTATGGCCACCACCGCTGTGTATACATGCCTAACCCGAGGCATCGTATATGTGACAGGCAATGAATATGTGGCCAGCCATGTTTGACATAACGTTAATTATTCGGCAATTAATACATACCTATGTTTATTTGCTAACTATATGGTATGACACTCTTATGTTTACTCCTCGAGTTTATCGAAGCTGTACTGAGCTCTTCTGTTGGCGCCTCCTGCGCTGGACATCTGGCGAGGGCATTGAATCTTGCCGGACAGACCACGTGAACAGGGCATGGTTACTGTGCTTGGGATCTTTCCGCGCCGGGCTTTTGGGTAAGGTCGCCTCCATCCACGGTGCACATTTGTTAGGTGAGATCAAGGGTTGGAAAGACTCCACGTTTCACCGCTGGAAGTCCTGGTTTATATATGGCGCTCTCCGGATTATTCGAGATTTTCCTCTTGTCATTCCATACTCTCTCGCTCTCTGCTCTTCGCTGCATGGACTTGTTTCACAGCTCCGCGCCACGACCTCCGCGATTCCAGTCACCGGCGCCATCCGGAAGATCTTCAACTTCACAGGCTTCATTATCGAAGCAACCAGGTGCCTTACTCCTCAGCTAAAGATCTATAGTTATTATTTGATTTCAATGTTTTGCACAGAAGTCTAATTCCTATCGTTGGCATGACAGGTTGCGAGCAAATGGCTTCCGGCTTCTACAGTTTAGAGGAGAGTCAATCCCGTTGAAGCCCGCCGAGTTTTTCCCAGGTATTTATCTGGCTCAAAGGCTTACTTCTCGGTTGGTCCCCCTCTGTCTTGGTTTCAGTTTGCCAGAGGTTTCCTCTGTGCTAGAAAAGAGACCCCAACCTTATTGTTGCTCGGTTGGCCGCAGGTCTTGATGGACCAACGCTCTTAACTGATCAAGAGTTCTGGGACTGTTTTAAGAGTTGGGTCTTTCCTCATCTACGGTGATTTGGGTCCTTACCCGTATTTCTCCGAGGCTGGAGTTTTTATATACAGCTATCTGTATTTTTGTTTGGTTAATCTGTCGTGACTATAGCCATAATTTATGACTGTCTTCAAACCCTGGTTGGGACCAGCGGCTTATTTATTTTTGTACTCATATGGCTCGAGGGCTAATGGTTTACTGTATCTTTCTGTTACAGTTATATAATGACTTGATTTTTCTCTTATGGATACGAATGACTTATGTATAGAATCATTCTGCCGTGCCAACATCTGAATTCCATAGATGTATGGCCGACTGGTTAATGTTTTGAATGAATATGAACAGAGTCACTCTGTCGCGTCATCATCTGTTTCCATAGATGCATGGCCGACGGGTTAATGGCTCTTCGTGAATCGAACCCTGAGGTCTGTAACATATATATATAACCATATACATTCGGTTAATCATATAGTTGGAGTTCTGGTTCATTATTGGCAGTCTTTACATTCGCGGCCTCGGTGAATGCATGTTTCCATACTTTCCTTAATGCATACAAATGGTCTCACTGTGTTTTAAGAAATATCGTTTGGTTCTGTTGCATTGTTCTATGCTCGTCCCTGTATGGTTTTACACAGTTGATATTGTATTCTTCAGTTACCCACAGCATGGGTCTTTAATCTTGGACAATATCTCAGCTCTTCTTCGTCACTTGGATTTGCAAGAACCCCATTCGCTACGGCTATGCCGAGTTCGGGTTCAGCGCCGTTTATGCCTTTCTTTATTTGTTAATACCACTGTTGGCATTTTATTTAGAAGTGTTATGGTTTCTATATGGCCGTCTACGACCATTAGGGTCTTGATATCATATCGACCCAGGTTATTGGTTGCATGAAGATTTCAGTTTCCATGATTCGGTTTTCTCCAGACTATGTAATCATTTATTTGATAAAGACAGACTTATATTATTAATAGTCCGCTTCGTTTGTTTCAAAGGTTCAGCTGTTCTCAGCTCTTGAAGTTTCAACTATTCTGTATACGTTTCTTTCTTCGCACAGAATGTTACAGCTATATTATCCTTTGGCCTTACGAATATACTGATGTTTTCAGTCCTCTGGTTTTTACATCTAGGTTGACTGTACTTTATACAGATACTTCTTAGTTACACAGATACAATGTCTTTAAATCTTGCAACTAAGCTGTCTATAGTTATGCATAGTCATGCTATCTCTTGATTTTACAGCTAGGCTGTCTATCAACATAGTTTACTCTATAAGCTATATATAATTATTGCTCAGATAATCACAGCTGTTCTATCAGTTACTCAGATAACCAGGCATGTGAGGGTTCCGTTACTTACCTGTTCCCCTCTGGTAAGATGAATCTGGAACACTTCTCCTGCCAAATCGCTGTGTATCGCTTGTTTTCCACCCAACCGTGAGACCAGTCCTTTCAGACCTGAGTCTCCCCCCAAGCTTACGCTTACCGGATCACTATCCTCGGTAAGCCAGCACTCTCTGTGCCTGACTATCTGGTCCTTACCAGACTTAGTCCATCCAGGATTTTTCCTCCCCTTTTCTCCCTCTGCCTGTCACTACAGCCCAGAGTTTCTCAACCAACCTCCCTTTTTCCTGGAAACCCTTCCAGTTGGGAAAGGTGGTTATTTCTAGTTATATTAACTAACCTTTCTTTTCCAATTCCCTTTTTTGGGAAGTCAGATATCTTTATGATTAATTCCTTTAATCATCAATTTAGTGCACATGAAAAATTAACATAATATCCTCCAAAGAAAATAAATTCTTCATATTATTTCAATTCAGTGTTTTACTGTAGTAACTTTTAAATAATTACATTTTTACGGGGTCATCACATCTCCCCCTCCTGAGATTGGACATCGTCCCGATGTCTAGTGTCTCCAAACAATTCCGGATAAGCTTTTCGAAACAGCTCTTCGTCCTCCCAAGTAGCCTCTTCAGGCCCATAGTGCTGCCATTGCACTTTAATTTGGGTAATAACCCGCTTCCGCAACTGCACTTCTCTCCGGTCGAGAATGCTCAGCGGCTCGACCCGAACTTCTCCTTCCGGTTCGACCTGCAATCAATAACAGTATCAGTCTTTTGTTACAGATACATTTTCAACTAGTTCAGATAAAACAATCCTTACCCTTATATCTTGCCACTTGATCACATGCTTAGGGTCATAGATATACTTCTTAAGCATGGATACATGAAAGACATTATGAATTCTAATGTGGCTTGGTAAGGCTAGCTGATAAGCTACTGGCCCAACCCTTGCCAAGACCTGAAAAGGTCCGAAATATCGGGGTGCAAGTTTAGCGCAACTGCTCCACTGCAGAGTACTTTTCCTTGCCTGAATTCTGATATAAACGTGGTCGCCCACCTGATACTCTTTGAACCTTCTTTTCCGATCTGCAAAGTTTTTCTGCCGATCTTGAGCGGCCTTCAGGTTGGCTCGCACCTTTTTGACCATGTCCTCCATCTCCTTGAGCATTTCTGGTCCCAATCTTAATTTGTCCTCCGGGCCACTCCAATTTGAGGGTGTCCGACATTTCCATCCATACAAGACTTCAAATGGAGACATCTGAATTGATGTGTGATATCCATTGTTGTAAGCGAATTCCACTAAGTGTAAATAGTCCTCCCATTGTGTCGGTTTTTGCATGACACATGCCCTCAACATGTCCTCCACCATCTGATTTACTCTCTCCGTCTGCCCATCAGTCTGGGGATGGTAAGCAGTGCTAAAATTCAGCTGTGTACCCAATTCTGCAAATAGCGCTCTCCAGAAGGCGGATGTAAACTTCACATCCCGATCTGATATTATGGTTTTTGGGAGTCCATGAAGTCTGAACACATTTTGCATAAAGACGTGTGCAATTTGCACTGCCCGGTAGGTGGATTGTACTGGTATGAAGTGTGCTGCCTTACTTAACTTGTCCACCACTACCATGATAGAGTCATTGTTCCTCTTTGTTTTAGGCAGCCCAGTTATAAAGTCCATTGATATAATTTCCCATTTCCATTCTGGGATGGGCAGGGGTTGCAATAATCCAGCCGGATGCTGGTGCTCCGTCTTGATCTGCTGACACTCCAAACATCGCGCTAAATATTCAGCCACATGCTTTTTCATTCCCGGCCAGTAATATTCCTTCCGAAGCGCAGTCAGCATTTTCTGGTACCCGGGATGACCAGCGTAGTGACTGGTATGAAACTCATTCAATATTAAATTTTTGAGGCTGTTGTCATTTGGTACAAACAATCTCTTTTTGTAAAGCAGCATTCCATCCCTGCTAACCTCATAGTCTTGCGGACTTCCCTCGCTGGAAAGTGGCATTTGCCGCTTCATCTGTTGGTATTCAGCATCTTGACTTGCTGCTGTTTTCATCATTTCCAGCAAGGAATTTTCCCACCTACTGAATGTGACTTCATACAAACATTGCACCTTTCGACTCAATGCGTCAGCTACCCGATTTTCCTTTCCCTTCAGATGTCTGATGTCAAAGTCGAACCCACTTAAGAAATCTGCCCAACGAGCTTGTCTTGCGTTTAGTGTGGGCTGACTAAAATAATTTGTTAAGCTGTGATGATCTGTGAGTAGCAAAAATTTCCTTCCCAGAAGGTAGTGTCGCCACATCTTAAGCGCATGTATGACAGCTGCTAATTCCAGATCATAGGCAGAATACTTCTGCTCATGTTCCTTCAATTTTCTTGATTCATAGGCGATTACTTTCCCTTCTTGCATTAGCACACCTCCAACGCCTTCTCTGCTAGCATCGGTACATACCACATAGTCCTTGTTCGGATCAGCTATACTTAAAACAGGAGCAGATGTGAGTAATTGCTTAAGCCTCTCAAAACTTTGTTGACATTCGGAACTCCATCTGAATGTCCTCCCTTTCTTTTGCAAGGACGTGATGGGATATGCCACCCTTGAAAAACCTTCCACGAATCTTCTGTAATATCCCGCCAATCCCATGAAGGATCTGATATCCGCCACGTCTTTTGGCACAGGCCAATCCAGTATGGTTTTTATTTTCTCAGGATCAACGACAATCCCTTCCTTTGAAATCACATGACCCAAATAATGGATTTCCTCTTTATAGAAATCACATTTGCTGAGCTTAGCATACAACTGATGTTCTCGCAAAGTTTGTAGTACCATCCGAAGATGTTCCTCATGCTCCTTCTTAGAGCGAGAATAAATCAGAATATCATCAATGAATATTAGTACAAATTTGTCTAGAAATTGATGGAACACACTGTTCATTAAACACATGAACGTGGCAGGTGCATTAGTCAATCCAAAAGGCAGCACTACAAACTCGTAGTGTCCATACCGGGTTCGGAAGGCTGTTTTAGCGATATCTTCTTCTTTAATCCTGATCTGATGGTATCCAGATCGCAGATCAATTTTAGAAAATACTGTCGCTCCCTTGACTTGATCAAAAAGTTCATCGATCCGCGGCAAAGGGTATTTATTTTTAATTGTGAGCTTGTTTAATTGTCGGTAATCAATACACATTCTAAGAGTTCCATCCTTCTTTCTGACGAATAACACCGGAGCTCCCCATGGAGATACACTGGGGCGGATATAATTTTTATCCAGCAATTCTTGTAGTTGCATTTTCAATTCAGTCAACTCTGGCACACTCAATCTATAAGGTGTCCGCGAAACTGGAGCAGCTCCTGGTATTAACTCAATGGTAAAGTCTATGTCCCTCTTTGGAGGTAATCCAGGAATTTCTTCTGGGAATACATCTGCAAACTCTTTTATAACTGGGAGGTGTTCTAGCGGGTTCTCCTTATTCTTGGTTTCTGCATAGCCCACCTGAATCGCATACACTTGGCATCTATTCCGGATGCATTTTGCCAGCTGAGATGCAGTGATTGGTCGGACCTGAACTGGTCGTTTAATTCCCTGCATTTCTTGTTCTATTCCAGCATCATCCTTGTACCGTATAACCTTTGTTTTGCAGTTCACTAAAGCCCAATGCTTTTCTAGCCAGTCCATCCCAATTAGGACATCATAGGACCCGAGGGGAAGTATATTCAGGTCTGCCACTACTGGCTGTCCTGCTACCACTATAGGGCAGCTTTTTACCTTTGCCATTACTCGTCTTTTGGTCCCTGTAGCTAGCTGTACCAGCCAAGGATTCCTGAATTTTTCAGGCTGCAATTTACACTGTTCAACTATCTTTGGACTAATGTAACTTAAAGTAGCTCCAGGATCTATTAGAACAGAGATGGAAAGGTTTAAAATTTTACCTTCAAACTCTACCATGGTGGGCTGGTATTCTGCCTGGCGGTCGTCCAAGGCTGCGTTAATTCTTGGCATACTTCGTCCCACGTCACCCACGGTTGATGCCTCATGAATCTGGGATATCTGGTCAGTTCCCTTCCTTTGCGGACAATTTTTGACATAGTGCGGTCCACCACAACCCCAGCACTGCACTGGGGGTCTGGTTGTTCCCTCAGTGTCCATCTTGGCGGGTTGTTCACTCATTCTGGTTTCACCGATGGACTTGGACCTGAATGCACTTCTTGGTGCTGCTCTACTATTCTGGCCCTTGCTGCTTCCTTTGATTCCGCCGCTTCGACTCCCCTTAATATTTCCAACAGCTTTATTATTCTTTTTCTCATTCCATTTTCTGTTGGAACTATCCCCTTTCTGTTTGCTCTGTTGATAGCAGATTCTGGCCTTGCGAATCGCCTCATCCATGGTTCTAGGATTGTCAAATTCAATCCTTTCCCTCATATACATAGGTAGACTGCTGACAAACCGCTGCACCTTGGCTTTTTCTTCTTTAAGGTAGGGTACATAGCGGAGCAAGGATGTGAAACGATTGATGAACTCATCCATAGTCTGCTGTCCCAACCGCAGATCATGGAATTCCTTCGCCTTTTCATCATAAAACCGTTCTGTCAAGTATCTCTCTTTAAAATATTTCTGGAATTTTTCCCATGTTATGGTTCGTTCAGTTACGCCTTTAACGATTTTCACTTCCTCCCACCACAATGTCGCCTTCCCTTGTAACTGGAAGATGGCCAACCGTGCCTTCAAGTTATGATCATATTCATATAACTGAAAATATTTATTCATGTTGATTAGCCATGCCTCAGCTGCTTCTTCTTGTTCCCCATCGTAATGTGGGGGTTTAATCTTTCGAAATTCTCCTTGCAATTCCACCTTTTGACGCTTTGAGGTCTGCTGTTCTGATGCATTATCAGATTGGTCCTCTCCTTCTTCAGGAATTTCAGATTCTGCGTGATAATGTTCCTCCTCCGTCATTTTCTGTTGTTCTGCGCTGGGGTTAGCTAGTGGCGGGTTCTGTTTGTCAGACAAACTTTTCAAAATCCTTTCTTGTTCCATTGTCAATCGTGCATTATCCTCCCGGAGCCGAGCCATTTCATTTTTCAGCTCTTGAACTGTTTCTAGTATGGCCAGATTCGTGTTGCGGGTCTCCTCACCCAGCTGCACCCACAATTCTGGGTTGTCTCCAAAATTTGTTGCAGGCCCCCAATTGGCTGCAGACCTGTGCGGTGCGCTGCCCGACCCCTGCATGCTAACTATTACGTGTGATACCTTTGTTGCTCTTTCCTTCGTCTTGACTAGCCTGTACCTGGCCTGGTCTGATCATGAAACATATAACATTGTGAGCTACCTGCACAATTTTGTTACCCCAAAAAGATTATTATTGTCATAATGACCTTCTCATATTTTAATACTTATTCATATCCCAGAGGCCACAGTATGGGTAATCTGGGCTCTGATACCAATTTGTCACGCACCTACATGCTTTAACATACACGTAATTTTTTTTTTTTTATATATATATCTAACGCATACATACTTTGGTTAGCATCTGCACATTATTTAAGTATGGGTTATGTTTTATGGCCACCACCACTGTGTATACATGCCTACCCGAGGCATCGTATATGTGACAGGCAATGAATATGTGGCCAGCCATGTTTGACATAACGTTAACTATTCGGCAATTAATACATACCTATGTTTATTTGCTAACTATATGGTATGACACTCTTATGTTTACTCCTCGAGTTTATCGAAGCTGTACTGAGCTCTTCTGTTGGCGCCTCCTGCGCTGGACATCTGGCGAGGGCATTGAATCTTGCCGGACAGACCACGTGAACAGGGCATGGTTACTGTGCTTGGGATCTTTCCGCGCCGGGCTTTTGGGTAAGGTCGCCTCCATCCACGGTGCACATTTGTTAGGTGAGATCAAGGGTTGGAAAGACTCCACGTTTCACCGCTGGAAGTCCTGGTTTATATATGGCGCTCTCCGGATTATTCGAGATTTTCCTCTTGTCATTCCATACTCTCTCGCTCTCTGCTCTTCGCTGCATGGACTTGTTTCACAGCTCCGCGCCACGACCTCCGCGATTCCAGTCACCGGCGCCATCCGGAAGATCTTCAACTTCACAGGCTTCATTATCGAAGCAACCAGGTGCCTTACTCCTCAGCTAAAGATCTGTAGTTATTATTTGATTTCAATGTTTTGCACAGAAGTCTAATTCCTATCGTTGGCATGACAGGTTGCGAGCAAATGGCTTCCGGCTTCTACAGTTTAGAGGAGAGTCAATCCCGTTGAAGCCCGCCGAGTTTTTCCCAGGTATTTATCTGGCTCGAAGGCTTACTTCTCAGTTGGTCCCCCTCTGTCTTGGTTTCAGTTTGCCAGAGGTTTCCTCTGTGCTAGAAAAGAGACCCCAACCTTATTGTTGCTCGGTTGGCCGCAGGTCTTGATGGACCAACGCTCTTAACTGATCAAGAGTTCTGGGACTGTTTTAAGAGTTGGGTCTTTCCTCATCTACGGTGATTTGGGTCCTTACCCGTATTTCTCCGAGGCTGGAGTTTTTATATACAGCTATCTGTATTTTTGTTTGGTTAATCTGTCGTGACTATAGCCATAATTTATGACTGTCTTCAAACCCTGGTTGGGACCAGCGGCTTATTTATTTTTGTACTCATATGGCTCGAGGGTTAATGGTTTACTGTATCTTTCTGTTACAGTTATATAATGACTTGATTTTTCTCTTATGGATACGAATGACTTATGTATAGAATCACTCTGCCGTGCCAACATCTGAATTCCATAGATGTATGGCCGACTGGTTAATGTTTTGAATGAATATGAACAGAGTGACTCTGTCGCGTCATCATCTGTTTCCATAGATGCATGGCCGACGGGTTAATGGCTCTTCGTGAATCGAACCCTGAGGTCTGTAACATATATATATAACCATATACATTCGGTTAATCATATAGTTGGAGTTCTGGTTCATTATTGGCAGTCTTTACATTCGCGGCCTCGGTGATTGCATGTTTCCATACTTTCCTTAATGCATACAAATGGTCTCACTGTGTTTTAAGAAATATCGTTTGGTTTTGTTGCATTGTTCTATGCTCGTCCCTGTATGGTTTTACACAGTTGATATTGTATTCTTCAGTTACCCACAGCATGGGTCTTTAATCTTGGACAATATCTCAGCGCTTCTTCGTCACTTGGATTTGCAAGAACCCCATTCGCTACGGCTATGCCGAGTTCGGGTTCAGCGCCGTTTATGCCTTTCTTTATTTGTTAATACCACTGTTGGCATTTTATTTAGAAGTGTTATGGTTTCTATATGGCCGTCTACGACCATTAGGGTCTTGATATCATATCGACCCAGGTTATTGGTTGCATGAAGATTTCAGTTTCCATGATTCGGTTTTCTCCAGACTATGTAATCATTTATTTGATAAAGACAGACTTATATTATTAATAGTCCGCTTCGTTTGTTTCAAAGGTTCAGCTGTTCTCAGCTCTTGAAGTTTCAACTATTCTGTATACGTTTCTTTCTTCGCACAGAATGTTACAGCTATATTATCCTTTGGCCTTACGAATATACTGATGTTTTCAGTCCTCTGGTTTTTACATCTAGGTTGACTGTACTTTATACAGATACTTCTTAGTTACACAGATACAATGTCTTTAAATCTTGCAACTAAGCTGTCTATAGTTATGCATAGTCATGCTATCTCTTGATTTTACAGCTAGGCTGTCTATCAACATAGTTTACTCTATAAGCTATATATAATTATTGCTCAGATAATCACAGTTGTTCTATCAGTTACTCAGATAACCAGGCATGTGAGGGTTCCGTTACTTACCTGTTCCCCTCTGGTAAGATGAATCTGGAACACTTCTCCTGCCAAATCGCTGTGTATCGCTTGTTTTCCACCCAACCGTGAGACCAGTCCTTTCAGACCTGAGTCTCCCCCCAAGCTTACGCTTACCGGATCACTATCCTCAGTAAGCCAACACTCTCTGTGCCTGACTATCTGGTCCTTACCAGACTTAGTCCATCCAGGGTTTTTCCTCCCCTTTTCTCCCTCTGCCTGTCACTACAGCCCAGAGTTTCTCAACCAACCTCCCTTTTTCCTGGAAACCCTTCCAGTTGGGAAAGGTGGTTATTTCTAGTTATATTAACTAACCTTTCTTTTCCAATTCCCTTTTTTGGGAAGTCAGATATCTTTATGATTAATTCCTTTAATCATCAATTTAGTGCACATGAAAAATTAACATAATATCCTCAAAAGAAAATAAATTCTTCATATTATTTCAATTCAGTGTTTTACTGCAGTAACTTTTAAATAATTACATTTTTACGGGGTCATCACAGTTGTTTAAAATAGATTTTTGACTGCATAATGGATTCCACACCTTGAAAATCCCCTCAGGCACTCGGATTATGGAGAGCTCATAACTTAAATTTATAATTCCAACAAAACTTTATTGAATTTTGGGCAAATTAGACCCAAAAATATACTAAAAAACTCTCCAAAATGTAGACATAAAAAATTTATATGACAAGAAATTTGATTGATAAAAAATCTTTATGTAAAACTATTTATATATTGAAGAATAATTTATTTAAATAAATATATTTAATATTTTTATTATTATTAACTAATATATAAAAAAGAGAAATATATGCCATCATTATAATGAATTCAATAGTATTTATAGATAATACATAAATATATTTAATATTATTATTATTATTATATATAAAAATAGAAATATATCCCATCATTATAGTGAGTTCAATACTATTTATGGATAATACATTTATAACTAAGTAAACCTATAAGTTTACTTTAAAAAAAAATTGGTGTAGTGTGAACATTGATGATGGATGATTTAAGTTGGTATGTAAACAAATAAAGATTTCTTACAAAAATATATAATTACACTAGAGGTGTTTTTAAGGGGAGGGTTCACTGTGCGTTTCTAGTTGCATATTCACATGGCTCCTCTTTGGGTGGTTTTCAGTTTTAGGAGTTTTTATTTTGAAAATGTAGGAGGTTTTTTCTTAAAGTTGGGGAAATTAAGATTTATCACTTGTAAGTAAAGTGTATCTAGTTAAAGCATTAACTACCATAATGATTTGAAGTTGAAGTCATGGTTGTAATTACAAATAATTCATATATTGATATGCTACAGTGTCATGTTTGTAATTGAAAATAATTTATAAAGTTATGCGTTTCCATTACCGAATTTATAAAGTTATGTGTTACGATTATCAAAGTTATGTGTTATATTACGATCACTAAAGCCTCCTGATCATGGATTTTCCTACTAAACTTATGTGATTTGAGAAAAAAAGAGCGACCACTTGTATTTGTTTTATGAAAATAGTAAATTTTGTAGTATATTATTTCTAAGAGTCTTTCTAATTAAAAAAAAAATCAAATTATTTATAAAAAAAATCATTTTTAAATTATCTACATTTTTTTATTTTGAAATCCCAAAAAATAGCTTTTATCAATGAAATTAATAAATGTAGTTATTTATGTAAAATATTAATAAAATTTCTATTAAATAATCGGTTAACTTAAATTTTTCAATATTTTATTATATCACCTTTTGATCAAATATATAATTATTTTATAACTCTTCATTGTTATTAATTATTTATATATTTTTTCATTATTAAAAATTAAAGGTTGATAGCTCACAGGGTAGAATAGATGGTGATACAAGGTGTACTTTTAAGGCACTTTGTGGTGTTAAGGTCACAATCCAATCATGTTAATGGTTGATGTAGCCCAGACTGAGTGATCCCAGGTGATTTTGATGGTTTAGATACCCTTGAGTCATAGTTTCTCAAACCAAAAATTAAGCCTATAGTCATATCACAACTCACACAACTTAACAAACAATTTTATTTTTTAAGTTGATAATATATATCTTTCGAATTAAATTAAATTACTCAATAATTTAAATTTTGATTTAAAAATAATTTCAATATTTTTTTTTTTGAAAAAATTTAAATGCAAGTATGTTAATTAGATAAACATGTGCTCATACTTAATAGATATATAATTTATTTTTTAATGTATAATTTTTCCACTTCTTAATAGATAATTATAAACATTAAGGCAAATCCACTAAGTTATTATGAACAAAAACTAAATTAATATAAATTTCCAAATTAATTAATAGGTATAATGAAATTTAAAAAATATACAAACTTAATAGATATAAATATTAAAGAATATGTACAAACACTTGTATATATATATATATTCTAACTAAAAGACGAAATGACTTTTTTTTGTGAGAATTGATAATAGTAAGATTGTGACTTTTTAATATTGAAATAATGAAATATAGAATAGAAATAAATAAATAAAAAGCCTACAGTTCAATATCATTAAGTTTTATTTACTTTTTACTTTCCTTGCTACTAAAATCTTTCCATTTTCATTTTGTTAAACTTTTTACATTACTCACACACATATTTGGGAATTGTTCTCACATCTATGTGTACAAGTTTAATATTGTCCATAACCGCATTTTCAGTGCAATCAATAAACCCATATGTACATGTTTAATATTGTATGGATAAATATATACAATGAATTTTAATTTGAAATTATGAGATTTTGTGACTTATAATAATATAAGTTTGACGGACTACATATTTTCAAACTACAATTTACAATAATTACTCTTACTCTTTTTTAATATGATTGTCATATTTTTTAATTTCATCTTTTATTTTGGTTTTTTAATTAGTTTTTGTTACTTATCTTATTTATTAGACATTGGTTAAAAATAATAAAAATCATATAAATTCAAATTATATTTTATGATTATTTTAATAATTTCAAATCAAATGGATTCGTCTGTAGAACACTTGAGCTAACGAATGGCGGACGCTAAGGCCGTTACAGTCAGAACTCGCAAGATCATGACTAACAGGCTTTTATCAAGGAAGCAATTTGTGACTGATGTTCTTCATCCTGGCAGGCCAAATGTATCTAAGGCCGAACTGAAGGAGAAGCTCGCGAAGCTGTATGAGGTCAGAGATCCGCAGACAATATTTGTCTTTGGGCTCAGAACCCAATTCGGAGGTGGAAAATCGTCAGGTTTCGGCTTGATTTATGACAGCTTGGAGCACGCCAAGAAATATGAACCCAAGTACAGGCTTATCAGGGCACTGGAAGGTGGCCGTCTCCATCGCCAGTCTGCTGTTCATCAGGCTTACGCTCACGCCAACACTGCCCGTCTACCCCCGCCTCCTGCATGCAAAGATGGGGGACTGCATGTTGCAGATCTGCTCCATCACACAATAGCATGGCCCAAACTCTGCAGATCCGGGCCGGATCTATCCGATCTGATCAAGATTCAAGAATACCCAGAACCCAGGCAGCAGATCGGTGGAAATATGCATCGATTGAGCAGAGGGTACGCAGACCGTGACATGCAAATGGAAGAACGACCCAATAAGAGGTCAGATCTGGAAGATTGCTTACAGCCAGAACACATGGCAATCAGCAGTGACACTGGTTTAGGCAGATCAGGAACTCAGCCAAAACGCAGACATCAGGTAACAACAACTCGATTTCAGATTTTCATTAAAACCCCTGAGGGGAAATCCTTTTTAGTATGGGTACATGCAGAAAGCACTATTTTGCAGCTAAAACAACAAATTTGGGCATTGACCGGATATCCTGGTCAGATCCAACATTTAGTCAGTGGCAGGTGGTCTCTCCAGGACAACAGAACCTTGGGAAGTTATGAGATTAGTCCAGGAAAAACCATTGTTTTAAACCTCAGGCTGAGAGGAGGGGCCCTACCTCAGGGACAACCAAGCAGCTCAGGGGGAGACAAGGGGAAAAAGACAGCACCTCAGCATCAACCCAAGGGAGGTTCCTCCTACAAAAACATTCTTCAAGGTAACAGAGATTCAGGGTCCTCTCCAGATCAAGGTGGATATACACCCAGGCCATACATAGTAGATCAGCTAGGGCAAACTCCAGCCCTTAACTTTGACTCTACAGGGCTCGATGATTTTGTTAAGTCCTATGAAACGCAGGCCCTAATATGTCGTTTCAACAGTTTTTGGCCAAAACCAATGGATCTATTTCATTGGATTTTCACCACTTGGACCATGGAATGTGATATACATTTATGCTCCAAAGGGTTTTTCATAGTTAGATTTGCATCCAGGGAAGTCAGAGATACAATCATCAGTGCTGGGCCTTGGTTCTGGGGAACGTCGGGGTTGTTCATGACTCCATGGTTTCCAGATTTCGATCCAAACAAAATGACTGTATCCAAAGTGCCGGTCTGGGTTCGTCTATATAACCTTCCCCTTCACTTTTGGAGTGAACGAGTCTTGGAAGGAATTGGGAACAACATAGGGAAATACATCAAAACAGATCTGGAAAGGATTGATGAAAGGGTCTACACTTTTGCACGCATTTGTGTGGAAGTAGATCTAAGTAAAGGGCTGCCAGACAACATAAGGCTGATCTACAAACAACAAAATTGGTTGCAAGCACTAGACTATGAAAATACTGCTTTCAGATGCAGGCTCTGCAGACAAACAGGACACTTGCAAAGCACATGTCCAGAAGCCAAGAAAGCAAACAGTAAAAGAAAGCAGAAAGGGAAGCAGAGGAAAGGATGGCAATTCCCCCCTCCTAACTCAGAGGATGAAGAATCAGAAGCAGAAGAGGAAGATACCCCCACAGAGAATGTTGCGGTATCCCAAGAAATGGGGACCCAGAAGGAAACCACATCAGACAACAAGGCTTCACAGCTTCACCCAAATCAGGCAGAGAAGACAAACGAGGATCAGAGCATGGGAGGGATCAAACGGCACCACCAATCAGATACTTCAGATTCAGACAAGGAAATAGGCTTGCAGAAAGCAGAAACACAGTTAGTCATAGCTTCGATCGAGCCCACCCAAGGAGAGTGGCGCAAGGTCGAAAAGAAAAAGGGAAGAAAAACTTGAAGTGTGAGTTTTACTCACTACTGAAACTCAGTTTTTCTTGCCTCCTCCTTTCTTCTCTCTTTCCCTTTCTTTTTCTTCAAATTGCACGTTAGTTTTGTAACGTTGCGAGGGGTGCGAAAGCACTCGTGCCCAATGGGCAGCTTATGGAAATGCTTCAATGCATCTGCAATGTGTAACTTTTCATTTTTTAAATAAAAGGTTACCGATTTTTCCACTGGAAAAAAAATAATTTCAAATCAAATTAAATAAGAATGTATATCCAGGTTGTTTAATTAATAGATGAAATGATGAGTTTCCAGGTACTTTCTCTGGTCAATTTTGTCCAAAATTCTAGAGATTTTTAAGAATCATATATTGTAATATTAAGTTGTTTAATCTGCAAAGTTGAGTGGTTTTTTAGGGTGTTGAATCCATTTATGCATTTAAAAGTGCATTTGAAATAATAAGAAATAACAATCTTGCTCAAAATTGCGTTGCAAAATTCCGGCAAAAAAAAAGCGTGTATTAGTTAGACATGTCATATAAATTAAAATTGATATGAATCATGCAATATTTCAAATTATATTTTATGATATTTTTTTCCATTGTTTTAATAAATTGCAAATACAATTAAATGAAAATAATAGTGAGTATTCTCATTCTTTTAATATGATTATCATTTTCTTTTAATTTTTATTTTTCTCTCTGCTAAGTCATTCGGTGATAGGAAGGTCAAGGTTTGAAACTCTACCCTAAAAAATTTAGCCATGTTAAGGGCTTGTGTGGCTAGGGTGCAATCCCCTAGTGATTTTGATGGCTTAGATGCCTCTTGGTCACGGTTTCTCAAGCCAAAGGTTAAGCTTGTAAAGGCTTAGATGTCTCTTGGTCGTGATTTCTCAAGCCAAAGGTTAAGCTTGTAAAGTCCATGGTCATGTGCATTGTTAAGGCACTCCTAGATGTTAAGCCATTTGTTAAATTCCCAACTCTATTTGAGTGTTATTCTCAACATGACCATGACCATGATGTAGCCTCAACTTACAAGAAAATATACATATTTAATTCATTAAATGTTTATTGTATATTTCATTTACTAGAGATTAATTAAATATTGTAGGAATCATATAACTTCAAATTATATTGTTTCATTCATTAAATGAAAACAATAATTGATATTCTTGTTTTTTTTACTATTATTATCATTTTTTTAATTCTTCATTTTTTATCTTTATTTTATCTAATTTATTAAATGTTCACCTTCTATTTCATTTATCAAAGATTAGATAAAAGTGGTAGAAATCATACAACATCAAATTATACCATTTTATTCACTCACTCATAAATGACCATGTGTTATACTTTTACATGGTTAAAATAACATGATGTGTGTGTGGGGATCCTTAATTTTTGTGGCTATTTTATGGAAATCTAGTATTTGAAGAAAGCACATGGCTTCTTGGGAGAGTGGTCACTCGATGCATACATTTCATGCAAATGCCAAAATAAGTTAAGTCGTAAATACAATGTGACTTCAAAATGAAAGAATCCATATCCATCTTTTTGAAGTCTCTCTACATCTAATAAAAAAAAACAATATCCAATGTTTTGTTTTGTTTTTACCATGGTGAGTTGGTAACTTGTTGTAGTAATCTGGGCTAGGCCCAAGATCAAACCTAGAGTATATCCAACAACTTATAAGCTAGATATACTAGGAATTTATGACTTAGCAAGAGTTGAGACTCCATGAGGGTGGTCGAGCATTCTCCTTAAGCCTTAGCACAACCGACCAAAGATGTCCCCCTATGAGATTTGAAACCGAGTGGAGGGGATAACATCCCATTGTGTCAATCACTTAATCGTCCACTGTTAAAAAACTAATGCCTCGAGATATAAGGCCTACCAAAGTATAAATACTCATTATAGTGATACTCTTTATGAAGACGTGATACATGTGAAGCTTCTACGAATATACCATTTTTAAGTAAGAACTATGGCTTTTGGTAGATTTAAAGATTTCTATCAGTTGAAAATATGATGAATCCTTTACATCTAAGTAGATTTCAAAAAAATAAGCTCCAAGGCATCCACTAAGTTCAAAGGCATTTTCTATTTGGTATTATTTCAATATAAAATACTTGAACCAAGCTATCTTTTTTCCTTTAACAATACGATTTTAGCATAGTTGGCAGGCAAAAAGAGTGTATCATTATTTTATTGTAGTTGGCATATCAATTTTTTGATTCGTAAGTGATAAACAACTTACTACAAAGTATTAAATTCTTTGCATGCAAACTTATATTGGATCCAAAGTCAGTTTTGATTCAGTGGTGCATGCCCCAATATGCAAAGCATCTAGTTATAATAGGGATGGGCCAATAATGTCTATTCTTATATGTTTTGAACATTATTTTGTACACAATAGCAGAAGGAAAAATTGATAACTTAATAAAAATGTACACGTAAATTAGTAATCATGGCTTTGTTGTAAGGTTGCAAGTTGTACATGAATGGGGTTGCTTAAAGTTTAATGGTTCTCTTGCAGTGTTTTTTCCTCTACTTTACAAATAACTAGAGCAAAAAAGAAGTATTAAAGTGAGAAAATTCATTAAGTTAGGAAACCATAAATAAAAGGTATATATGTGAAATATTTAGATTTCAAAATGTTTGTGGAACATAATTGAATTACAACTCTTTGTGGAAACCAAAATGTTAGTAGAATATAATAGACCACAATTCACTACCCGAGAAAAAAATATACTATCTTTTTGCAACATATCCAACTAATATACCCGGATGCGGGTGACACGTTAAGTCTTTAATGAACACCTTGATGGATGGCGGCGAGGGGACAGGCCACTTGGCTGATGGCGCCCCTCCCCGTACCACCCCGAGGCGACTTCAAGACACTTTGCAAGTTTCATTCATTGCAGGTACGGATCGGCAAAAAGTTATTCATTGTTTGGTTATGGAGGTACCTTGGTTCATTCTCACTCAGTCTCCCCTGCTCCGCTGCAATTATCTGCCTCAGGCCTATGAGCCCAGCCTTCGCACTGCAACTGGTCGTCGCTGCTGGATTGTTTGTTGCATGGACTTTGGTAATGGGTTTCACCATTCTCATTTGGGTCTATGCATTTTAACCTCAGCTCAGAACGACCCTGTTTTGCCTCGCAACTCCTCTGCTAGAGCTCCCTCTGACATTGTCCCTCCTGTCATTGCTACCTCTGAACACTCAGCCAGCGATAACAACATGGTGAGACACCGTATGAGAAGTCGTAGGGGAGGAACCCGGGGTGGAAGTTCTCGCCCTCCGACTGAGCAGTACCCTGAGCGCGCCACCTCCTCTCCTTCCCTGGAACTGCATCATCCTCCAATTCATAGGGCGGGTAGATATCCTAGCACTAGAAGTAGGCGGGGTCTGGCTCGTTCTTCAGAGGCTATTCATGGTGACTTTGCTGTCCACTCTGCTATTCTTCCGTGGCCCCTTCAACCCGCTCCCCACACTGCCCAATTCAGGTTCTGTAGCTCCCTGAATAGACCTGTCATCGCGGCTAATATTTCCATCTACTTCATTGAAGAAAACTCTTAGACGACCTCTCTGGAAGACAATTTCGACTTGCCGCAGGAGGACGCTCTCAGAGGCAGTAATTGCAGAGATACTGGCAAGAAGGAGATGGACGAGAGCCTCTTCACCTTGCATGAACAGAATTTGGGTGGCAATCAGCATGGTGGGGGGAGGGGGGGGGGGGGGTGGCAGCTCTGCGGCCACGCGCCCTGCTGGTGGTTCGAATCAAGACAGGTCTGCTCTGCGAGTTGCATTTGGCGATGGGGAAAAGACTTATGGAGGAGTTGGAGAGCCACTCGGCAGCATTCCCTAGGACGCGGCAGATGAGTGGGCATGCCCAATCATCGAGGAACCCATCCCGGATGACTTCATCTAGGCTGACGTGGCTTCCAGGTGGCTGGACGTGGCAGCCAGAGAAATGGACGAGGTTGTCAGGGGTTCGAACGTGGCTGCCTGGTGGTAGGATGTGGCTGAACGTGGCTGCCCAGGTGTTTTCTATCTGGTTTTTATGTTTGTTTTTGCTAGTTTTGGATGGAATCTGGTTTCCTAGTTGGACTATTTGTCAGGGCATCATCTTACTGTTTCTTTTGTGGGTTCTGGACTCAAGAATTGATACCATTTTTGGTTTTTATGCTCTCGGTGGACTGGTTTCCCCAATGTTGGGGCAGTCCAGATTTTGCTGGTACTCTATGCTAAACTTGGTCGAGGTTTAGTCCTCTCTGTATTTTTCTGTACATATTAATAGATTACCTTTACTTAGAAAAAAAAAACATATCCAACTAATATTATATTCAGTGTTCCCTTCCCTGTTTCAGGGGTATGCTAGTTTTTGTATAATGCATTTATATTGATATGCAATTTCACTACTAAGTAAACATATAAGTTTCCCAAAAAAACTTGATGTGAGTGTTAACATTGGTGATGGATGATTTAAGTTTGCATGTAAACAAATAAAGGTTTCTTACAAAATATTGTAGTTTAGCGACTACCATGATTATTTCAAATGGTTGAATTTGTGTGATTTGTATGAGTACCTTAATTTGTTATTTTTTATTTTTATCATTAATGTGATTGAAAATTAAGTCATTGAATTTGTCTCTTTGTATGAGTCTATTAATTTGTTATATTTTATTTTATATTATTAATGTGAATGAAAATTAATATGTTATTGCATGAGTAAATTTATATTTATAGTTATGATTAAGGATGTAATAATTAAAAGCCATAATTTCAAATTACAGTTATATTTGCTATTATCTTATCATAAAAATGTATAGGTAATCAATGTTGAATTTGGAGTTTACTGATGCAAAGGTTACTGCTATTCATTATAAATCATGATTGGTAGTGGAATATCAATTAGGTAGAATTTGTGTTCTCAACTCTTTAAGGACTTCAAATGAGTAAGGTATCACTCATCCTCTCTCTAATTATAACATTTTAGGTTCTTGTTCTTGGATTTTGGTGGCACCTTCTTACATTATCATCACTCGCTTGGTATGCATATATCATTGATATAATATGTTGCTATGTTCTCTATTGTCTTGAAAAAAAATGGGATTTATATGGGTTGTGAGTTTATGTTTGCTTTGTTTTTAGGCTTCTAGATAGTGTTATATGTGTTTTGCTTTGGTAACTTTGAATGTCTCTACAATGTTGGTACACTTGTCCTATCCCCTTTAAACAATCTTTTGTGCCTCTATATCCTTTTTAGGGACCCAAATATCTTGATACTTTCACAATGTTCAGCCACATTTTGTGCCCTGTCTACTTTGGATATTTGGGGTTGGTCACATTTGTTTTATACCTTATAATTTTCAGTAACATTGTTTACTATATATATATATATATATATATATATATATATATTATTTCTATCCATATTAACATATGTTAAAATAATAGGTCATTTCATTCCTCAATTTTAATGGCCCCACCATAACTTGGTTTCCATCTCTATCCTTTCCCTTCTCACTTTCAGGCTTAAATAGTTGGATTTTTCTTCCATGGTGATGAATGTAATATATTAATGGTCTAGAATGGATTATTATATAATTTTTCAACTATCATAGTACTTTCTTGAAGGAAAATTTAGAGTAATTGACTCGTAAGGCCCATTTTAGTGGTAGGTTCTAGTTTGGAAATTTGGGGTCTAGAACCTTCCAGGGCTATTTTTAGGCATCAAATGATACTTTTTGGAGTCAAATCATTGTGGCCATAACTTCTAACCCCTCAACTTTGCTCTACACATCTGAGCTTGTATCCAAAAGTTATGCATCTCGCAAGTTGACCTAGCCTATTGACCACCATGGTACCAAATGGATGCCACATCAACCCCCATTACTCACACGTGGTACTAACCATGTGTGGAATTTTAAGAAGATTCTACAAGATACAAAACCTAAAACCAATTAAGGGTCGAGGTATGTTAAAACCCTAACCTTAGATAGCTATCAAGTTATATTAAATATTGGGTTGCTAAAAGGAGAGGGTGCTCCATTATTTTAGCATTGTACTTATTCCATGGTTGAGCAAAGCATTTAGGAGAAGGATTTGAGAACATAAAAGAGGAGGAAGAAGATATTTTAGCATCCATTCAAGTCATAATGTCACAAGCAAATCCATAGTTAGTGCCCCTATCTTTGTAAGATCTGCTCTCCCAATTTAACCTGTAGCTATGATCTGGTTTTTCAACTTGCCCTGACCATAAACCACACTGGTTGGTTCGAAAAGCGTAGACAAAAATACTATAATGTGATTTCCCCGGAAAATTCTTCTCATTAAACTTGATATGGATCACAGAAGCTTAAATTCAACAAGGTATATATAGTTTTGAGAAAATTTATTTGAAATTGAATGTTATGGATCAGAGAAACTTAAATTCAATAAAGTATATATAGTTTTTGAGAATTTTTTTTTGAAATTGAATGTTGACTCGATTAATATATATCACAAGTTTGAGTTGTGAATTTTGCATTATTCTATAATTCTGGGTTTCATGATCTTATTAAAAATAGTTTAAATTCAGATTTATTAAATAACAAGAAAGACCAAATTTATTAATGTGTAATTTTTTTAATATGAAAAAAATTATATATATAGTATGAAATTAAATAATAAAAAATGGGGTTGTTTAATTATTATAAATTTTGGAGTATTTTACTAGAATCTCGAAGAAAAAAATTATAAAATCTTGATTTTTGTTGTTTAAAATAGATTTTTGACTGAATAATCGATTCCACACCTTGAAAATCCCCTCAGGCACTCGGATTATGGAGAGCTCATAACTTAAATTTATAGTTCCAACAAAACTTTATTGAATTTTGGGCAAATTAGACCAAAAAATATACTAAAAAACTCTCCGAAATGTAGACATAAAAAATTTATATGACAAGAAATTTGATTGATAAAAAATCTTTTTGTAAAACTATTTATATATTGAAAAATAATCTATTTAAATAAATATATTTAATATTTTTATTATTATTAACCAATATATAAAAAATAGAAATATATGTCATCATTATAGTGAGTTCACTAATATTTATGGATAATACATAAATATATTTAATATTTTTATTATTATTAATATATATATATATAAATAGAAATATATCCCATCATTATAGTGAGTTCAATACTATTTATGGATAATACATTTATAACTAAGTAAACCTATAAGTTTACTTTTAAAAAAAATTGGTGTAGTGTGAACATTGATGATGGATGATTTAAGTTGGTATGTAAACAAATAAAGATTTCTTACAAAAATATATAATTACACCAGAAGTGTTTTTAAGGGGAGGGTTCACTATGCGCTTCTAGTTGCATATTCACATGGATCCTCTCTGGGTGGTTTTCAGTTTTAGGAGTTTTTATTTTGAAAATGTAGGAGGTTTTTTCTTAAAGTTGGGGAAATTAAGATTTATCACTTATAAGTAAAGTGTATCTAGTTAAAGCATTAACTACCATAATGATTTGAAGTTGAAGTCAAGGTTGTAATTACAAATAATTCATATATTGATATGCTACAATTGAAAATAATTTATAAAGTTATGTGTTCCCATTACCGAATTTATAAAGTTATGTGTTACGATTATCATCGAAGTTATGTGTTATGATTACGATCACTAAAGCCTGTTGCTCATGGATTTTCCTACTAAACTTATATTATTTATGAAAAAAGAGTGACTACTTGTATTTGTTTTATAAAAATGGTAAATTTTGTAATATATTATTTTTAAAAGTCTTTTTAATTAAAAAAAAATATTCAAATTATTTAAAAAAAAATCATTTTTAAATTATCTACATTTTTTTATTTTGAAATCCCATAAAATAGCTTTTATCAATGAAATTAATAAATGTATTTATTTATTTAAAATATTAATAGAATTTCAAATAATCGGTTAACTTAAAGTTTTCAATATTTTATTATATTACCTTTTGATCAAATATATAATAATTTTATAACTCTTCATTGTTATTAATTATTTGTATATTTTTTCATTATTAAAAATTAAAGATGGATAACTCACAGGGTAGAATAGATGGCGATACAAGGTGTACTTTTAAGGCACTTTGTGGTGTTAAAGTCACAATCCAATCATGTTAATGGTTGATGTAAGCTATACTAATCATGTTAATGGTTGATGTAACCCAGACTGAGTGATCCCAGGTGATTTTGATGGTTTAGATACCCTTGGGTCATAGTTTCTCAAACTAAAAATTAAGCCGATAGTCATATCACAACTCACACAACTTAACAAAAAAATTTATTTTTTAAGTTGATAATATATATCTTTCAAATTAAATTAAATTACTCAATAATTTAAATTTTGATTTAAAAATAATTTCAATATTTTTTTTTTGAAAAAATTTAAATGCAAGTATGTTAATTAGATAAACATATGCTCATACTTAATAGATACATAATTTATTTTCTAATGTATAATTTTTCCACTTTTTAATAGATAATTATAAACATTAAGGCAAATCCACTAAGTTATTATGAACAAAAACTAAATTAATATAAATTTCCAAATTAATTAATAGGTATAATGAAATTTTAAAAATATACAAACTTAATAGATATAAATATTAAAGAATATGTACAAATACTTGTATATATATATATATATATATATTCTAACTAAAAGACGAAATGACTTTTTTTTTGGTGAGAATTGATAATAGTAAGATTGTGACTTTTTAATATTGAAAAAATGAAATATAGAATAAAAATAAATAAATAAAAAGCCTACAGTTCTATATCATTAAGTTTTATTAACTTTTTACTTTCCTTGCTATTAAAATCTTTCCATTTTCATTTTGTTAAACTTTTTACATTACTCACACACATATTTGGGAATTGTTCTCACATCCATGTGTACAAGTTTAATATTGTCCATAGCCACATTTTTAGTTCAATCAATAAACCCATATGTACATGTTTAATATTGTATGGATAAATATGTACAATGAATTTAATTTGAAATTATGAGATTTTGTGACTTATAATAATATAAGTTTGACGGACTACATATTTTCAAACTACAATTTACAATAATTACTCTTACTTTTTTAATATGATTGTCATATTTTTTAATTTTATCTTTCATTTTGGTTTTTTAATTAGTTTTGTTACTTATCTTATTTATTAGACATTGGTTAAAAATAATAAAAATCATATAAATTCAAATTATATTTTATGATTATTTTAATAATTTCAAATCAAATTAAATAAGAATGTATATCTAGGTTGTTTAATTAATAGATGAAATGATGAGTTTCCAGGTACTTTCTCTGGTCAATTTAGTCCAAAATTGAGATTTTTAAGAATAATATATTGTAATATTAAGTTGTTTAATCTGCAAAGTTGAGTGGTTTTTTAGGGTGTTGAATCCATTTATGCATTTAAAAGTGCATTTGAAATAATAAGAAATCACAATCTTGCTCAAAATTGTATTGCAAAATTCCGGCAAAAAAAGAAGCGTGTATTAGTTAGACTATGTCATATAAGTTAAAATTCATATGAATCATGCAACTTCAAATTATATTTTATGGTATTTTTCTATTGTTTTAATAAATTGCAAATAAAATTAAATGAAAATAATAGTGAGTATTCTCATTCTTTTAATATGATTATCATTTTCTTTTAATTTTTATTTTTCTCTCTGTTAAGTCACTCTGTGATATGAAGGTCACAGGTTTGAAACTCTACACTAAAAAATCTAGCCATGTTAAGGGCTTGTGTGGCTCAGGTCGGGTGCAATCCCCTAGTGATTTTGATGGCTTAGATGCCTCTTGGTCACTGTTTCTCAAGCCAAAGGTTAAGCTTGTAAAGGCTTAGATGTCTGCTTAGATGTCTCTTGGTGGCCATTTCTCAAGCCAAAGGTTAAGCTTGCAAAGTCCAAGGTGTCTTGTGCATTGTTAAGGCACTCCTAGATGTTAAGCCATTTGTTCAATTCCCAACTCTATTTGAGTGTTATTCTCAACATGACCATGACCATGATGTAGCCTCAACTTACAAGAAAATATATATATTTAATTCATTAAATGTTTATTGTATATTTCATTTACTAGAGATTAATTAAATATTGTAGGAATCATACAACTTCAAATTATATTGTTTCATTCATTAAATGAAAATAATAATTAATATTCTTATTTTTTTACTATTATTATCATTTTTTAAATTCTTCATTTTTTATCTTTATTTTATCTAATTTATTAAATGTTCACCTTCTATTTCATTTATCAAAGATTAGATAAAAGTGGTAGAAATCATACAACATCAAATTATATTATTTTATTCACTGGCCCATGAATGACCATGTGTTATACTTTTACATGGTTAAAATAACATGATGTGTGTGTGGGGATCCTTAATTTTGTGGCTATTTTATGGAAATCTAGTATTTGAAGAAAGCACATGGCTTGTTGGGAGAGTGATCACTCGATGCATACATTTCATGCAAATGCCAAAATAAGTTAAGTCATAAATACAATGTGGCTTCAAAATGAAAGAATCCATATCCATCTTTTTGAAGGCTCTCTACATCTAAATAAAAAAACAATGTCCAATGTTTTGTTTTGTTTTTACCATGATGAGTTGGTAACTTGTTGTAGTAATCTGGGTTAGGCCCAAAATCAAACCTAGAGTATATCCAACAACACCAAGAGTATATCCAACAACTTATAAGCTAGATATACTAGGAATTTATGACTTAGCAAGAGTTGAGACTCCATGAGGGTGGTCGAGCATTCTCCTTAAGCCTTAGCACAACCGACCAAAGATGTCCCCCTGTGAGATTTGAAACCGAGTGGAGGGGATAACATCCCATTGTGCCAATCACTTAATCGTCAACTATTAAAAAACTAATGCCTCGAGATGTAAGGTCTACCAAGGTATAAATACTCACTATAGTGATACTCTTTGTGAAGACATGATACTTGTGAAGCTTCTACGAATATACCATTTTCAAGTAAGAACTGTGGCTTTTGGTAGATTTAAAGATTTCTATCAGTTGAAAATATGATGAATCCTTTACATCTAAGTAGATTTCAAGAAAATAAGCTCTAAGGCATCCACTAAGTTCAAAGGCATTTTCTATTAGGTATTATTTCAATATAAAATACTTGAACCAAGTTATCTTTTTTCCTTTAACAAAATAATTTTAGCATAGTTGGCAAGCAAAAAGAGTGTATCACTATTTTCTTGTAGTTGGCATATCAATTTTTTGATTGGTAAGTAATAAACAACTTACTACAAAGTATTAAATTCTTTGCATGCAAGCTTATATTGGATCCAAAGTTAGTTTTTGATTCAGTGGTGCATGCCCCAACATGCAAAGCATCTAGTTATAATAGGGAGGGGCCAATAATGTCTCTTCTTATATGTTTTGAACATTATTTTATACACAATAGTAGAAGGAAAAATTGATAACATAATAAAAATTTACACGTAAATTAGTAATCATGGCTTTGTTGTAAGGTTGCAAGTTGTACATGCATGGGGTTGCTTAAAGTTTAATGGTTCTCTTGTAGTGTCTTTTCCTCTACTTTACAAATAACTAGAGCTAAAAAGAAGTATTAAAGTGAGAAAATTCATTAAGTTAGGAAACCATAAATAAAAGGTATATATGTGAAATATTTAGATTTCAAAAATGTTTGTGGAACATAATTGAATTACAACTCTTTGTGGAAACCAAAATGTTAGTAGAATATAATAGACCACAATTCACTACCCGAGAAAAAAATATACTATCTTTTTGCAACATATCCAACTAATATACCCGGATGCGGGTGACACGTTAAGTCTTTAATGAACACCTTGATGGATGGCGGTGAGGGGACAGGCCACTTGGCTGATGGCGCCCCTCCCCATACCACCCCGAGGCAACTTCAAGACACTCTGCAGGTTTCATTCATTGCAGGTCCGGATCGGCAAAAAGTTATTCATTGTTTGGTTATGGAGGTACCTTGGTTCATTCTCACTCAGTCTCCCCTGCTCTGCTGCAATTGTCCGCCTCAGGCCTATGAGCCCAGCCTTCGCACTGCAATTGGCCGTCGCTGCTGGATTGTTTGTTGCATGGACTTTGGTAATGGGTTTCACCATTCTCATTCAGGTCTATGCATTTTAACCTCAGCTCAGAACGACCCTGTTTCGCCTCGCAACTCCTCTGCTAGAGCTCCCTCTGACATTGTCCCTCCTGTCATTGCTACCTCTGAATGCTCAGCCAGCGATAACAGCATGGTGAGACACCGTATGAGAAGTTGTAGGGGAGGAACCTAGGGTGGAAGTTCTTGCCCTCCGACTGAGCAGTACCCTAAGCGTGCCACCTCCTCTCCTTCCTTGGAACTGCATCATCCTCCAATTCATAGGGCGGGTAGATATCCTAGCACTAGAAGCAGGCGGGGTCTGGCTCGTTCTTCAGAGGCTGTTCATGGCGACTTTGCTGTCCACTCTGCTATTCTTTCGTGGCCCCTTCAACCCGCTCCCCACACTGCCCAATTCAGGTTCTGTAGCTCCCTGAACAGGCCTATCATCACCGCTAATATTTCCATCTTCTTCACTGAAGAAAACTCTCAAACGGCCTCTCAGGAAGACAATTCCAACTTGCCGCAGGAGGACGCTCTTAGAGGCAGTAATTGCAGAGATACTGGCAAGAAGGAGATGGACGAGAGCCTCTTCACCTCACATGAACAGAATTTGGGTGGCAATCAGCATGGCGGGGGGGGGCAGCTCTGCGGCCATGCGCCCTGCTGGTGGTTCGAGTCAGGATGGGTCTGCTCTGCGAGTTGCATCTGGCGACGGGGAAAAGACTTATGGAGGAGTTGGAGAGCCACTCGGCAGCATTCCCTGGGACGCAGCGGATGAGTGGGCGTGCCCAATCATCGAGGAACCCATCCCGGATGACTTCATTTATGCTGACGTAGCTTCCAAGTGGCTGGACGTGGCAGCTAGAGAAATGGACGAGGTTGTGAGGGGTTCGGTCGTGGCTACCTGGTGGTAGGATGTGGTTGAATGTGGCTACCCAGGTGTTTTCTATCTGGTTTTTATGTTTGTTTTTGCTAGTTTTGGATGGAATCTGGTTTCCTAGCTGGACTATTTGTCAGGGCATCATCTTACTGTTTCTTTTGTGGGTTCTGGACTCAAGAATTGATACCATTTTTGGTTTTTATGCTCTCGGTGCACTGGTTTCCCCAATGTTGGGGCAGTCCAGATTTTGCTGGTACTCTATGCTAAACTTGGTCAAGGCTTAGTCCTCTCTGTATTTTTTTGTACATATTAATATATTACCTTTACTTAGAAAAAAAAAAAAAAACATATCCAACTAATATTATATTTGGTGTTCCCTTCCCTGTTTCAGGGGTATGCTAGTTTTTGTATAATGCATTTATATTGATATGCAATTTCACTACTAAGTAAACATATAAGTTTCCCAAAAAAACTTGATGTCAGTGTTAACATTGGTGATGGATGATTTAAGTTGGCATGTAAACAAATAAAGGTTTCTTACAAAATATTGTAGTTTAACGACTACCATGATTATTTCAAATGGTTGAATTTGTGTGATTTGTATGAGTACCTTAATTTGTTATTTTTTATTTTTATCATTAATGTGATTGAAAATTAAGTCATTGAATTTGTCTCTTTGTATGAGTCTATTAATTTGTTATATTTTATTTTATATTATTAATGTGAATGAAAATTAATATGTTATTGCATGAGTAAATTTATATTTATAGTTATGATTAAGGATGTAATAATTAAAAGCCATAATTTCAAATTGCAGTTATATTTTCTATTATCTTATCATAAAAATGTATAGGTAATCAATGTTGAATTTAGAGTTTACTGATGCAAAGGTTACTGCTGTTCATTATAAATCATGGTTGGTAGTGGAATATCAATTAGGTAGAATTTGTGTTCTCAACTCTTTAAGGACTTCAAATGAGTAAGGTATCACTCATCCTCTCTCTAATTATAACATTTTAGGTTCTTGTTCTTGGATTTTGGTGGAACCTTCTTACATTATCATCACGTGCTTAGTATGCATATATCATTGATATAATATGTTGCTATGTTCTCTATTGTCTTGAAAAAAAAAGGGATTTATATGGGTTGTGAGTTTATGTTTGCTTTGTTTTTAGGCTTCTAGATAGTGTTATATGTGTTTTGCTTTGGTAACTTTGAATGTCTCTACAATGTTGGTACACTTGTCCTATCCCCTTTAAACAATCTTTTGTGCCTCTATATCCTTTTTAAGGACCCAAATATCTTGATACTTTCACAATGTTCAGCCACATTTTGTGCCCTGTCTACTTTGGATATTTGGGGTTGGTCACATTTGTTTTATACCTTATAATTTTCAGTAACATTGTTTACTATATTTTTTTTATTTCTATCCATATTAACATATGTTAAAATAATAGGTCATTTCATTCCTCAATTTTAATGGCCCCTCCATAACCTGGTTTCCATCTCTATCCTTTCCCTTCTCACTTTCAGGCTTAAATAGTTGGATTTCTCTTCCATGGTGATGAATGTAATATACTAATGGTCTAGAATGGATTATTATATAATTTTTCAACTATCATAGTACTTTCTTGAAGGAAAATTTAGAGTAATTGGCTTGTAAGGCCCATTTTAGTGGTAGGTTCTAGTTTGGAAATTTGGGGTCTAGAACCTTCCAGGGCTATTTTTAGGCATCAAATGATACTTTTTGGAGTCAAATCTTTGTGGCCATAACTTCCAACCCCTCAACTTTGCTCTACACATCTAGAGGAGCTTTCAAATGGGAAAAAATCACC
This sequence comes from Pinus tabuliformis, assembly GCA_031772625.1. Lineage (NCBI taxonomy): Eukaryota > Viridiplantae > Streptophyta > Pinopsida > Pinales > Pinaceae > Pinus > Pinus tabuliformis. The sequence continues at coordinate 1,787,839,970 of CM062817.1, read as the reverse complement.
TCAATCTGAGCTTGTATCCAAAAGTTATGCATCTCGCAAGTTGACCTAGCCTATTGACCACCATGGTACCAAATGGATGCCACATCAACCCCCATTACTCACACATGTGGTACTAACCATGTGTGGAATTTTACGAAGATTCTACAAGATACAAAACCTAAAACCAATTAAGGGTTGAGGTATGTTAAAACCCTAACCTTAGATAGCTATCAAGTTATATTAAATATCGGGTTGCTAAAAGGAGAGGGTGCTCCATTATTTTAGCATTGTACTTATTCCATGGTTGAGCAAAGCATTTAGGAGAAGGATTTGAGAACATAAAAGAGGAGGAAGAAGATCTTTTAGCATCCATCAAGTCATAATGTCATAAGCAAATCCATAGTTAGTGCCCCTATCTTTGTATTTGCACATTTTCGTAGCCAAAGAAAAGAGAGTGGAGAATGGGCCTCACCTTCTAGTTCAATTTTATCCCACTTTGGGTTTCCTATTATACATCTTGTGTTAATATGTATGGATTATTTGTTCATTTACTTATTCTTTATTTTTCATATTTTAGTTATTTTCACAAGTTTGAGCAATAAGCTAATGATAATAAATCTAAGATCTAAGGAAATAAACATGCATAGTAAAAAAAAATCAAAATAATACAAGATATTTTGTGATGAGTTGTTGTGAGAAGTGACAGTATATAGGAATTGCTTAAGAAGGAAGTTGCAAAACCCCAGTCATGGTGGATGAGTCCAATCATAACAACCCTTAGGATATAATATAGGAGAGGTTTAGGTTGAAGAGCAAGTCTCTAGTATCTCTCGCAATATGGCCCTCCTCATGGTAGATCTAGTGAAACAAGTTTGGGCCTTTGAAGGAGGTCGATGACTCTAATGCAAAAGTTGGATTGGATGAGAAACTTGAAGGCAATGAAGACCCATAAAAGAAGTTGAAAAAAATCCCAAGAAAGAGCAACCAAGTTGTAGTGCAATCGCTCCTTCACAACCTTTATTTAAAATGGAAGTGAAATTGGACATTAATCCCTACCAGAGTGAGATTTATGTTATTAAGCTAAATCATGAGTTACAATAGTTAGAAGTGTATTCCAATGTTCGTAATATAGATGAAGAGCAAAACATTTCATTTTCCCAACTAAAACTAAAGGGCCATGCACTAAGATGGTGGGAAAGTCATATGGAGACACTCTAGTTGGAGAGTAACCCACCTATAAGTAAGTAGGAGGTGTTTAAAATCCTCATAAATTCCCAATTTTATGTCATTGGGTATGTAGAGGACTAGTGGATCCATTGCCATTACTTTAGGCAAAGGCAAGGGTAGAATGTTTAAGAGTGTTGAAGTTTCTAATTTTACTTAGTTAGAAACTCTCCATGCACTTTATCTTATTTATTCCTACCTACTTGTTATTTTCCTTAATAAGTTATTTACAATGTAAATACTAAAAATAAACACTAGTGCATGCTCAACATATTACAGATCAGCAACTAAAAGAAACAAAAACAAACACACCATATGACACCATTATTTTTGGACTAATGTCCCTGGAAAAACTCAATGTGGGAAAATCGGTGCAACTATCTAAGGGTTTTCTTATTAAGCAATATCAGAGTACAATTTGGGTGCCGAAACTGGCCTACCCAACAGAGAATTTCCTTGGTAGTAATACCCCTCTGTTTCTGACAAATCTATTGGCTGAAACCCTGGATAATCCTTCCGGTAGCTACTTAGCACCAATCTGCCCCAGAAAACCCAGCGTCTACCGAATCTAGACTGCGACAACCTCTCCTATCCCAGCACTGGCATTGTGTCAACCTATCTTGGCTTGCGTCAGCCTTAGGAGGCCCTGTGTTAGCTCTTTAAGCCTTTGCGTTAGCTACGCTGGCCCCTCTGGTGCTCTGTGTAGCACTTGGCTGCCTCTGCGTGGCCCTGCGTGAGCACTGGCTGCCCTTGTGTCTCTCTCTCTAGCTGCTCTGCTGCTATCCCGATACTATCTCTACCTCTCTGTCTCTCTGTACTCAATGCCCCTCAGCTGCCTTCCTGATCATTGATTCTATCTCTCTAAGCAAACCCCGCTCTAGAGAATAGAATGACTGATCACTCTAGTGTTCTCTCCAAGTGACCCTCAAGCCTCCTCTTATACTTTTCTAGTTGACATATCAACAGTCGAGATTAAGTCCCTAGTCAATGGCTAAGATTAGACCTAGCTTGATCCATTTCTTTTGGACCACTCTACCACATATTCATATTAATACACATTAATATTTTATTTTCCCTAAGTTTAGACTTAGGGACTCCATTAAAAATATTAATTATTTAATATCTCCTGATCTGTTTAGAATCTGCCCAAACCCTTTCTGGGTATTGGAAATATCATGTGCCCCAACCTCTCCACAAAATTTCATGGCTAGAGCACATCCGATGCTACCCCAAATCAACACTCCCTCTTAGTGAGGATTGTGCTCTAGCAATACCCCTCATTGAGTATTACTTTGATCATCCGTCATCGGTACCTGCGTTGATGCTAGGTCTTCTTGCCCACCATCCTATGCATTGTTGCCTCCTGTACTGTTGCCCATGGTTCTGCCATTGCCACTACTGCATCTGTACAACAGCTCCCTATGCATCCGTGCTGCTGCTGGTCCTTTCTCCCAACACTACATCCGCACTGCACCTCCTCTCATCATGCTACATTGTGTTGCCCACTACTGCACTACAACTCAGTTACTGAGAAGTAAGTAACTGATCTCCCAACTGACCTCCCTGTTGGGCTAGAAACACCCACTGATGCTGAAACTCCCTCTGTCGTTGACAAGTGCTCCCTATCTTTGACCTCTGCACTGCTGCAACAACTCCCTGCATCTCACACCGTTACACATTTCTCTGTACCTTCCTGCACTGGTGCAATGCTCATGTGCATCTCACATTGCTGCAACCTGCTAGCTCTGCATTGTCTCAGGACTCCTGCATTGTAGCTCTCTCTGCCACTCCATCTGCATCTGTCTCTGCCCACTTAGCCAGACCTGCTACTCCTCGTCGGGGCTCCCGTAGCAAGGTCTAATCCAAGAGGCTGGGTACCTCAAGGATCCTGCCCCTCATCGCCTATAGTCCATCTAACTACAGCTCGATGTCTCCCCACTTCCGCTCTAGTGGCATGTGTGCACTCATGGCACATTCATTGTCTGTCAAAACCTCCTTCTATGCCCGTGTTGGCACTGCCTTAGTCTCGGAAGACTCTCCCTTACTCTTCTTCCTTGGACAATGGGTCACATAATGACCCAGCTCCCCACAATGGAAGCACTTGATCTTGGAGAGATCTTTCTTCTTTCACTTCTCCTACTTTCCCTCAGATGTTAGGGCCACATCCTCCTCCTCCTGCTTGACCTTGATCCCTTTGTTGCTGCTACCTATCTTTGACCGTCGTCTAATCTCTTCCTGGCGAAGAGTTGCCCACATCTCATACCAAGGTAGGAGAGTCCCTCTGCCTAGGATGCTCTGGACAAACACTTCCCACTCTTCTGAGACAACATTCAGGGCTGTCCTTACCATAAGCTCCTAATCCGGTGTCACTCCTATAGCAGTCAATTGATCTCGGATCTCATTCAGTCCTCCAAGGAAGGAGTCAATCGTTTAACCCTTCTTCATCTAATACGACCTCATCTGGTTCTCGAGCAGCATTCTTCTCTGCACATAAGTATGCTGGTACAGGTTCTTGAGAGCCTCCCACATCTCAACTACCATTTCCTTCTCAGCTATAAGTGGTACCACATGATCCTTGACCCCTTCAAGGATAATGCACTTGGCCCTCGCCATCGCCTCTTCGTACTTGTCATTATCATTTGGATCGACTGGGATAGCTATCGTCTGCAAGGTGAAGTTCTTGACACGATTCCTATCAAGCACTGATAAGATTCTGGCCTTCCAAACTACGAAGTTCGATGCTCTGTCCAGTCTATCTTGGTCTCTTACCTCGTGTAGTGCCATGATGCTCTTCTACTTCCCTCTTGGAAGTTCTCTATTCGAATCCTCTGAGTCTCTACTTCTTGTCTGGAATTTCTCTTCTAGACTCCCTCTGAGTCCTGATTTCCCTCCTGGAAATCCTTTTGCCGCTTGTCGAGATGCCCCCTACTCTGATCGCCTTGTGCAACTGCACTTTTGATCTGGGTTCCCCGGCTAGAAACCCTCGGTAACAACTCCTCTGGCCCTGCTCTGTCAAGTATTGTTCTGACTACAGTACCTCACTGTTATAGACATTTTTGGGCACTGCAACCCCAATCATACATGTCCATAAACTAAGGGCTCCTAAGTCCCTAAAAGTGTTGTTCCATACCCTAAAAGAACAAGGTCAGCTGATTACATCATCTCCCAAAAGTTCTCCATGAAAAACTGCTTAGAACTGGTCAAAACTGGACCATCTCACCTGCTCCATGGTCAAAGTGCGATGCATCCCACCTAATGCACACCGGAGGTGTGATGCATACTGAAAAGCCCTTCTATGGGGTGCGATGGGTGAGAGTGGACAAACGTCAGAGACAGTTTGCAAGGTGGATGATCATGGAATCTTCCAGAAACTTCTCCAGTGACACTTGCCTCTCTGAATTCGCCCAAGGATGAGTAAGAGATCATCAATCTCCAAGTGGAATCAAGAACTATCAGAGAGAGGACACTAATCAGAATCCCATAAGCTAACTCACCCCCCTGCAATCATCTATATATGGATCCCTCATCCCAGAGATCCAGAGGCTGTAATTTTGTATCTTGTAAGGAAGTGCTGTTAGTTTCTTGTTGGAATATCATAATGTTGGGTGATCTAAGCTTTTCATGAGGTGAAAGAAGGGCTTTCATGCTGGAGGGTGACGCTGGGTCAGAACAATTGGTTGTAATCCTCTTTGCTTATTCTTGATATTAATAAAGCTATTCAAGTTTTCCTCCACATTCTTGTATGTTTGATGATATATGCATTTGTGTGGTCAATATACATCTGGTCCTATATTGTTTATGATTGTAGATCTCTGTTCTTCGATAGTATTATGCTGCTTTGATTCCACAGGTGCTCTTTGAAGCTGGGTAGACGAAGGAGAAGCGGCAAGGATCTGTCAGAAGGGAGAGGAATTGAGCAAGGAACCAAGCGCAAGACTGAGGTTGGTGTCCTTCATTCCACTCTTATCTACTTCTCATAAAGGAAAACGAAAGTAGTTTTAGTTTGTTTGTTTCTAAGATAGCTACCAGTCTTAGTGGGACTAGCAGCTCCGAGTGGACATTAGATTTCCCGATAACAAAATGGCGACTCCAGTGGGGAGCGAATAGATTGTTTGTTTGTCTATATTTGTTTGTTTTATAAACTTACAGATGGACCTTGAAGTCAAGCCAACTAGCCTTCGAATTGCATTTGCTATGAAAGTGCAAAGTAGATCAATGCTGCTTCAGTCTATCTTTGGGTTTTGTTTATAAACTGAACAATTGATTTGCAAACCTTCTAATTGCCCTAGTGGTGGCTCTAGTAACCTCATTATATCAACCTCTGTGATTTCTATTTATTGTACATCGTTTGCTCGGCCTAAATCCCTGAACTGAGTTGCAAACTGTGACCAAGAGCCAAGTAAAGTCTCGTCCTGGTACCATCGCACCCTCTCTTCAAGGAAACCAATATGCATCGCACCTCCCATGTGCAGTAGGTGGGATGCATCCCTGTTTCCCTGTGTTACAGGTGAGATGATCAGAATAGGATAATTTTTCCTCCAGGTTTTGGTTTTTCTTCACTCTTTTCAGCTCTATTCTGGAGTTTTGCTGTCTATGATCAATATACCACTTTGGAAACCCCCTTCCTTTCCATTATTCTACCTCCATTGTGCAAAGAACTGTGAATGTTTTTATGTATTTTCCGCCATTTTCAGTTCTCTTTTACAAAGTAGTAGCATAGTCGAACTGTCGTCTTTTGATTTGAAAGTGTCGCAAGTGTCGTTTTTAGTCAAAGAAAAGAATTCCATTGTTCTTGATGGTCGATTATACTGTTGCTCTTGTATTTTATTTGAATTAGTAGTTTTTCAAGTGTCGAAAGCAGTTTTCAATTCAAAATAGTAAAGTTTCGTCATTATCTTCCTTTCGTTTTTGAAGAGAAATCTGTTAGTACTGTCGCTTTGAAAAGATAATTCAGATTTGTACTTAGCATTCTTCTTGTCATTCACACATTAAGAAAGCTGAAAACAAATACATGCATGTGCATTTGCATTTAGACTTCTTGTTGGTTTGATTTAGGACAGTGCATCTAGTGTGTGCTCTCTGTTCTATGTTGAAAGAATATCATCTTTCTTTCTTTAGTAGCTAGGATTTTCATTGCAAAAAGAAGATTAAACGATTGTTTATCATCTTAGATTGCATTTTAGGAATTGTACATCTACATCACGCGGTGAACCTGAAAGGCAAATTTCTTAAGAAAGATCAACTGTAAAATAAATTTAATGAACCTAAAAACGCTTTAGAACCTAACGCACAACATTTAGAAGTCTAGGCTAGAGACGTATTCCGGCGTTGTAAAGCCTGGTAACTGTCGCTTTCACTGTTGGTTGGGTGATTCCTCCTCTTTGAGACGACAAGTGCCAGTACGGACTTGTGCTCCCACGTACCGTCGAGTATATATTGGGAGACCACAATAGGCTATATCCTTTACCCATAGGAAGCCGTGTCTACTGCCCTATCGATCACAATGCACTGAACACAACATTCGGGAAGATTGACTGCCGTACCGTAAAAAGTATTCTGCAGTTTTGCGATTATTTTGGTAATCCCTCTGTCTAGAATTCCAAAGTAGTCTCTTTCATTCCTTTTTAGACTCCTTAAAGGAAAAGGTCCATCTGAGCACTTGTCACTTCAGGCTCATTAAAAATCGAAGGCGACTAGAGTCATCTTTTGTTTTTTCTCGACTCTTAAAAATTAAAAAAAAAGTTGTGTCAAAGCGTCTAAAATTCATTTAATTTGGAAACATTTTCCCCTTTATTTTTAGTTGATTGAGTAATCCACAATCGTGGAAGAAAGTCAATTGAAACCCCGTCGTTCGCGGAGGCTCACGAGTCAATTGTCTTTGTCCCCAAAATCAAAACTTTTCCGGACAAAGCGAACTCGTTTAACCGGCTCAAAGTCCCCTGGTCGGGTTGGAGCAAGTGTTCTGACACCCTTGGAGACTCCGGTTACTCCAAACATTTCTAGTACCCCTGCCTTTACAGAAGAAGTTCTGCAGCCACAAGAGGATAGTAGAACTGATCCTAGTGTGAGGGTAAACACTTCTACATCTGAACCGACTCCATCCATAGCTGATTTTGAAGGTGTTGTCCCCCAAACATTAGTTGCTGCAGAATCTATACCTTCTTCGACACCGGAAATATTTTACGGACCTGACGGTCTACCTCTTCCACCCGGTTTGATTGCTATAGAAGAGATTGTGGAGGATCCACCATCTAGTACTCCATCGCAATTTGGAATAGGGATCACTCTATATCCTTTTTCATCAGAAATTAGTCCACAGTTATCGGAAGTTCCTGTAGAATCGCTAGGAAACCTTTTTGATAGACTAGATATGTCTGAACAACTGTCAACATCTAGGACTGCGTCATCTGACACAACAGCAGCAGAACTTCCTGATGCTACTCCAATAATGTTTGCCAGCGTATCATTTGTCGCAACTAGCTCTCAATCACTGGATGGGATCCATCCAGGGGCTATTTCGACGGTATGGTCTGTTCCCGTTTGTTTGTCCGGAATAATATCTGGAATCTCTTATGTTGAGTCTCAGAAAATTGATCCTTCGCAATGTCAATTTGGGCAGTTTGGTACTCAAAGGCAAATAATTCCCTTAAGCACCGGATTACCGCCGTATGGGGGGCAATATGCCCTTTCATTGTCTCCTCCAGGAGGTCAAACATACGAGAGTTCCCAACAGAATTCAGGTTATGCTGGGATTACATCTAGTGGTTGGATACCAATACTACCTCAACAACCGAGAGTTGTATACTCAATGCAACAAAGTGTGCGTATGTCAAATATCCCCACTACACCGGCTATTGTGACGGTGTCGCAAGTACAAGCGTTACCTATTGTATGCCAACCTCAACTCTCTCAAGTCGCAATCCAACAGCCCCTTGTCCCTGCGACGCCGCCACAATCATCGGTTAGTGGTTCCTTAACTGGAGTGACCCAGGCTCAAATGGGTACCATTACCCCTCATCTCGGTCAAACAGCTAGTATTGGGCAACAACACATGGTCTCACAACCATGGTTGGTGCAATATCAACAACCACAATTCCAACAAGTTTACCAAGGATCTGAGCACCAAGTCTTTGCAAGTAATGGGCAGCCGTATATTCAAAACGGACAACATCAACCATTTCATAATGGTTATGCCCATCAACCTTATCAAAGTTATCAGCATCAAATGCACTATGCTGGTATGCAAAGACCCACTGCTCAGGCAATCCCATCTTATCCTGGGTATGCTTCGCCGAACCTGAATCAACAGTTGCCCTTCGTGGCAACTTTAGAGTTACCAGATTTAAACTGGCTAACAAACGATCCAACCGCTTACGCCCCTTGGTGGCCAGAGATTCCTCATAAGCTTTCGTTAGATATTCTTAAATTTAATGGAAATCCAGGTGAAGACCCATCGAATCATGTGATGACCTTTCACCTGTGGTGTTCATCTAACACCCTAAACGATGATTCGATCAGGGTTCGCCTTTTTCAGCGAACGTTAACTGGTCTGGCAGCAAAATGGTATATCGAATTGCCTAGAGCTTCGTTTGATAAATTCAGCAACCTAGCCACAACCTTTTTAACCCATTTTTAGTTACCTATAAGGTACGAAACGGGAACAGAGCTTCTTACCAATTTCAAGCAAACGACGGCCACTCACATATCTGATCATATTCATGAGTGGCGACGTCGTCGTAGAATGGTAAAAACATATGTTCCTGATCAGCTATTGGCTGAATGGTTTATTAAGTCATTGTTACCTTCTATCATGGAAGATGTGGCAAAGGGAGGAGTCGTCATTGAAGAGCAAGTAATTGCTCGTGCGCAATATCTAGACTTGAGTTATACTTAGTCTGGCACGCTCTACGATAAAATCCTTGATGCTCCTAGACCGGAATTTTCCGTTCCTCCATCTCCTAAATCAAACAAAGACTCTCATGTCGGGGACGGTGTGATAGGAACGACCAGCATGAAAACTGCAAAGGGTAAGTCAAAGAAAGCCCGTACGGTTTCAAGTCAAAATGAAAATGAAGAACTTCTCACCTCGGAAGTAAATGCCGTATTGACTGACAAAGGCAAAGAAACCAAGCAACTAGGAGGCAAGAAGAAAAATAAAGGGAAGAAGAAAAAACAAGAAGAGTCATCCCCTGAAAAATCTTCTGCAAACCGTTCTGGAGAAAGGAAACCAAATCGTCCATGCCTAATATGTGATGAGGATCATTGGACAAGAGAATGTTCGTATAAAGCTGAGCTTAGAAAATTCTTCAAGAATTCAAAAACCTCGGCAGTATTGACTGATCCGTTTCCAAATCCAGGAACAAATCTGGTTGCTAGTGACAATGCTTCCCCATCCCAAGTGCTAATGTTGTCGGTTTCAAAGCAACAAAATGATGCTTTGATATCAACAAGGAATAAAGATTACGGGAATCCACAGCTATCAGACAACAAGGCCAATGATCAACCTAGTAGTTCGACAACAACTTCGACCGAAGTTGTGCCACCCATCATTCCTGAACTAACGATAAAGCCACCAAAGGGAGTAGTACACAAATCGACATTTAATCCTCATGCCAGAGCAGCACAACATTATAATATAGTGGAAGATTTGGCCCAATCGCCATCCGCTATGTCGACACTTGAGGTACTGCAAAATTGCCACTCCCAAAAGCAGGCTTTATTATTAGCAATAGGTGGGATTGACCCAACGGATTCCAATCTTGTGTCCTTTAATCACAAAGGATATGACCCTCAGTTACCAGCTCAACTAGCTTTCCTCATTCAAGTGAAAGCCCTCAACAAAACTGTTCATCGAACAATTATTGATGAGGGGGCATCTACATGTATTATGTCGACGAGTTGCTGGAAAACTTTAGGATCTCCACCCTTGTCGCGATCATCAACAACATTAAAAGCATTTGATGGACGAACATACACCCCATATGGGATTTTAAGTAACTTGCAAGTCGAACTGGGGGGAAAAATAGTAGAAATATATGTTGAAGTAATTGACGGAAACCTCGATTACAACATCCTACTGGGAAGGCCCTAGATATATGCTATGGCAGCCGTTGTGTCGACCTACTTCAGGAAGATTGCATTTCCCTTTCAAGGAGGAGTTATAATCGTCGACCAACAGATGTTTCTCCCCAACAATTCACAAGTTACGGGAAGCGTTCCGATGATCCACGGAAGCCCTAACTCGCTTCAAAATATCGGATTAGGCCTATTAAAAGACCCTATATTAATGGGGACTTTTGCCCTACCGCCTCCAATCAATATGGCGGAAGTGGCAACAGTGCGAACCTGCAATATGATATCTTCTATTCAAAAGATCTCTGAAAACGATATTAAAACCGATCATCTGCAGGTATTGCCTCCAAGCCCAATAGAAATCTTGTAGCAATCAATGTTTTCGGCATGGGAGGCAAACCCAAATCAATGCTCATCAAGCATTTGGATAGATAGGTCTAAGGAATATGGTATCCCTTCAGATCCTTGGTCGCAAGTACATTATACAGACGAAGGAATTGTTCAGTCAATGATGATTGACGGGGCACCATGGGAAGATTACCACCATTGTTCCCATCTTCTAGATTACAAAGAAGATACTCCTAGTGACCTTCATCATCCCTCAGTTTTTGATTTTCTATCAAACACTGTAAACACGGTGGATTCTGAGCGAAACTTGTCCAATATTGAAGAGACTATCGCCATAAATATCTTGACCAAAACAGATGTTGTAGAGAATATTCATGTCGACAAATCTTGTTCTCCTTCAGAACTGGAAATATATAATGCTCTTTTTCGCGAATTCAGAGATATCTTTGCTTGGTCGTATGATGAAATGCCAGGCATTGACTCGAGCATAGTTGAACACGAAATTAAGATGTATCCAGATGTCAAACCAGTACGACAATGGCTACGGCAGGTGCACCCCAAGAAAGCCGCTGCCATCAAGGCAGAAGTTGAAAAACTTCTCCATGCTGGTTTTATTTACCCGGTTCCTCTAACCGATTGGGTATCGAATATTGTTCCTATAATGAAAAACAAGGAACAATTAGAGTGTGCGTTGATTATAGGGATGTAAATCAAGGTTGTCCGAAAGACAACTACCCTACACCCTTCATTGACCAGATAATTGATGAATCCGCCGGATGTGAAATCTTCTCATTTATGGATGGTTTTTCTGGGTATAATCAAATAAATATCCTCCCACAAGACCAGTCAAAGACTACATTTATTTGTTCGTGGGGCACATTTGCATATCACAAGCTACCCTTTGGTTCAAAGAATGTAGGGAAAACATTTCAGAGGGCAATGAATTATGCCTTCCATGACATCAAAAACATCATTCAACCATATCTCGACGATATTCTGGCTCATTCGCGTAAGCGGACCGATCATCCGCAGCATTTGAGAGCGATATTTCTACGTTGCCGACACTACAAGATACGACTCAATCCACACAAATATGTATTCTGTGTCAGTTCTGGTCGTTTACTTGGCTTTATGGTCTCAAAGGACAGGATTCGTCTCGACCCATGTAAGGTTCAGGCAATCGTTAATTTGCCTCCACCTTCAAATTTGCTTCAGATTCAGAAACTCCAAGGGAAAGCAAACTTTCTGAGGAGGTTCATTCCAAATTACGCCGAACTTGCTAAACGTTATACTCGTCTATTGAAAAAAGAAATACCCTTCGTCTGGGATCAGGTCGCACAAGCTTCCTTCGATGCTTTAAAAGAATCCCTAATAAAAGCATCATTAATGTACACTCCTGATTATCAAAAAGACTTTAACCTGTATCTAGCTGCAGTGGATACAACCATCGCAATGGTTTTAGTTCAAGAAGACAATGGAATTGAACATCCTATATATTATTTAAGTAGAAACTTAAATGATACAAAAATCAAGTACTCCTACATTGAAAAGCTAGCTCTCGCAGCGGTTCAAGCGATACAGATATTTCAACACTATATCCTCTTTCGAAAAACTACCATTTTGTCAGATTGCAACCCCATGACTTATATATTGTCGCGACAGTTGTTGGTGGGAAAATATTCAAAATGGATAGCAATTCTACAAGAGTTTGATCTGGAATTTATAAAATCCAAATCGAAGAAATCCCTGGTTTTCGTGAAGTTGCTATGCAATCTCCCATTGTCGTCCAACGATGTTACATCAGAAGAAGCAATCATGGACGAATCTTTGTTTCTGATATCTTCAAGCAATCTGTGGTATGGAGACATAATAATCTATCTCCAAACCCAAACATATAGGTCTAATACCTCCCGCTCGGAACAACGACACATTCGATACCAAGCAAAAGACTACATGATCGTCGGTGATACACTTTACCGTCGTGGTGTCGATACAGTTCTGAGGAGGTGCCTCACCCACGAGGAGGCCGAAAAAGTCCTGAATGATTGCCATTCAGGTGTGTGTGGGGGGCATCAATCTGGTTACGCTACGGCGCAAAATATTTTACGAGCAGGATACTTCTAGCCAACAATGTTTAAAGATTGCATAACCATAGTCAGAAGTTGCCATGCATGTCAAATCTTTGATCGAAAAACCAGAATACCACCCGCACCTCTGCAACCAGTAGTTGCTGTTGGGCCATTTGCCAAATGGGGCATAGATTTCATGACATGTAACCCCACCTCAGCTGGGGGGCATGGGTATATCATAGTCACAGTAGACTATTTTACCAAATGGGCCGAGGCGATGCCTACATTAAACAACAGCGGCGAAACGGCTGCCCTCTTCTTTTTCAATCATGTAGTCTCCAGATTCGGCGTTCCACAGGCCATAGTCACAGATCATGGATTGCACTTTCGCAATCACATGATGGTTGAGTTGGCTGCCAAGTTAGGGTTGTCCCATGATAGCTCTACTCTGTATTATCCATAGGCTAATGGACAAGTTGAGGTAATCAACAAGGTCCTGAAGCGGATGCTGCAAAGGATGATTGGAGTCCACAAAAGGAGTTGGCACCTGATCCTATACTTAGCCTTGTGGGCATACCGGACATCGGTGAGGAATGTGACCGGGTTTACACCCTTTCAATTGGTGTATGGCCTGGAAGCAATCTTACTGGTTCAGTGTGAAATCTCGTCCCTCAAACTCGCAGTCGACCTTCTCCCCGGAACTTCTGAAGAAGAGGCTCGTTTCTTGGAACTAATCCAATTGGATGAAACCCGTCATGATGCCGCTTTGGCTAACGAAGCCCATAAGAAACGAGTCAAGGCGCAGTTCGACAAGAATGTCAAACCCTATGTCTTCTCAGAAGGCAACCTGGTCTTACTTTACGACCAGGAATCCGACAAATTTAGAGCAGGTAAGTTCAAATCCTTATGGATGGGCCCCTATATTGTTAAATGTGTATTAGCAAAAGGAGCCTACGAGTTAGTAGATTATGATGGGATTCCATTGGCGCAACCTCGCAACGGATTGTACCTTAAGCGTTACTATGCTTAACTTAAGATAGTAACCCCTATTCTTTTGTTACATTTTTGTTTTCGCTAAGGGTAATGGTTTTGGTTAAGTGATCCACTTTTACATTTGTTGCAGATGTCAGACCTATCGGGATCATTTGTTGGATATGCCGACAGAGCGAGTCGTAGTTCGCGGAACCTATCTTCTGCGGCCTGGGCCATCTTCAATCCAAGTGGCGAGTTAGTGAGTTTCAGAGGGGTATGTATTGGTTGGTCAACAAACAATATTGTTGAATATAGCGCGTTGATAGAGCTCCTCTCTGATTCCATTACGCGTGGCATACGCCGACTAGTCGTCAGGCTAGAGTCACAACTCGTCATCCTACAGCTCACTGGTATCTACTCCGTATAGAATCCAGCTATCTATCGCATGTTCCTAAGGGTCAAGATTTTGGAAAGGCAGTTTGATTCTATCCAATATCAGTATATTTCCAGAAACTTAAACACATTAACAGACTCATTGGCAAATTATGTGTTAGATAGACATTTGCAACATTTGTAAAAGAACCATTTCATCAAATATTTGCATCAAGATCACGTAACTCAACCAAAATAAAGCTCCGAAAATCAAAAATATATATATAACTGTTTATGGTTCATACATAATGTTCTGTAACCAGGAAAAAATCGGTCAAATGACCCAAAACTCAAAATGCTAGGGGGCACCCTAGTCTAATGATGCTGGTGATAACAAGTCACCGCCTGTGAAATCATGCATAAAATCCTAGTACATCGACTCAGCACGCCAGTAGTATGTCGGCTCAACCTCAGGGGCAGCTCGTCGGTCCTCACATCTGGAATACCAAGAGTGAGGCCCTCGACCTGATCCTGCAATGCTGAAAGAGTCTCGGCCACATCAAGGTTGCAAAGGATAGCCCTCCCCACAGCCTCTCCTGTTGGAGCGGCAATTGGTACTCTCAGACGTACTACCGGTCGAACTGGTCCAACATCTGCATGAGCACATGAGTTTTGATTAGTCCTGATAGAAGAAAGCACAAGAACATTATAAAAAGAAACGATGAACAGAGATATGGTCAGAGAATTTACCGATAACACCCCACTGCTCACCAGCCGGCAGCACCAAATCCGGGTCACCTCGGAAATCCATACCAGCATATGGATACTCGGAAAAAACCATCTCCTGACGGTTGAACCACTCGAAAAAGGTATCAGAAAAGGAAACCTGGGACTGACCAGCATGTCGGGCCATAAGGTCGACCCATCTTTGCATCCGTGGCTCAGTCGGTAGAGGTAAGCCAAGTGAGATGTACTGCGGCTGCATCAGTGGGATCTTTTCCAAGGCGAAAGTGGTCAAAATAGAACCATAGCTGAAGTTCTTCAATTTTCCATTTTTTACCTTGGTCAGTTGTTCTTTCATCACAGGGAGTACCGTGTCACACCAGTTGAACACCTTTGGTTCAAGGCATTCCAAGTCTTACTACATATAGGACCTATTAGCCACGTGGGGAGCCGCACTACTAGCCAGTCTAGTAAAAGTGAACAGAATGGTCCTCAAGGACTGGTCATCAACATCTCGGATGTTGATCTTGCTGTCCCTACTCGGCTGAGATCTCTCTTTACAAAACCGACGAATATAATCTCTCACGCATTCGCCCCCATGGGCGGAACTTGATAGTGAAAGAGGGGCACCACGCCTCGATAAACCGGTCAAAAAATAGATTTCCACGATAGTCAAGGGGATAGATTTGCCTCTGATCTGAAACAGGATCCCATGCATCGAGAAAATATTGCAACAAGTTGATTTGTTGCCTCATGCTAGAAATGCGGGAGAACTTGAACATGCCACAGTTCCGCAGTGCAGTTACCGTAACCGGATCATGCAGAGCAAGCATGTCCTCTTCTTCATGCTCGCATTCTCGCCATGTAACAACCATTTTGCTCCGATAAATCTCTGCAAAACAAGCAAGGGAAGAGTCAGGATCCTGATTTGGCAAAAAAAAGGCAAAAATTCCATGAGAAAATAGTGCAAAAACTTCCCTTCTCACGCCCATCGCACCCCCAGCAGTGTACTGGGTGGGATGCATCCTGACTGGCCAATGGCCAAGCCAGGATGCATCGCACCTTTCGATATAGAAAGGGTGCGATGGAGCCAAGGCAAATTTTTCAAACCCCAGAGGCTCAGAAAACAGGGAAACATGCACATAATTCAAAAAGGAAGGAATGCAACTGAAGAGCTCAAGTTTAGCTCCTACCTGGTCTAGACGGTGCCAAGAATTGTCCATAGAATCTCCCGAAATTAGCTGGTGAAAATCAAGGGGGAAAAGCACCTCCAGAGCTCCAACAAACCAAAGTTCAAATGAAATGGTAAAATGAGGGGTAAAAACCACTTTTAAATTACTTTTCACATAATTCGAGTAAAATATTAGTGTTTTAACTCATTTTGAAACATATATTGTTCATTTCTAATTAGTTTGATGAAGCAATTGAACAGGCGGTACAACCTTCGAAGGAACAAAGTGATTAACAATGAAATTAATTCAATGACCATTATCACGAGCAGTTTTTATGTGGAGTTCAAGCTCGTTAAAAATTAAACATAAGCAGTGAGCAAACGTTCCCCCAGAGTTTAAGCTCATTAATAAATGAACCAATTTCCTGTAAATAACCATTGTGAATGCATTATCATCAGCTTTTGAGCCCTGGTCGTGTTCTTATCATCACCTCCGCTCTGTTTTAGCCGATCATTCACCTCCATTTGATTGTTTACCCCTTTTGAGGAATAGCTACGAAGAGTGATCCTGTTAGCCATCCTTGTGACACTGCCGTGACTGGAAAATTCCAAACCTTACCTGGAATCAACTGCTACCCGATATTATCACTCGTTCCTTAAAAAACCAGTCTCCTTTAAGCTATTTTCAACTGACTCGTAAAATATGAAAAGATTGCCGAGCAATTGGCCTCTCCAGCTCGTTAAAGCGACCGAAAGTGCTATCCCTCCTCTAGATTTTAATCTTTTTGGACTTGAGGGATTATTACACAAAAAGATCAAGCACTTGTTTTGTTTGGCTTGTTAAAATTACCTAAAATTCATCCCTTTTGTATTATTTTATACTTTTTTGGGCTTAAGGGATTATATGATGAAAAAGGATTATTGGAGTTTCCTTTACGTCTCTTTTCAGACTCTCTAAAATTGAAAAGGACCGAGTTATCTTTGTCGTTAAACTCGTTAAAACCGAATAGCGACAAACTTGTCCATATAGACAAGAATAAGTTTCACTGTCGCTAGGCTCGTTAAAATATAGCGACGGGTTTTCCCAAAGGGAAAATTATAGAACAAGCATATGTTATCCTCCTCAAGCTTGACAAAAATAAAGAGGTACTGGTCAGCAATGACTGGGGAAAAATTGGGAAGAAAACTTGAAGAAACTTTATTAGTAGCAAGTCGCTCTTGAACATGACACTTTCACTCCGCATCTGAGTCGGGTTGGGTTGTTCCGTTCACTGGTCATATCACCATTGGTCCATCACACCATCCACATTTGAGGTTAATGCTACCAATCCATCATGTCAGTGTCGCCGGTATGTTCAAGAGAAGTTGCTCAGAGAATTCACCTGTGTCTCATCCGTTGCAATACATTCACGCTCCATTCTTTCATGACCGCCACCCTGAACCCTGTATCATCAGATCATTTTCACCTCCAAAATCATTTACTCTGTTCCGTGTCGTAGATGTGGGATTCATTAAGGCCCTCCTATAGCAGGTCGCTTCTTGTCGACAACAGCTCATTATCCAAGAAGTCGATTTAGGGACAACCCTTTGAGTACTTTGAAGCTTGCATGCCTCAATGGCAAGTTTCTCACTTCCGGCGACAGGTTTACATCAATGGCCTTGGACCGAAATATTTTGCGTGGTGTTCGACGCCAAGTCTCTTATTCACACCACGCGAATTGTACTGTAGTACCTTGAGGGTCATCATCATTATTGATGATCCCTCTCGCGCCTGTTAACAACATACATCATTAGCTGGTAATCAGGCAATGTCTTTCCATGTTCGACTCTAGAACATCTTTCACATGGATCGACTTGTACTCCGAGTGAAGATTGAACGAGTTTGAAGACCCTGGATCTAGTTTCATCCATCCGGGCTGCGATATATTCAGGAAAATAAAGACATCAAATGTACATTGTTGCTGCACAGATGATCATCCGAATCAAAGGATGATGGCTCTATTAGAATCATCAGTCTCCCGCATAGACGGTTGTCTGTCTTATGTACATGAAAATGAATTTATAAAGCTGAGCATGGGAATGCCCGACTCAGCTAGATCATGAAAAAATTATGAAGATAATTTATTGTATTGTATCTTATTACAGGTCACCTTCCAACTCGAAAAAAACTTTGGATCCTCATGATAAAGCATTTCACCCGACATCAAAAGATTAACGACCTCATGCTTTAGGGGGCAACTGTTATAGACATTTTTGGGCACTGCAACCCCAATCATACATGTCCATAAACCAAGGGCTCTTAAGTCCCTAAAAGTGTTGTTCCATACCCTAAAAGAACAAGGTCAGCTGATTACATCATCTCCCAGAAGTTCTCCATGAAAAAATGCTCAGAATTGGTCAAAACTGGACCATCTCACCTACTCCATGGTCAAAGTGCGATGCATCCCACCTAATGCACACAGGAGGTGCGATGCATACTAAAAAGCCCTTCTATGGGGTGCGATGGGCGAGAGTGGACAAATGGCAGAGACAGTTTGCGAGGTGGATGATCATGGAATCTTCCAGAAACTTCTCCTATGACACTTGCCTCTCTGAATTCGCCTAGGGATGAGTAAGAGATCATCAATCTCCAAGTGGAATCAAGAACTATCAGAGAGAGGACACTAATCAGAATCCCAAAAGCTGACTCACCCCCCTGCAATCATCTATTTATGGATCCCTCATCCCAGAGATCCAAAGGCTGGAATTTTGTATCTTGTAAGGAAGTGTTGTTGGTTTCTTGTTGGAATATCATAGTGTTGGGTGATCTAAGCTTTTCATGAGGTGAAAGAAGGGCTTTCATGCTGGAGCGTGACGCTGGGTCAGAATGATTGGTTGTAATCCTCTTTGCTTATTCTTGATATTAATAAAGCTATTCAAGTTTTCCTCCACATTCTTGTATGTTTGATGATATATGCATTTGTGTGGTCAATATACATCTGGTCCTATATTGTTTATGATTGTAGATCTCTATTCTTCGATAGTATTATGCTGCTTTGATTCCACAGGTGCTTTTTGAAGCTGGGTAGACGAAGGAGAAGTGGCAAGGATCTGTCAGAAGGGAGAGGAATCGAGCAAGGAACCAAGCGCAAGATTGAGGTTGGTGTCCTTCATTCCACTCTTATCTACTTCTCATAAGGGAAAACGAAAGTAGTTTTAGTTTGTTTGTTTCTAAGATAGCTACCAGTCTTAGTGGGACTAGCAGCTCCGAGTGGACACTAGATTTCCCGATAACACTCACCAACTCCACTCTGCAATATTCCTACAGCCTTCTACACTCCAACAATTTCCTCTTTGTGAACTGTGTTAGCCCCTCTCTAACTCATGCTGGCTCTACATCACCCCAGATGGGTCTATGTCAGCCCTTTGGTCCTCTACGTCAGCAACGCTGGCCTTTCTGGGGCTCTGCGTAGCTCCTGGCTTCCTCTGCATGGCCCTGGCTGGCTCTGCAACACACTCCTTGGCTTCTGCGTTGCTAGAAACAACTTTTGTCACCTCAGGACAGATGTTTTCTACTGCTATTGCTCTGCTCGGCTGATGTCTTTTAGTCCTCCTGTGATCTGCAATCACGCTCTGATACCATGTTGAAGTTTCTAATTTTACTTAGTTAGAAACTCTCCATTCACTTTTTCTGATTTATTCCTACCTAGTTATTTTCATTAACAAGTTATTTACAATGTAAATACTGAAAATGAACACTAGTGCATGCTCAGCATATTACAGATTAGCAACTAAAAGAAACATAAACAAACACACCATATGCCACCATTTTTTTTGGACTAATGTCCCCAGAAAAACCCAATGTGGGAAAATCGATGCAGCTATCTAAGGGTTTTCTTATTAAGTAATATTAGAGTACAATCTGGGTGTCAAAATTGGCCTAACCAACAGAGAATTTCCTTGGCAGTAATACCTCTCGGTTGACAAATCTACTAGCTGAAACCTCGGATAATCCTTCTGGTAGCTACTCAGCACCAATCTTCCCCAGAAACCCCAGCGTCTGTTGAATCTGGGTTGCGTCAGCCTCTCCTGGCCCAGCGCTGGCACTGTGTCAGCCTATATTGGCATGCGTCAGCCCCAGGAGGCCCTGCATCAACTCTATGAGCCTCTACGTCAACTACGCTGGCCCCTTTGGTGCTCTGCGCAGCACTTAGCTGCCTCTGCGTGGCCCTGCGTGAGCACTGGCTGCTCCTATGTCTCTCTCTCTGGTTGCTCTGCTGCTATCTCAACACTATCTCTACCTCTCTGTCTCTCTGTA
The DNA here is from genome assembly GCA_031772625.1 of Pinus tabuliformis. Classification (NCBI taxonomy): domain Eukaryota; kingdom Viridiplantae; phylum Streptophyta; class Pinopsida; order Pinales; family Pinaceae; genus Pinus; species Pinus tabuliformis. Next base: position 1,787,819,743 of record CM062817.1, on the reverse strand, counting down.
CTCAATGCCCCTCAGCTACTCTCCTGATCATTGATTCTATCTCTCTTAGCAGACCCCACTCTAGAGAATAGAATGATTGATCACTTTGGTGTGCTCTCTAAGTGACCCTAAGCCTCCTCTTATACTTTTCTCGTTGACATATCAACGGCTGAGATTAAGTCCCTAATCAATGGCTAAGATTAGATTTGGCTTGATCCATGTCTTTTGGACCACTCTAACACAGATTCATATTAATACACATTAATATTTTATTTTCCCTAAGTTTAGACTTAGGGACTCCATTAAAAATATTAATTATTTTAATATCTCATGATCTGTTTAGAATCTTCCCAAACCCTTTCTGGGTATTGGAGATCTCATTTGCCCCAACCTCTGCACCAAATTTCGTGGCTAGAGCACATCCGATGCTACACCAAATCAATAAAGAGTACATCATTAAGTTAAAGAAAATGATGATCATGTCGAGTATCTATCCCAAGAACTCAGTGATACTCATTAAGTATTTAGATGGTCTACATATCCATTTGTTGAAGAAAGTGATGATTTTTAAAATAGGGACCATTAATGAGCATGTGTGTAGGTACAATACCCAAAGAACATAGGCCATAAGAAGGGGTAGCTAAGTGGTTCTAAATAGAAAGACCACCAAGATGCTTCCGAGGAGGGGCAGAAGAAGTGGAAAAGAAAATACAAGAAAATTATAACTATTACACATCAATTTATGGATCTAAACAACCACTGCAACAATTGTAATATCAATGTTCACACTAAAGATAAGTGTTGGAAGCTACATCGAAAGTTGAATCCAAAGAGTTATAAGAATGATGCTAAGAGGAAGAACACGATAGCCATGGATTCAGGCAGAGAGTAGCTTAGAGGTGAATGAGAGGGTTTCATACACCTCAGTATAGAAGGATATGAGTCTAAGGAGCTTTCATTACAAGGAAGAGAAGGAGATAACTAAATTCTCCTACATTGAAATCTAGGTCAAAAAAACAATTGTGGGTGCCTTATTATATTTTAATTCATAATCCAACATCATAACAGATGATTTGGTCAATGGACTTGGGTTACAAATTCATGATCATTTGAGTGCATATCCATTAGGATGGGTGAATAAGGATGCAAAGCTCAAAGTCACTAAATAGTGTAAGATCAAGTTTGCTATAATTACAAATTTTATTAATGAAGCGAAGTTATATGTCCTTTGACATGTGAGGAATGCAATATTCATAAGGAGAGAAAACCAATCCCACTTAATCAAGGATGGGAAATCTTGCACACAAAGGTAAATCAAATACCTTTCTAATTAGTGTTGACTAGGACAAATAGTTGATTAGTTCTAGTAGAAATATTTATTACTTTTCTTGAGAGAGAATCAACTAGGGGTTGAATGGAAAAGAGTAAAGACATCCCTAGAGGGATGTACCAAAGAAAATAAACAACATTTGGAGGATTGCAAGCATACAAAGGGGTGTTTCAAGAGCCTAAAGGATTACCACCTAAGAGGGAAGTGGAGCAAAAAATATAATTGTTGTTTAACTCCCTATTACCAAATATGGGGCCATATAAACAATATGTTTTGAAAGTATATGAAGTGAAGAAAAAGTTGCAACAACTACTAGAGTAGGAATTAATTTGACAAGGCACCTCACCTTTTGGGTCATTGTTGATAGTACTGGACCCGCCAAGATGTTAGGGGATCTCCCCGGTAAGAAGTCCCAACTAGACCTCAGACTGTTTGGTGTAGGAGTCCCAGCAGTGGGTCGTACGGTATCGCCTTGACTGCGGTTGTGCGCAGAGGTAAGTAGGATGTCCTTGTTGGTAGCAAGGGTGTGACATGCGCAACAAGCTAAGGAAGGTGCATGAATGGTTCTAACACATAGAAAGTGGAGTGAGTGCGCCCCTTGGAAACCTGTGGAAACACGCAGCTTGGAAGGGAACACACGAGCAAAGATGCATCACGAATTGGAAGGTAGGTGAACCAACAATCCAAAGTGATGGTTAAACCAACAACACGTCTCAGTAAGATTCATACATAAATATATAGAAAAGAGTCTATACATACATGCGTAAGCAAACAGAGACATATATCATTAGAGTAACCAAGGTAACTGAGACGTATTGGCTCTGTTATATTAAGAAGTGAAAGTTCCAATAATACAGTACAACCATGACCAACCACTAGTCCTGATAACATAACGTTACAGTCACTGTCACCTACTCCTCCAAAGAGTTGTACTAGCTCTACATGTGGAGAAGCCAAGGCTCGTTACAATACTCTCCAAGTTTTTTCTAAGATACTCCTATTGGAAGCTTGGCTAACCAAAAGCCTCTAAAATGAGTTATGAGGTTCTATAAATAGCAAAGGGTGGGGTGACCCTTGACATTCCCCTTTGTGACTCTTCACTTATCCTCATGACTCTTCACATACTATATGACTGTTACATTCAACTATCGACACTTGGACTTTCACTTTACAAGATGTTACATACAATCTACACATCTACCCATGTGAGACAAAATAGGCTTGAGCAAGCCATGCAAGACATCACTAAGACTCAGATTATTGTGGGAAGACAACCTCTTCGACATCCTTGCGATGATTGACGGTGATGAACTGATGCCAAGCTTGGCCATCCGTGATGGTGTCTGCATGCTCAATGGTGACATCTTGCTGAAAGTGAACTCTTGCCTCCGTTGCATCTGGGTACACCGATATGGCTCCTCTGTCCAACTCATCTAGCAACATGTGCATCATCATCTTGAGTGTTGCTGGACTAGCAACATATTGATGCATAGTGTTTGTGCTAGTGACCATGCGCATCAACTTGTCGAAATACATGTTCAGCTCCAGTCGGACTTGCTTCTTGTCTTCACCTCGGTGAGTGTGCCAATGGGTGGGATCACATGTGTGCGCATTATGACATCCATGCTCCTGAACACCCTTGCATGCGATCGACAACACTGCTCACACTATCTTCTCCATTCTAGCTTTTGGGATGGGTTTATAACCTGTATGGGTTCCTTTTCACCAGTCTGTGGATGTTGTGCCTCCTACTGTACATGTTCCTGTTGCAACTCCGCCTCTAATTTGTGCATCTCTTGATCTTCCTTGAGTTGCCGCTTCAGCACCTACAACTCCTTCTTTTTTTCTCTCTCTTCCTTCGTGCAATCCTGTTGTTGCGTCGTTGCCTCATAGCCTTAGTATCCAAAGTTGCTTTCATCACAAGTGGATTTGCTTGAACTTGCGACTTTTCTTCACCTCTGCGTTGTCAACAACCTTCCTCTTGCA